>BSBK01006379.1:0-595000 GCA_027943335.1 Chamaecyparis obtusa | reverse complement strand
ACAAAAATAAATAGGGATATTTACAACTTTCCTCCAAGGATTTTCAAGGAAGACATTATGAAAAAAGACATAAGGAAACCATTTTTTCCTAAACATGATTGTTCCTCCAAGAGCTCCAAAAACCTGCAATAAGAACCTAGTAGATTGACCAAGGAGCTCACCTCCCAACCTAGGCCTTTTAGGCCACCCACGAGCTAGGGGTTTCAAAAAACTAACAGGTTCAAAGTTCAAACACAAAGACAAAAGGAGACACTCACATTAACAAAATCCAAACAAAGTTTACTAGGCCTCATAACAAGACTTAAAACAAGGGTGAAGAGGGATCACACACGTGGAGATAGCCAACCTATATAAATAATGCAAAACTTGGAGTAGGCCATACATGGGCTCTCAAACTAATTTTCCAAACAAACATATACATATTCATGGCTCAAAAACCATCAAACTATTTCTTATAACCCCAATGCGCTTGGCATGGTTGGCATCATGGGGACATACTCACCCATGTTCTTCCCTCCACACATGGGAGACTCTACACAATATGACAGCCTCTAAACCTTCACCCCATCAAGGTTACTCTTTCCTCCCAAGGGTGAGTATGCCTTGATGATTCCCACAAGAAAGATATGCAATACAAAATAAGAACAACAATTTTCATACCTCCAGGGAAACCCATGGAGTTGAAAAAAAAAACATATAAACTCCATTAATCTACCTTCAGATTATTACAAGCATGAAAATAAAATACACTACAAGTTCTAAAGGAATTCCAACCTCAAGTCCAAGCTCAAGGTGAAATGATGAATTTGTGAAGCTTTCTCCTCTTTATGTCTCTTTCCTCCTCCAAAACTAGTGGTCTCTAAGGAGTGGGTGAACAACCTCACTTTCCTCTCCAAATCTCCCTAAAAAGGCCCTAGCCAAGGAATATCGGATTCCTACATTAATGAGGAAGCCTCTAGAGTCTTCTCCTTCCTTCCTAAGTGAAGGTCCTAATAAATGGAATTAATGGGTCACAAAGGAAGGTTTGAAAACTTTGCCCAAAATTCTCAGACTCTTCAATTTCTGCCACTTTGATGAGGATATATTTTAGGGGTGTCATAAATGAGTCTCAAGGCTCTTAATGGGTTGAAAATGACCCCTAACCCCTAAGGTACAAAGTAGGGTGGTCAAAACTAACCCTAACTACCTTCTGGAAGCCTAGTTGGTCCTCCTCAACTGCACTTGAAGTTAACCTCCGAATTTCAACTCCCTTGACCCAATCTAGTCTTCCTAAATGCTAGGGTATGCATGGGTAATACACTAGGTAACCCTTGGGTCATGACTAGGTCTACCTTAGTTACATTTACTAGCCATGCCAACACATAAGGACATAGGTGTCAAGTGACACACACAAAATTACATTGGGCATGACCCATGTAACATTTAACAAAACTAAATTAAATACAATCATACTTCATACATTTATGAGTAAAATACATAACAATGAGGTCCATGTCTCTTCACAGACATGACCTTAGCATCAGAGTGGATATACATAGATTAGTTTCTAAAACCCTAAATTTAATACCATGGTCAACCACCTACACACTCATTGCACACATTGGTAGGTCCAATAAATAACATATAACATAACATAATACACAATGTAACACTCACACCACTAACATCTACATTTATTTACAAATTGGCATATTTAATCAATATCTGCATTCTGATACATCCTAATATGTATATCTTACACAATGCATCATTTAAACTTAACCATAAAATAAACTACATAAATAACCATAGGATATCTCTTGAATAGGTTCACATCAACATAATGCATAATAACATGGTTAGGGATCTTACAGATCCTCAAAAATAACATATGTATCCAGGTATCCAAGAGTCTCCAAATTCACAACTAAAAATGTACACATGGGAAATATAAATTAAACTATGACGGTCTATGATGGGCCTCACATCCACCCCCTCTAGGCATGAACATCATCTTGGAGTTCATTGAAGAGATGAGGAAACTGAGACCTCATCCATGTTGCATCCTTCCATAAAGCTATGACCTCATCATAAAAATCTCACTGGACCCTAACCTGGTCCAGTGCTTTGCCTCAGAGTGCTAGGGTCCATCAAGCCAAAATAAAAATGGGCTCCAATGCCAGCTGCCCATCCGACTCTACCTACAAGGCATCCCAGTCTATCACATGAGTCTCATCATAAACATACTTTCTCAAAACTGAAACATGAAACACATCATGGATGCGTGACAGGCTAGGTGGAAAAGATAAATGGTAAGCAACTAGTCCTATCCTCTCAATGATCTCAAAAGGTCCAAAAAAATGAGGTGCTAGCTTAGAGCCCTTTCCAAAATGGATTGGACTCTTATGTGGTCGCACCCTCAAAAAGACCTTTTCACCTACTAAGTAAGCTCGATCTATCCTCTTTGCATCAGCATAATTTTTCTATCTATCCTGAGCCTCTCCCAGACACTTCCTAATCAAGGTCACCTGGTGCTCCATATCTCTATCTAAATCAGGACCAATGGAAATTTTATCCTCGATCCTATCCCAACTAAGTGGTGTCCTACAAGGTCTACCATAGAGAGCCTAGTACAGAGGCATACCTAAGGAAGTATGATGCCCATTGTTATAGGAAAACTCCACTAAATGTAGGTATTCCTCCCACCTGGTTTGATGGTCCATAACATACATGTGAAGCATGTCCTCTAACACCTGATTGACCCTTTTAGTCTATCCATATATCTTAGGATGATAGGTTGTACTAAAGTTGAGTCTAGTGCCCATCGCTACTTGCAGTTATCTCCAGAATGAAGAAGTGAAGAGAGAATCTCTATCAGAGATGATATTACAAGGTACGCCATATAGTCTGACAATATCTTACAAGAACACATGAGCCATTAATGGTGTAGTAAAGGTAGTATGCATTGGTGAAAAATGAGCCACCTTGGTCAACTTGTCAATTATCACCATTATGGCATTATGACGATGAGATGACATAGGAAGACCAACAATGAAGTCCATAGATATGGTGTCCCACTTCCACACTAGTATCTCATGAGGCTGAAGTAGACCACCTGGATGTCGGTGTTCCACCTTCACCCTCTGGCATTCTAGGTAGCTAGCTACTAACTTTGCAATCTGCACTCTCATGCCTGGCCAATGATATAAATGTCTCAAATCGACATGCATCTTCTTCACTCTGGGATGTGCTACATAAGGGGCTCTATGGGCCTCTAGAATGAAAAACTCTCGCAATCCTTTGAAAGGTATGTAGATGCATTCTCTATGATGTAAGAGTCCATCTGAATCCATGGTATAATCTACATACTTCACTTCAAGGGGTCTCTGAGACAGTATCATCTCACTCACTTTTGCATATAACTCATCATCATGCAAGTGATGAAGAATGCGATCTCTCAAATCTATGCCTATAGACGTAGAGGAAAGATCACGTCATCTCCTACTCAAAGTGTTGGTGACAACATTCTCTTTCCCCTTGATGTAGTGAACATCAAAATCATATTCACACAAGAACTCCATCCATCTCCATTGCATAGCATTAAGGTTTGGCTGAGTAAAGATGTATTGTAGACTCTGATGGTCTGAATGAAGTTCGAATCGATATCCTAAGAGGAACTATTGCCATCTCACTAAAGCATGCACCACTGCTACAAGTTCAAGATCATGGGTAGGATAGTTGAGCTCGTGAGTCTTCAATTTCTCAGACTCATAGGCTATAGCTCACCCATCTTGCATAATAAATGCCCCTAAACCATCTAGAGAAGCATCTGTGAAAACTACAAACTCTGCTGAAGGCTTTGGCATGACAAGAATGGGTGCATTGGTTAATACTCTCTTGAGTTCCTAAAAGGCTCTTTCACACTTCTCAGTCCACTCAAACTTCTTTCCTTTTCACTGAAGATAAGTAATAGGGTGTGCCACTCGAGAAAACCCTTCAACAAACTATCTGTAATAACTAGCTAAACCCATGAAGCTTCTCACTTCAGTCACTAAGGTAGGTGCCCGCCAATTTAGAATGGCTTCAATCTTTGATGGGTCTACTGAGATCCCATCACCAAATATCACATGGCCTAGATAATTGACCTCTAATCTGAAGAATGAACATTTTGACAAGTTTCCATAAATTTGATTATCTCTAAGGTACTGCAAAACTTGTCTCAAGATCTCTTCATGCTCTCTCTAATTATTCGAATAGATCAAGATATCATCAAGGAATACCACCACAAACTTGCCAAGGAAAGTATGAAATATTCCAATCATAAGAATCATGAATACAACTATAGCATTTGTAAGACCGAATAGAACCACGGTGAACTCATTGTGGCCATATCTAGTGTGAATGCGGTCTTGTGGATATCACTATCAACTATCCTCAACTGGTGATACCCCGACTTAAGGTCAATTTTAGAGAACACTTTGGTGCCTTGAAGATGATCAAATAGGTCATCAATCCTAGGAACTGGATACCAATTCTTGATGGTTACTTTGTTCAACTATCGGTAATCCATACACAACCTAAGAGATCTATCCTTCTTCTTCACGAAGATCACAGGTGTATCCCAAGGAGAAACACTAGGATGAATGTGTCCTTTCTCTAATAGTTCCTCAAGCTGTAACTTGAGCTCATTAAGATCATTAGTGGTCATCCTATAAGGTGCTCTGGAAACCAATTTTTCTCCTGGTAATAGATCTATGTGAAAGTCCATTGCCCTACGAGGAGGCATACTAGGTAGCTCTAAAGGAAACACATCTGCATATTCCTGTAGAATGGGATGGTCTTCCAACGAGGCTTCCTATTTTGCCTCATCTTCCCTATCATTGATAGTGATAGAAAACATCCGACATCCCTTCTGCATGCTTCACTTAAGCTACATAGCGAAGATCATACGAAGGGATAGAGGCCTCTAGATTACAGATATCATAGTAGTGTTGCCATCACCATCCAAGAATTCAATCGACTTCTTATGATAATCTAGCTTGGCCTTGTGAGCATAAAGCCAATCCATGTCAGGAACTAGTCTGTAAGATCCAAGAGGTGTAACTCCGAGGTTTTCTAAGGTGGTCAAACCACCAATCTGAACCGAGCACTCCCTAACAATCAAGGGAACTGATACTCTAGCTCTTGAAGCTAACTCAACTTCCCACCTAAAATCTTGCCTAGCTGCCACTATCCCACAACACTCCACGACCAATGGAGGAACAAAGGAGTTAGTAGCTCCAGTATCAAAAAGGATAGAAACTGCACTACCTTTGATTATACCTGAAGCCTCAATGACTATGGCTTGATGCTCTGCATGGCGGTTGTCAACTGTTGCAAACACTTTGTAGTACTAGCCCATGTCCCCAACTATAGGTTCATACATCATTGCTCGTTGACTTCCCTTCTGAGGGCATTCCCTGGATATGTGCCCCATGGCACCATAAGTATAACATGATCCTCAATTTTGAACCTGAATTCCTTGAGGTCTAGACTATTGATATCCTCCTATCTATGTAGACCCACTATATCCCCCTTTATAGGGTTGTTGTGCTGTGCTGGGGGTGTATAAGGGGCTTGATTTTTCTGCCCCTTCTTAAGACCCTGAGAGTTCCACTGCTTGGGCTTTGAGCCCTGCTGTCCCTGAGGTGGTTTCGGTGCCTGGCTCTATTGAGATTGTTGTGGCTGCTGAGGTTACGGGGCTTTGAAATTCCCTGAATTGTTCCCATGATTCCCTTTCCAAGGAGTTTTTTGATATCTAGAAGACTGAGGTGTGCTGTTACGATTCTGAGACCTATCATATGATCCTCTCTGAATATCCTTAGCTATGAATTCTCTCTCAACTGTGTAGCATAAGTCTCTTGGTGGTGTCATGCGTACCATGCCAGATAAAGTGTGGTTCAATCTGTTGATAAAGTGATTGACCTGAAGTTTCTCATCCTTCATGTATTCTACATAAGCGAGGAGCTCGAGGAATTTTCTCTCATATTGAGCCACTGAAAGTCCTCAATGTTGAAGATCATGAAATTCCTCTATACGACGTTGCCTAAACTGTTCTGACAAATATTTAGCCCTAAACCTTTCCAAGAAGGTTTCCCAAGTTAGGGTATCTATGTCAATGTGGCCTTTGAACTCTTCTTGTCTCCACCATGTGGAGGTCGTCCCTCTCAGAAGATGAACTGCAATACGTTCTTTAAGATTACTCCCATAAGGGCACAATCCAAAGCACCTCCCAAGGTTTAGAAGCCAAGATTCGGCCTCTGTAACCTTGGTACATCCTACAAAAGGTGGTGGATTGAGTCAAAGCAACTCTCTAATATAATCTATTGTGTCTTGGGGTGCCCTCTCAACCACCTATGGCACTATCTCTGGTGGAGGTTTCGGTCCTCGAACAGAAGCCACATCATGTTCTCCTTGTCTCTTAGCAAATCTCAAAGGGGGACTCCTACTCTGTTCCCTGGCTTTCGTTCTATGTTCTTCGACATCCTGATGATGTTCCTATTGAGCTATAGGGGGCATCCTATCAAGGATGATACTGGCTAGATTATGTAATGCCAATAGAATGGCCTGGTTTGGATCTGGTGGTGGTCCTAGTTGGGGATTATGATTCTCTCCAGGAACTTCTACCTCTTGGCTAACTGCCTCACAAACAAAAGGGGCACGCCTACGACCTTGTCCACGTGCACGAGTCTGGCGAGTAACTGGCGGCATCCTACAAAATTATGAGTCAAACAATTTAGATGTAGTGGTTTAGGCTCCCAAAGTTTCTAAACATGGCTTCGATACCAAAATGTAATGCCCAAAATGAAGAGCAAAACACAACTACAATATTTTTTTCTAAACCTACTAACCAACTACAAACATACTAACATTCGCAACCAAGAAGTTAAACATTAACTGGCACAAGACTCTATGTGCACACAAAATGGTGCAGATAGAGAATGGAAGATTGGAACAAATGAAGTGTCTAAAAACACTCCATGGGTCAAATCATATAAGGTTGACCAAGTTTGACCAAAAGTCAAACTTCATCAAACAACTCAGAAACTTACTACAGGGCTCCCTAGGCTACTAGCCTTGACCAACATGCAAATCGAGACAATTGACTAAAAGTCAACTAGAGTTGACCAAAAGTGAACCATGCACCAAAGTACGTGCGAACAAGCAAAAAGGAAACCAAACACACTTAGGGATACTTGGGTATGCAAACCGAGGTGATTAACCTTGATTGACTAAGGTTGACCCATAGTCAACCGCGCCTGAATTAGGTCAACAAGATTCATAAGGCTTAATAAGTTTTAAACGAATTGATATGAAGTTACTAAGCAAACCCATTGATCATTTACGTTCAATCAGATTTAATAGTAAAGTTGAATAATTAATTTTTTAGTATACTCCAATTTAATATGTTTAATTAAATAGTCTCTAACTATTTAATTAAACCAAGTAATTACTAAATGAGTAAAATATTCATAATCTAATGGACTATCCACAGAAATCCACTTTCCTAAAGTCACTTATCCTTCTATAACATGCCTATACAAATAGTAAACAATTTAAGATATCTATTTGCACCACATACAATCATTAATGAAATTTTGATCATTCCAAATAGTAGCCCAATAAACCTTAGTAAGAAATTTTGTTAAATCTCCTACCAACCTCCACACATTTTTACTTAATTGCATTTCATCACTCTATCTCTTTAAAATGAATCAAAATCCCCCAAAAGCAACTATCAGATAACTTGGATACCATGTTTGTTTAACCTTCAACTTCATACTTGAGTCTCTCTATTAAAGACTTTAATGTTGTCTAAATTTATCACATAAACCTGTCTATCAAGAAAAATAGGTTTAGTAAAATATCTCACCGATCGCTCGATAAGATGAAGAGACCCCACTTTTTCCCCTCTAGATCAAAGTATACATATCCTCCTTATCCTCTTCAGCTGCTAAAAACACTTTTGTTCTTACTGTATTCATATCCTCTCGTGCAAAGTATATATATCCTTCCGGTGGAGATTCTGGAAACACAATGTCATATCCACTATCTAAACCAAAAATTGATATAAAAATTTACAGTAATATATATGATAAAAATTTAAATCAAATTTGTAGCTATTTTTTAGACAATTCAAAATGAAAGACAACAAAATTTGATTTTAAACTAGCATGCCTATATTTTATAAATTAAATTTATGTAGAAGACACAAAGAAATATCAAATTTAAAAAATCTGTGATAGTCGCATTAGTCTAAATAAAAGAAAGAAAAGTAAGTATTTCTGATTAAATAAGAAAAAATAATACCATTATTTGACTAATTACTAAATAGTCAATAACCTAACTAAAATATCTACAACCAAATGTTAGAAGGAAAATCATATATCATAATTCTCCCTTGTATAAAAATCAGCCAACATAAATAAAAGTTGGAGTTCTTAAATTTGTAGGAATGTCACCCATTGCCCTCCATGCATCTTGATGAGGATCATATACACACATTTCATAAACATAATCAGCTTCATAGTTCAGCTTCATAGTTCAATGCAAATATTACCTCCTCCTTCAGTTTCAATTGTTTCTATCTTGATAAAATAGAACCACAGCCCTCCATTTTTTGTTCGAGAATTTCATGGTATATGAATGACACCATTAACAAGCATTCTCAATCTATTTCAACGTGAAGATTGGAATAATCTTCTCCATTCACAGGCCATTAGAACAACCTCTTTAAACTTTTACCCCCTTTCCCTCTTTTTTATATTCAGTTATTGTTCATGTTCCAATTCTCCGTGTTCACCCAACCCATATAAAAAAAGAAAGTATTTTGGACAGACAATTTAAAAATATTATGAGTTGTAACTTAAAAAGTTGTGCACAATTAATATGATAAGTGTTGAATTATTTAAAAAAAATTGTGCACCATTAATGTGTTAGGCTGTGAGCAATTTAAAAAAAAATGTGTTAATGTGTTAGACGGTTAGCGATTTAAAAAAAATTGTGTTAATGTGTTAAGCTGTGAGCCAATTACAAAAATTGTGTTAGACCTGGAGTGATTTTAAAAAAACTGTGCACCATTAATGTATTAGGCGGTGAGTGATTTAAAAAAAATTGTGCACTGTTAATGTGTTAGGCGGTGAGCCATTTCAAAAAATTGTGGTTGAGTGATTTAAAAAGATCGTGTCTAAGAGCTTAAAATATCGTGCATGGTTAATTTATTAGGCATGAATGATTTAAAAAAGGTTGAGTCATAATAATATAAAAAATTGTACACCATTAAATACAACTCTATCATTTTCTATCAGCATATCATTTTGTAAGAAGAATAGTCAAAGATCACACTAATGACTTTAAACTAACATAAAAGATATTAAAATATACTTTCTTATAACTTCCTTTATAAATAGAATGGTTTCTTTCTTTTTCTCCATTTGTATTTGGTAGAATTGCTACTAAACAAAGCAACTCTCCAATTAATGAACCTATTTTGAAATCCAATTAATGAACCTATTTTAGATTCCAAAATTATAGAAATCCTTGCTCGCCAACTTCCAAAGTATTTCCTCCAGATTTATTGATGATGATTCAATACTCAACAAAAAAAAAAAAAAGAAGAAAAAGAAAAAAAAAGATGCCCATTAAGGATCCACATATTTACTTTTTACTTGAAGATCTTTCTTCAATTTCCCAGGTAACCTTGATTTATATCTGGTAGCATTTGTTAATGTGCAGCTAAGATCAGGATCTAAATATTTCTGCATGCGCAGATCTCTTCCTCGTTTGCCTTTTAATATTGGACTGAAAGGCTTATAAAGGAGAGTAGAAATCTGTGTTCTGCACAGTTCAGGACAGTAGAAATTTGTGTTAGTGAGGAAACAATGAGGAATATAGAAAGAATGAAGAAAGTTTTGTTCCCTCTGAGGAAAGTAATTGTTCGCCATTTCTCGAGATCTCGAGCAAGAAAAACTGGTCAGTTTTTTATGATATGAAATTTCTGTTTTTCCCTGCTTAAGGATTGTATTTTGAATGAAAAACTGGTTATTTTTTTTATGATATGAAATTTCTGTTTTTCCCTGCTTAAGGTTTGTATTTTGAATGAGGCATTTGATGACCAATTGCTTAGTTAAAGATTAATGTCTGATATAACAGACTAAATAATGTCTGATATAACATTCTGAATAATGTTTAATGGTATTTTTGAATTTGACTGTGTCGAGGTTTTCATTATGAAATTTTTGTTTACTTTTCCTTTAGATTTTGTATGTTGAATATAGCATTTCGTGCACAGTATGCTTATTTTAAGATGAATGTCTGATATAACATCGTGAAAGATGTTTAATAGTGTTTTTGAATTTGATTGTATGAATTTTTTATTAATAATTTAGATTATATAATATAAATTTTTTAATTTTTTTCTGTTTAAGATTTTAGGTATTGAAAATAGTGTTTGAATTGTAATTGTTTATCTTAAGATGAATGTCTGGAATTCTGAGTAATGTTTAATAGAGTTTCTGGATTTGACTGTATAGAGTCTTTCATTAATGTTTTAGATCATATATTCTGAAACTTTTGTTTTTTATTCAAGATTTTGTATATTAATATGGTATTGGATGTCCAGAGTTTTGTCCAAAAGGAATGTCTGATATAACATGATCAATGATGTTTAATGGTGTTTCTGAATTTAACTGTGTCAATTTCTATGTGGAATATGGCATTTGATGTCCAATAGCTTAACCTAAGAGGAATGTTTGATTTAATATTCTGAATGACTGTTTAATGGTGTTTTTGGATTTGACTCTGTATTTTTCATTAATGTTTTAAGGCATATTCTATGATACATCATAAAAATACTGATATGTAGTAAAAAATAAAAACATGATCAATTCTAAATACAAATAATAACATTTTGAACCAGAGAAATCTGATGTTTTTGATTCTGAATCATTTTAAAATCTGTTTTGACTTTGTAAATGTGAAATAGGGCTCACCCCACTATATTTTTTGATGGAGGTTCAAACTTGGGAGCAAGGCTGTCCAGTAGAGGCACAAAGTCTGCAAGCAAACTAATGAAATCTGTTTGGTTAAGAGCCAAGGACTAAGGGTATCTATTCTGCCAAATTTGCTTGGGACAGGATCCCGACCTCATCCCTTATGATATGAGAAGTCTTGTTCAGCAAGACTGGCTCCACTATATTTAAATTATGTTTTTTAAGTTCAGTAACAAAATGTAAATGGTCTCTTCAAAAGAAGGGAGGGTTGGGTAAAGCTTAACTTTGATGAAGCTTTTAGAGGGAACCCTAGAGATTCTGGGGCGGGTTGTGTTATTCATTTTTCAAAAGGGATTGGCACAATTTAAAGCACTTAATGAAAGACTTCTTTATGCAGAGAACTTAATCTCAAGCAGGTAGAAATTGAGGGCGATTATTGGTTATTAACGCTCTTAAGGCTGGTAAAACATCAAATTGGAGGCTGAATTCAGTATTGGGTAGAGCACTAGAGTTGTTAAAGCCATTGGAGACAGTTACTTTTAATCATATATAGAGAGGCTAATGGACAGGCAGATGACATGGCTAATTTAGGAACAGATGGCATAGATTTCAAATAGGTGGGCTCACAGATTTATGTTTTCGCTTTCAAGAGGATGTTGTTCTTGGGATAGTGGATTTGGATGGGTGCCAGAGATTAAAAGAATTAGGAGTGATAGGGTAAGGATGTCAGGTTTCTATGCTATCCATTTTGAATAAAGGGTGGCGAATTAGACTTTTATTTACTCACTTATGGGAAGGGATGTCCTTCAATCAAAATAAATTTCCGTTGGTAGACTGTTTAGTTTGGCAAGTTGACATGTGACTTCTGATGGCGTATCTATTACTCATTTTGTAGTAATAAATTACTCCTCAGAATGGAAGAAGTATGTGGCCATTTGATAGCCTGGTTTAAAATCCAATTTCAATGAGGAATATGGGAAAGCTTAGGGAAAAGATATGGAGTAGTTTTAGGCGGAGCTCCATCTTCCATAATAATGACTTGATGTGATTGTGGGCAGAAAAGGAAGGCCTAAATCGAGCGGATATTGAAGTGTATTTACCTTATTGGGTTGCAGAAACTCCAGGTCTAATGGTCAAGGGTTTTGATTTTTGCATGGGTATGGCTGGTTTAGAAAGTTTGAATTTTGCCAGTAAAACTGATATATCTGTTGATAATGTGGATATTATGGACCTATAGGGCCTTGATATTAGCTTTTATCTCTGCTGAATTTCGACAGAGCACTGTCCTCTATTACTACTGTGTGGATCGTAAGGATCATTAGGACTTTGATATTAGCTTATCTTCATGATGTAAGTTGGCATGTGTAATTCTGATTATTAATATAAATATTTGGTTATAGCTCATTACTGATCAGAAAAATAGAATGTAGATTTCCTTTTTGTCAAGATTGATGATAGTAAGTTAAAGTGCAAATCTGTCATTCATGAATAGTATATATTTTTTTTAATTGAGTATCAAGGTTAATGATAGTGAGTTATATGCAAATTTGTCACTCATGAATAGTATATTTTGTTTTAGGCCTTGGGTGTAATCTGAAATAGTATATTTTGTTTTAGATCTTGGGTGTAATTTGAGTTTTAGAATGTCAAGGTTCATAATAGTGGTTTACATTTTACATGCAAATCTGAGGTTTATCAATGGTATATTTTGTTTCCGGCCATGGGTATAATTTAAGTTTTAGAATGTCATGATAGTGGATTACATGCAAAACTGTATTTCATCAACAATATATTTTGTTTTAATTCCTTGGTGTAATTTGAGCCTTAGATGTTCCTCTAAACTGAAAGGAAGAATTTGACCAGCTGATGCGTTGGGTTTTCTTCTATTTTAAACATTAAATTAAAGTTTTTCATATTATCAATCAGTTTGATGATCACAATGAACAGGTTGTTTAGGCATAGCTGATATGTTATGTTCCGCTTTGCTTAAACATCAAACTCTGGTTTTTATGGAACCTATTAGTGTGATGATCATAACGCACCAGATGTTTAGATACAGCTGCTGTGTTGTGCTCAACTATACTTGAACATCAATTTGCAGTTTTCATATTACCAATCGATTTGATGATCAATGCAGCAGTTGTTCTGCTCTGTTGTGTTCCGCTTCACTTAAACATCAAACTCCAGTTTTGATGTCACCAACAAGTTTGATGATGACTGTTTAGACGCAGCCGATTTGGTGTGTTTTCTGTTCTACTTGATCATCAAATTTCAATTTTGATGGCACTGATCAGTGTGATGATCACAATAGATGATTGTTCAAACATGTTGGAATATTTATTAATTACAACTTTATGCTTTTAAGTTTTTTCTATATTTCTAATAATGTATGTCTTTCAAAATAAGTTTTTAGAAGTATTTGGATGTATCTAAAACTTCTACATAATGAAACAACTGTATTTCACTCATCATCAGTTAGTCTGATTTTTTATCATATGATCAAGAAATTCTTAAAATCTCAGAACAATTTATCTGTTTTTTATTCTATCTTTCTTTCAAGATACTGCTAATTTGGTGTGTTCCATTCTATTTAAACATCAAACTTCAGTTTTCATTTTAGTAACCATTGTGATTATAACAATATATCAGCTGTTTAGACACAACAGATGTTTTGTGTTACCTGAATGCTGTTTCTGGACTTGATTGTGTGAGTATTTTTTCATCAACATTTCTGATCATATTCTGTGAGCTATCATCAGGATAAAGAGAGAAAGCATAGGACAAAATATCATCACGATGAAGAGAAAAAACATTTTCTCCTTATGCTTTCTTTTTCTCTTTATGCTTTCTCTTCATCCTGATGATGGTGATCCCAAATATTGATAAAAAATACTCACACAACAGAATCCAGAAGCAACATTTAAGTAATTCTCATAGATTATAAAAATCTACTGACTATTATTGATATCTTGTGTTCATTCTACTTGAAAAGCTTACAATCTGCAATCTCCTTTGAATGTTAAATTATAATGCATTTGGTTTGTTTGTTATGCTTATGAATGTCAATGCCCATAGATTGCTTATATTTTTTGTCATGATTCTGTATACAGAAAAAGGATCACTGGTAATGCTCCACGAGGAGGTGGAAGATTGTGGGTACGAGGATATCCAAGTTATGTGGGAGATCCTCAAGAGAAAAGAAAGTGAAGAGAAGTACCATAAAAAGCTACTTAGTCTTAGAAACTTATGGCGCAAGAGCAGAACCATCCTGAAACTTAAGCTTTAAGTAGTGGATCACAATTTTGCAGAGTAGGGATTTCCAGCGTGAGGATGAGAAGGAATCATTTACTTGGTTGTCCTGACCTTGTTTTTTAAATGTTTTTCCAGGCTATCAAAATTTTGTCTAGCGGCTGAGAAATCTAAGTTTCGTTTAGGATAGTCAGTTTGCGCACTAGAAAGTTTTTGTTTGTTGGGTTGCATTCCTCTATAGAATTATCATATTAATGGATTCCCACTCTATATCGAAGACCTCATTTAACATTTCTTGAAAATGGTTTTCAGAAATGTTGCCCAGTTTTTTATTTTTAAATGTAGACGAGGGGACAGTTATTACAAAAATTAGAAAATTATCTGATCAATGTTTTTTGGGATATACAAAAATGAGACAATTGCATGAACAATTTTTTTTGGGATTTTCTTATTATGTTTGTGATGTGTTTCTGTGCGGTATGTTTCTTATGTGTTTCTTTCAGATACAATGATCTTTTTGGGATATGATCCCTTTTGAATTATCCTTACTGTATTTTTGTTGTTTTTCTTCAAGATAGGAAAATTCTTTTAGAGGATTTTCTTATTATGTTTGTGATGTGTTTCTATGGGGTATGTTTCTTATGTGTTTCTTTCCGATACAATTATTTTTTGGGGATATGATCCCTTTTGAATTTTCCTTACTGTATTTTTGTTGTGTTTCTTCAAGATAGGAAAATCCTTTTTGGGGTTTTCTCATTAGGTATGTATTGTATTGCTTGGAGATGTGTGAACTGACCTTAAAAAAGTGAATGCTTGTGTTCTAAATATACAACTGTCATATTTATTTGTTGAAATTTTGAACATTTTTTATGTATTTATAATAATATAACACAATGCTATCACATATACCTTGTTTTATTATCCGTGTGTGACTATTATTTAAGTAGGAAGATAATATCTTTATTACAAATAAATTTTTATCTTTTTCCTTCATGTTGTTCCATCCATATATGAGAGTTTCTTATCATGTTTGTGTTGTATTTCTTGAAGATATGAAAATCGATATTGAAAAGAAAAAGAGTGAATGCTTGTGTTTGAAAGGAATATATTTGATATACAACTACCATATTTATATTTTAAGAAAGCTATGTAAAATAGATGTAGAGATATCAAATTTCAAAATATTTAACATTCAAATATATTTAATAATGTCAATGAAATATGTAAAATTAAACCTATTGAAATAAAATTAGTTTCGTTAGCATTTATTGTGTTAGTTGAAGCTACATGTGACAACAATATACAAATTTGCATATGTATCTTTATTTGTAACAATTTAGAACGGAAATGCTATAAATAGTAATATAACATAGGATTTCACATATACCTTGTTTTATTTTCATGTGACTATTAATATATTTGGTATACAACTAGTATGATAATATATTTTAAGAAATCTATGTAAAATATGAAAGAGATATCAATTTTAAAAGTATTTAATATCCATAAATATTTAATATTATAAATGATATTTTACAAGATTAAAACAATTGAAATAAAATTCTTTTCCTTACATTTTATTTTGTTTGTTGAAGTCACATGTGATAACATTATCAAAATTTGCATGTCTTTTATTTTATTTGTTAGAATTTAGAACCAAAATACTATATATAGTAATATAACACAATGCTATCACACATTCCTTCTTCACTTTTGGTGTGACTATCAATAAGTAGGATGACGATATCCCTATTACAAATAAACTTTTAAATTTTTATCTTTTTCTTATCGTGTTTTTGATATGCAACTAGCATATTTATATTTTTGTTTTTTGTGTATGACTATTGATTAAGTAGGAAGGTAATATCTCTATTACAAATAATATTTAATATTTTGATTGTACCTAAAATTTGTCTAGTAGAACTTAAGCCTCTAATTTGATTAAATTGTCTCAAAGTAAATCCTAAATCTCTTGAAGGCATGATTACTAGACATAATTATGTAATTAAATTATTTCTAAAAATCAAACCCCAAATCATATTAAAATTTAAGAAATTATTTAATTGTCAAAACTTACCTTTAATATAAAGTCCTAGCACTTTTATTAAAAACAACACATTGTACAACTTAATCTTGATTAATTGACAATTAAAAGGGGATTTTCTATTTTGTCTTATTCTCCCTTCAAGCTTGGCCAATAATTTTTTTTGAATCCTTTCACATGGATTGATCTTTCTCACCTGTCATCTCTACCTATCATTTTTTGCCTCTTAATCTCCACCCTTCATTCTGGAGGCAATTCCTTTAAAAGGAAGCTCATCCTTGGGTCAAGGGTTCTATTGTGCATCTTGGTAATCTTGGTCATCTTGTTAATTTGTATTCTTACATTTTTGTATTCTAGAGTAATCTTGATATTTTGAATTCATAGTTCTTAGTTTCTTTTCATTCATATGCTCATAGCTCTCTTGCATTCTCAGTTTAGCTCATTTTCTAGAGTAATCTTGCAATGTTATCTAGTTTGCTTTCATAATCTCATCTTTGTTGTTAGATTAATCTTGCATTCTAGTTTCATCCTAGATTTGCATTGCATTTTAATCTTCCATTTTGGAGTAGTCAAGTCACTAATCCTTCATATCAAATTGATGAACATTACAAAAAGGATTAAACTCACTTCAACTAAGAAGCAATAAGCCATTTTTCAGGGTTTTGTTGGTTCATTTGATATAGACTCTTATAGCTTAATTCTTGAGTTAATGGTTTATTGAGTGTTGGTTGCATTCTAATTGAATACCAATTTTATACCACATATTTTTTGTGCCCACCATGGGCTCGAATTAGTTTTGGTCCCATTTCTTGTAGGATATTTTTATTCATTTTCTAAAACTGGGATGAATAATGCACCCAACAATATAGATTATCGTATGACACCTTCTTTAATCGCATGCAGTTGCAAGTTTTATCGTACGATAATATGGTTTAAGGTGATTTATCACATGCAGTTTTATGTTTCATCATACGACATAATAACTTTGGTTTTCATCATATATCTTTTTGAGTTTCATCATACGATAATATGGTGTTGACTGTGTTTCATCGTATAAAAAACAAAGAGTATTTTTAGGGGTCTAGTTGCTCAATTTTTTGGATTTTAGTGCTTGATTCGATTTCATCTTAGCTTTAACATTCTATTTTTGTGGGAATAACAAGTTTTTGCAAGGTATTTGACGGATAATTCGATTGTCAAATTTATCTACATGGCCTTATTTTGAGACTACTAATGTTTTGTGGTTGTACCTGACACTTCCAAAGACATATTTCAAGATTACTAAAGCTATTTGTGTTGTAGGTTACCTTGGAGATACAAATCAACATTGTGCTTTCATAAATTTGATTTTCTATTCATCGAGCTTAACTAGGGGGCTTCTTTTCTTGTGACTAGTTGGGTAGTAGGAGAGTATTCTCTTCATCTCCTAGAGGTTGAATCAAAAATCTTGACCTACTTGGTTTTTCACTTGTAAAAGAGTCTTTGGTAAATGAATATGTGCTTGATGTTCTTGGGAGAAGCTATGGAGTAGGAAAGTATGCTCTTTTCCCTTGTGGAAAATAAAAAATCTATACTTTCATTAGCCTGTCTACTTCTCTTTTCAGTTTACCTTTAGAGGGCCCACTTTTGAGGTAAAAATATTGTGGGAATGACCCAAGTAGGACAAAGAAAAGATAGGCCATCCAACCCACTATAAAATTTATGGCTTGTTGGCCAAACACCACAAGGACGTAGCTATTAACTCTATTGAGTCACTCGTTTGACTTGGAGAACACACATGAGAGTAATGTGTGTGTCCAAGAGGTCTCAATCTTGTTTGCAAGACTACCTTACTTGAATTTCTTGTAGGGCTATAGGCCTCAATTTTGCTAAGTGAAACTACAAGAGATTTTTGTGAACAGATGCCCTTACTAGACACCATTGGTTAGAAGCTACCCGACTTACCTCATAAGGTATCATAATCTTTGTGCAAGGATTGATCCAAGTGGAATTTACTTGGATTACCTCAAGACTAGTCACCATATGTATTCCCTTGGATGTCATCCTCGGAAAAGCCAACATCACTCTGTGTGAGGTGAAGGAATGCCAAGTTGGGGACAAATATTTCAATACTAGCCTTGACCTTAGATAGTTTTTTTTTTTTTATGTTTCTTCAAATGTGTTGAGACCCACACAAATCATTGTGAAATATACACTTGACTCTCTTGACTTATTGCAACACCCTCTTAGACCTCACAAGTGCTTGTATCACCAAATTTGCTTTGTCCTTTGATGGATTATTTGGAGACTCTTATTTGATCATTCTATTGCTTGCTTGAAAAAATTTAGACCTAATCTAGAGATACTCAGAATCATCATGGATTTGAAACCAAACCAGTCCAAATTGGTCATATTTCTTGAAAACTATAGTAAATTGTCATTTCTCATCGCACCTAGTGCTGAGTTTTATCATACGATAGGATTGACCTTCACCATATTATCGCACCCAGTGTTGGGTTTCATTGCATCTAATGTTGAGTTTCATTGTACAATTATGTGCTTGATTGGTCACCAAAACTGCATTGAGTTCTTGAAAATTTAGTATCTTCACTATCTGGTTTCCTTTTTGACTCTTTTGTCATCTTGATCAGTAGTCACTCCTCTAAAACTAGTATTTTTAATTGATTGAGTCCTTGGTAATAATTTGATCCCTCTTCACTCTTGTTTTAAGATCTTGGAAATGCTCTGGTTATTGTCTCAAAGTATCCTATCTCATTTGAAAGAAAACCTTGGTCAAAAAATTTCACAAGTACTGCTCATTAGGCATTCAGGTTTCATTTTCAATACCTTGTACTTAGTTCTCTTGGCTACATCAACTTGGTCACAAGTATCACCTAGTAGGAATTTAGGCCTCATTCCTGATACCTATCACCTCATTTCAACTACCTCTTTATCTATTTTCTAATGTTGAGACAAGAGCTATCATTACCTTGATCTTCTTAAAATAGCTTAGTAATCCCATTACTAGCAGTTTCTCAATCTCATCTTCCATGGCAGTTAGAACTTATAGTTTTTCCTAAAAGGCTACAATTGATCTAAAAGGAAAAGCTACTTATGATATCAATGAACTTGTTAGGGATTTTTCTTGTATCCTTCAATTCTAAAAGAGAAAATGCAAACCAGACTTGGGGATCTTCATCTAATTCACACAAATCTACTTCTTCCTACAAACTAAGGAGAAAGAAAAGGCTAACTTGACAAGGCATGCAAGCCTTCTTCCCTTTGAGCTCCACATACTTAGGTGGGTGTACCTAATAAAACAATAAATTTGCACGTATAATAACTTACTTTGACAAAACCCAACTATGCATACATGACTGTGGTTAGTTCTCAAACCTGTAAGAAATGAGAGTTCAAAAATCAATCATTCTTATGCTAGATTGCACTTATATAAGTGTTCCAAGGACTAGAAAAATGAAACATGTGACAAGGATTAAATCCTTCTTCTCTTTGAGTTCTAGACTCAAGCAGGCTAACCTAGGATTCATTTCTTCAAAGAATCACCAAACAACATTTGTATTCTGCAAATACAAGCTATGAACATGTATGCTCTTTAACAAAAAATAAGGATTAATCGATTTTAAGAATTGATGATGAAAAGTGCATAACCAACAAAGACCAATGTCTTACCTATTGGGCAACAGAGTCAAATAAACATAGATCCCCAGAACACTCTCTAACTCCAAACACATAGAAACCAAATGAAATGCCTTACAAATCACTATTTTCACTCCAATACCCAGACATCAGATTCATCTATAAGTTTTTAACCCTCAAAATTTGTCTCAAAGATTTACTCTCTCCTTGAAAGAAACTAAGAAAAAAAAACTCACAACTACCTTATAACCAGTGTATTAAAATGTCATACAAATTAACACACAAAGATTCCAAAATAAGACACACAAAGATATCACCAATATGGACAAGGATTCCATTGTTCTTCATTAAAAAAGCTTCTAATTCAGTACATTTACAAGATAATAAACCCAAAAAATGAGACACCAAAGTCAAAATACTACCCAACAGTGTTTAATTTCATCATCCTTGTAATAATGGAGAAGAAGAAAGATATAAAGAAAAGGGAAGCCCATTTTAGTCAACCGACACCTTTTTCTTTTCAACAAAATATCTTCTTCTCAAAATTTTGATCTCCCTCTGTAACTGCCTCATGCCTGCAATCATTCTCTTCTAACTAATTTGATTATCTACCTTTTAAAATTTGATTTCATTCTCCTTGAAAATGTTTCCTATGAATGCTTCCCTTCAATCCTGAAATAAAAATATTTCACAGGACTATATGCAAGACTATTGAAAGTTACTTTAAATCTGCATTTTCTTTGTCTTATTTTACCACTTTTCTGCACTTCTAAACCAGAATTCACCAAAATTCATCAATTGTCACATGCTGGTTTGTTGCTCATTTTAATCTTGGTTGGGTTGACTTGGAGATTTAGAGATTGCCTTTTGCCTCCTAATCTCTGAATTCTTTTCCTAAATCTGATTTTTTTTCAAAGATCTAGAGGCTAGCCTTAATCTCTAAATTTCTTAATCCTTGGCTTGATTATGAGTTTATCCAGAGATCTAGAGACTCCTTCAATCTCAGGATCTCTAAATGCCTGGGCTAACTGTGGAATCATTTGGAGATCATGTGACCAAGGCATCTCTGAATCTCCCAATATTTTTGGCTTGACTGCTAGCATCTGGCGACCTAGCGCCATGGTCAATTAACCTCGATCTTGAGATCTCTGAATCCTTTCACTAATTGTATTCTATTTGGATATCATGCGACTAACTACCACATGTCCAGTGCCACCTCATCATGACCTCTCTACAAAAATTACTCATTGTTGGTCACCGACATGCTTCCCAAGGCATGACCCACGCACATGCATGGAGAGTCTCCTCTAATCCTTCAACCTAATATGTGAGTGCTTTTAGTGTTCAAAATTTCCTCACCCCACCAATGTGGGACTAAACATTTTCACATTTAAATAATTTCTCCAATAAAACCTCTTACTGCGCACCCAGATGGCATCCACATAATCTGGGCCCCAAAAACCAAAAGGCTTCCACTTACCTCTTTCTCTTCACTTCACTTTACAAACCTATCTGGGTGCTTTTGATTTAAACATCCCCCTGACACCATATTGGCCGCATGTGGGATAAACCCACAATGCCAACCCTTTGCTTTATGTTTCTCCCTAATGGCCTGTATGTGCACCTCATGTTGTTTTTAGTGTAGTGCTAGTGTGCATTGGTAGTTCCCCCCTTTTGGCTGTGGCATGCACATCACTATGTGGTGGGCAACATCCCACAAAGGTGTGTGCATACCTCCAAAAGGTGCGCACATATTCTACAAACAAGGGTACACACATATGCAAATAAGTGTGCACACACTGCAAATAGAGGTGTATACACACTTGAAAGAAGGTATGCACAACCCATAAAATGGTGCACTCAAAAGGTATGCACAACCCTTTGTTCATTTGGTGCACACAACACTTTGCTCGTTTGGTGTGCTTGGCACTTTGCATGGAATGTTCAACACATAAAAATCATGACATGTTTTGTGTTTAGAAATATAAGTGCATGCAACACTTCATTGAAAAACAAAACACACAAGGATGAAAAATATGCACAGCACCAGCACTAAGGTGTGCACAAATGTATTTTGTGCATGAAACGAGTATAAACTTGGAAACACGATTTGAAGATTAACCCTTATTTTTCTAAAATTCAGTCTTGTAGTGAAGTCAAACCATGATGTGTCAAATTTTCAATCACAATAATCCATCTATTATGCCTCTGTCAAAACTGCCCACAAACAATAAATGGCTGCTAGAAACGACCATGAAAACCAATAAAAAAGGCTCATAGAAGCATGTCATTTGGAACTTATGATCACTTCCAACATGTTAATATACTTGCCAAAGGGATTTGCATTTAAAGATTAGGGCTGCAAGATATCACTGACCAAACTTGGCATTTTGAAACACAATGCCAATGCAGATGCCAAAACAACAGAAATTGCACACAGAATTGCCATTGCAAAAATATGAAATCAAGCCTTGAAGTTCCACCCCTAATTTTGGGAAAATATTCAGATACAAGGAGCATAGAGAAATAATTTACATCTCAAAACCACAACCGGATATGAATTTATGTCCCTTTGAAAAAGACCACTTTGAAAATCAAATCTGTCCACACTGTAAATCTGCATTTAAAACACCTTTTGATTTTGACTTCAAAAACTTATCAAATGAGACCCTTATGATCTGAAACCCTGGATATGGATTCACTTTCATACAAGAGAAATGAATCCTCAATTAAGTTTCCTTGATGACCAATTGGTTAACTATAATTAAACTTCAAAGTCAGCCCTTTAAAACTTTCTGAACTCAAACACAGTAAAAATGCAGAAATTGGATTTGCAACGGGACAGGAAAAGTGACCAAACATATTGTTCATGGTCTAAAAATATTCATAGAGGTACACTTTCATGCTTTCAATGCAGGAGAACATCCAAATCATTATGACCTTGAACCGGATACAACTCGTGAGACCTCAAAGTAGGCCACTTAAATTCTGCATTTTTACACTTAGAAAAACCTAATAAATTACAAACGGATAGGCTTTGGAAAACTATGAAAACAAACTCTCAGGGGGCTGAAAATGGGCATGGAGAGTCAATTCCATACCTACAACATGTTGCAACAATCCTTATGTCAATAATATCAAATAGGCTCAAGATGTAATCTTCTGAAGTGGGTCATAATCTTCTGAAGTGGGTCACTTATGAAATTCTGAAAACACATAAATTGGGCAACCAGCTCCAAATGGGTATCTCAAAAACATACCCAAACTAAAAACTAAGATTTGTAACCCACTACATTTTCTCAATGATAGGTGAGGAACACATCCCCCAATTGGTTCTTCATAAAAATCATTAGGTCCTTTTTTACATGCACTCAAGTTTGGCTTCTTACCAAAGATTTTAGGGGTAGTAACTTTTCCTTAGAGAAATTTTTAGAAAATACACTCTAACTTTTATCCAAAACTTTAGAGTTCCAACCTAATCATCTTCTCATGAAGAACCTTTGCATCAATATCTTGTTTACTAGTTAGTAAATTTTACTCACGCTGAGAATTTTGATCAAATCGACATGTCAAATTATAATTGGGGTACTCACAGAATGCATGATTCTGACTCATTTGAGGATGAAGAACCCACACAAGAATAAATCTGAAAGTGCCAAGAATACAATTATCTCCACAAAGTGGTGCTAGCCATTATGAGTTAGGATAAGGATTGCTATTTCATATATCTTGCTTCAATGGGTGTGAAGCTCCTTTCAGAATTTGACGTCAATGGTTTTTACAAAAAGAGGAAGAGTCTCCTATCATGACTCTCACAAAACAACTCCAAGATTTTTGTTATGAGATTTCACAACTAAAAAGAGAAAAGGATCATCCCTCTAACAAGTACTCGCTTGAGACAATATGTCCTTTTCATGTTGACAAAAATCTCTATGTACCACCTTTCCCATCCAAGGTAGAGATTCCCAAGTATGATAAATATGATGGCAACAAGGAGCCTCAAGATCACGTGCACAAATTTTTTACTTTAAGAATGGAGTTTATTCATGAGAAGAATTATCTAATGAGAATCTTTCCTCAAAGTCTCAGTGGTCATGCTATTAGTTGGTTCAACTCTCTTGCCCCTAGCATTAAGACCTTTGATGAGCTTGTCCAAATTTTCATCCAATAATATTCCTACAACATCTCTCACACTGTCACCATGCTCTATTTGTGCAATACAAGGTAGTGCGTGGGAGATCCCTTTGTTCCATTACTTCAACAGTGGTGAAGAATATTTTCTAGATACCCATGACAAATTCCTGAGATTGATAAGATCAATATATTTATAAATACTTTTATTCCTTAAATGAACTATGCATTGCAAATACAAACACATGCCTCATTTGACAAGTTGGTTGAATCATATATATGAATAGAGGATCTCCTTGTTCGAAAAGGGAAGATTACTCTTCAGCATAAAGAACATAAATCCTCTTATAATAACCAGCATAGAAAAGACAAGCATAAGTTCTAGACCAAAACCAAAGATGTTTTCAATGACAAAATCGTAGGTACAACCTTCACGTCTACCACTAGTAAACCCAAGGAGCCATATTTCAATCTCTCTGCCAGTATCCAAGCAACAAAAAATAATAAGAGCACCCAACTAGGCTCTAAAATGGAAAATAATAGAGATATTCCATGGATCCCTCAGCCTAAGAGAGAATTCACTCCTCTTGGAGAATCCCTTGAGAATTCCCCAAAGACGCTTTTGAAGAATAAGATCATCACTTTTCCTGACAACTCTAAACCATACAATCCTAAGATACAGCCTAATTGGTGGAATGATACCCACTATTGTGACTATCATCATAATAAGGGCCATAAGAAAAATGATTGCATGAAGCTTAAACACTTGATTTAGGATATGATCGATAATGAGACCATTATGGTTGATTCCTCATAGATGAATATTGATAACATTTCCTTCAAAGAGCCTTTTCCTAAATATGAGAAGGGGGGATCATCCAAGGAAAAAGACAACAAAGTGGATTACACATACTCTAACAATGAAAATGTGATCTGCATTCTTGAGTCCTCTAACCATATTGTCAATGTCATCAAGATCAAAGGAAAGACTCATGTTGAATCATCCAATGTGGTAACTCACTCACAAGGAAAAGTCACCCTATGAGGGGAAGGTTTGTCCTCCTCCTATTCTTTCAAAAAAATAACAACTCGTGTAAAAACTAAATATCACATGTACAATATGTGATTACAATCTGGTTGACCAACTTCAGTGCATTTCGGCTCATATATCAATCCTTAAATTGCTTAACATCTCTCATGCGCATAGGGAGATTCTAGATAAAGCCCTCTTAGCAGCTAATGTTCCTAAGGACCTAGACGTAGATAAGTTCTAGTCAATGGTCAGTCATCTCACTTCTCCTTATTACTTGAATTTTTTAGAAGGATATGACAAATATGTCAGTCACCCACATAACCAGCCCTTCCATATTGAAGTCCTCATACATAACACTAGGGTGAAATGTATCTAGATAGATAGATTGGTACATGTTTGAATATCTTCATATTTAACTTGGTTAAATTTATTGGTTTCTCAGAGAATTCTATCGACCCTCAATGGAAAATAATAATTAAAGCATATGATGAATAGGAATGCTCTTCTAAAGGCATGCTGGTCTTGCCTATCCAGGTAGGTCCTATTCAAAGGGACACCATCTGATAGATTCTGGACCTTCCTCTAGCATACTGTAAGGAAACTTAGGTGTGGAAACAGCTTCCTACGCTAATCTCTTAAGGAAAGTATTGTGCAAATTCTTATAAATCCTTACAATTTCAGATTCGTTAACTACTTTAACAAAGATATTGCAACCACATCAATGCATACAGAAAAAATAGAGAATGACACAATGATATACCCTGGGGAAAACCTTTCGGTAAAAAACCCCGGCACTCCAAAACTTGCACAATGTATTATCTTCAACACAAAGATTACAACACACTTGCAATGCAAGTTCTTTCAGGAAATGAGAGACAAAGCCAACAAGACTTAAATTTTGTTATATCTCTCCCATAGGAGCAGCATCATATATATAGACTCCTCTGGACCCAAAAATAGGCACAACCACCAAGACCCATGCACAAAGCCACATGTACATAGTTGTTACATGCAATCCCAAGAATAGGCATCCATCCCTAGAATAGGCTATGATAGCTTGTCATAGAATCCACCAAAAATAATGGTCACAAGAGAAGTGTAAGAGAATCTATCATACCAACCTATTTTTGGCATATTCTCTTACACACACCAACCACTTCTTCTTGGGCACCCAAATAGGCCCAAGTCATAAGATGCTCTTACACCTATCATAGCACATTCCTTAAATAGTTCTTACACATCATAGGAATCTGTCATGACCGTTTTAGTCATGATCTCCTTACGCACAAGATGCTGACACATCAAGTGGAGTGACACATCAACATGCTAACTAGACATGTACACTCACACTTAATTACATTATTTGCAAAACATACATTTACAAAAAAAATAATAAGAATAGGAATTATCCAAGGTTGAGACACCTTATTCCTAACATTCTCCCACTTGTCGAACACCTTGTAAGAGCAATAGGAACATAATAGGAACTTTAACCGCTATAGGCCAAAAGGCCCATAGACTCCGAACACCATCTGAACTTCTTAGTGCCCACTAGTTTTGTTAATGCATCTGCAACATTCTTCACAGTATCTACCTTCTCCAAATTTACCTTTCCATCTTCCACCATATCTCTCATGAAGTGAAACTGCACATCAATGTGCTTCATTCTGGCATGGAAAGTTGGATTCTTTGCAAGGCAAATAGTGCTCTGACTGTCACAACAAATACTAATCTATTCTGCATCAACACCAACATCAGAACACAATCTTCTAAGCCAAATGGCTTCTTTACAAGCATGAGTAGCAGCCATGTACTCAACTTTTGTAGTGGACAAAGCAACCACAGGTTGTCGCTTACTCATCCAACTGATGGCACCACCAAACATAGTGAACACATAAGCACTGGTGGATCTCCTACTATCAATATCACTTGCCCAATTTGAATCCACAAACCCACGAATACAAACTGAATGTAGAGATCTAGAAGAGTTACCATGATAACATATGGAGTAATCTGATGTACCCCTCAAATATCTGAATACTTGCTTAACTGCATCCCAATGTACCCATCCAGGATTAGCCATAAACTAACTCAGGACTCCCACTACTTGGGCAATGTCTGGTCTAGTACAGACCATAGCGTACATAAGATTACCAACTACACTAGCATAAGGTACTCTACTCATGTCCTCCACCTCAGTAGGAGATTTTGGACAATCATTTATAGATAACTTTGTTCCCACAGAAATAGGAACACATAGTGGTCTACAATCTACCATGCTGAACCTGTCCAACACAGACTTCACATACTTACTCTGACTCAACCAAAGTTTTCTGTTAGACCTGTCTCTACTGATTTCCATACCCAAGATGTACCTAGCTGCCCCAAGATCTTTCATCTCAAACTATGCTGACAACTGAGATTTAAAATTAGAAATCATACCCTTACCCTTCCCAAACAACAACATATCATCGACATATAATGCAACAATAAGAAGGTGATCATTTTCAACTCTGAAATAAACACAATGATCTAATTTTGATCTTACAAATCCAATTGACAACACAAAGGCATCAAACTTAAGGTACCACATCCTAGGAGATTGCTTCAAACCATATAGAGATTTCTTTAATCTGCAAACTAAGGATTCTTTACCTTTAACAATGTAGTGCTCAGGCTGTGACATATAAATCTCTTCCTCCAAATCACCATGAAGGAAAGCTATTTTCACATCCATCTATTCTATCTCTAAATCATATGATGCAGCAAGAGATAACAAAAATCTAATGGATGTCAACTTTGCAACAGGAGAGAATATTTCATCATAATCTATTCCCTCTACTTGTGAATACCCCTTTGCAACCAATCTAGCTTTATACCTATCAACACTGCCATCTGCACAGAATTTCTTCTTGAACACCCATTTACAGCCAACAGATTTTCTCCCTTTAGGAAAAGGTACAAGGTCCCAAGTTTTTTTTTTCTCCAATGAAGCCATCTCATCATCCATAGCCTCAATCCAGGAACCTGCATCTTCCATGCCCAAAGCCTCTTTCACAGATCTAGGCTCATCAGTGTTAGTAATCAAAGAAAAGGCACAACTGGAATCTAACATAGAATAACCAAACCTTTCTGGTTGCTTTCTTTCTCTTGTGGATCTCCTCAAGGGCTGAGGTTGAGGTTGTTCTTCCTCTTCTTCCGAACTATCAGAGCTGCTAGAGCTCTCCTCATCATTAGACCCAACATGGTCTCTCTGTTTAGTCTTCTCAAGGGTAGGAGGCAATTGAACAACATCTTTTTCCTTTTCTTTTTCATCTGGTTGTAGCACAATAGGAGAAGATGTTAGCTCTTTGAAAATAACATTTCTACTATACAACACCTTACTAGTCACAAGATCCCAAAGCTTGTATCCTTTCACACCAGCACTATATCCGATGAAAATACATTTAACAGCTTTGTTTTCCAACTTAGATCTTTTCTCCTTTGGAACATGTGCATAAGCTTCACAACCAAAAACATGAAGATGTCTAATTGAAGGCTTCTTACCAGACCACACCCCCATGGGTGTCTTACCAACAAGGGCTGATGTAGGAGATCTATTAACCAGATAGCAAGCAGTGGCCATAGCTTTGGCCCAAAACCTTTGTTCTAAACTAGCTCCACTAAGCATACTCCTAGCCTTCTACATCAGTGTCTTGTTCATTCTCTCTGCAACTCCATTTTTTTGTGGGGTATAAGGAGTTGTCTTATGCCTCTCGATACCTTGTTCTTTACATAATTGTTCAAACTCTGTTGAGCAAAACTCACCACCATTGTCAGTTCTCACACACTTAATCTTCTTACTAGTCTGATTCTCTACAAGAGCTTTAAATTCCTTGAACCGACTAAAGACTTGTGTCTTACTTTTAAGGAAATAAATCCATGTCCTTCTACTATAATCATCTATGAAAGATACAAAAAATACAGACTTGGAGATTGAAGGAACTTTTACAGGACCAAATACATCAGAATGAATAAGATCCAAAACATCAGAAGATTTGTGAGAACTAGAGTAAAACTGAACACGATTTTGTTTACCATAGACACAGTGTTCGTAGAAGTTGAACTCAAGATTGCAATCATTTAACCCCTCAACGAGATTTTTATTTTTAAGGGTTCTGAGACCCTTTTCACCAATGTGGCCAAATCTTATATGCCACAACATTGTCTTTTCTATAGGAAGCTTAGCTTCCAAAGTGTTTGCACTACCATCGGAACCAATAGCCACGAACTTCTTCACTGCTTGTTCAGATGGTGGGGATGAAGAACTATTACATAGAGGAATACATGCATCTAGCTGAAATAAGGTACCTCTCCTAGTACCCCTTGCAAGCACTATCGATCCTCTTATCATCTTGCATCCTTCTTTCAAAAAAACAACTTGCACACCTACATCATTCAGCATACTTACAGATAATAGGTTTCATGCCAAACCCAGAATGTGCATAACTCCATTGATTTCCTTTACTCGTCCATCAAGAAATTTGATAGTGACCCTTCCGCGTCCAACTATCTTTAGGTGAGAATCATCACCCAAGTACACCTTTCCACCATCGAACTCTTCATATTTTGAGAACCAGTTTTGATGAGAGGTCATGTGAAAAGATGCACCCGAGTCAACCAACCACACATCATCAGATGCATGGGCTGCCAAAGCTGCGATGATTGCATCGCCATCTTCTTGAGATCTTTCTGAAGCTGAATCTGAACCTTTCTTCTTCTTCTTTGGCTCTTTGCAGTCTTTACGAAAGTGCCCAGACTTATCACAGTTCCAACATTTTGCCTTGGGCTTATTGGAAGTCTTTGACTTCCCACGGGATTTGGATCTACCCTTATTGTCAGACTTATTGTCATTTTTCTTCCCTCTTTCAGTGGATCTCCCACGAACAGCAAGGGCTTCTTTTTCTGAAACTAAAGCCTTTCTCCGCATCTCCTCTGATAGTAGTGAAGACACCACATCATCCATTTTGAAGGTGACTAAAGTGCTTCCGAGAGCCATCACAAGATGGTCCCATGAATCCGGTAAAGAACACAAAAGTGTGTAGCAACGATCCTCCTCCTCTAACTTGACACCAGCTGATGTCAATTGTGCAGCCAGCAGATTAAATGCATTTAAATGATCCGTTAAGGATCCACCTTCCTCCATTTGTAGAGAGTACAACTTCTTCCTCAGGAGCAACTTGTTCACCAGAGATTTGGCCTAATACATGGCCGCAAGTCTTTCCCACAAACTATTTGCGTTTTTCTCATCTAGAACATTCAGAAGGACTGCATCGGTTAAACAGAGTCTTATGAGACCCTTAGCTTTACAGTCTTTGATATCCCAATCTACTTGAGCTATAGTTTCTAGTCTTGTAGCCTTTGAAGTTGCTTCCCATAGGTCACGATCTTCCAAAATGTCTTCCATCTTGAGTTTCCACAACTCAAAATTAGTGCCATTAAATTTCTCCACCTCCATTCTTCCATATGATGAACTTGCCATCTCAATCTACAAATAAGATTCAGAATGCTCTACAAAAAACTCCCACTCAAACTTGAGATCAGCTCAAAAAACCCTACCCAACAACTAGGATCAAAAGTTGATCAAGCTCTGATACCACTTGTAAGGAAACTCAGGTGCAAAAATAGCTTCCTATGCTAATCTCTTAAGGAAAGTATTGTGCAAACTCTTATAAATCCTTACAATTTCAGATTCATTAACTACTTTAACAAAGATATTACAACCACATACCATGCATCCAAAAAAAATAGAGAATGACACAATGATATACCCTGGGGAAAACCTTTCGGTAAAAAACCCCAGCACTCCAAAACCTGCACAATGTATTATCTTCAACACAAAGATTACAACACACTTGCAATGCAAGTTCTTTCAGGAAATGAGAGATAAAGCCAACAAGACTTAAATTTTGTTATATCTCTCCCATAGGAGCAGCATAAATATATAGACTCCTCTGGACCCAAAAATAGGTACAACCACCAAGACCCATGCACAAAGCCACATGTACACAGTTGTTACACACAATCCCAAGAATAGGCATCCATCCCTAGAATAGGCTATGACAGCTTGTCATAGAATCCACCAAAAATAATGGTCACAAGAGAAGTGTAAGAGAATCTATCATACCAACCTATTTTTGGCATATTCTCTTACACACACCAACCACTTCTTCTTGGGTGCCCAAATAGGCCCAAGTCATAAGATGCTCTTACACCTGTCATAGCACATTCCTTAAATAGTTCTTACGTTTCATAGGAATCCATCATGACCATTTTAGTCATGATCTCCTTACGCACAAGATGCCAAAACATCAAGTGGAGTGACACATCAACATGCCAACTAGACATGTACACTCACACTTAATTACATTATTTGCAAAAAATACATTTACAAAACAAATAATAAGAATAGGAATTATCCAAGGTTGAGACACCTTATTCCTAACACATACAACATACTTATTGGCTGCCCATTGATTCATGAAATGCAGGCAACACCTTCCACATTTCATCAATGCATTAAATTTCCTCATAATGGAATTGAAGTTGTTATCCTTGTAGACTCAGCATACACATGTAACAATCTTAAGAAAGATGAGAGCATGGTTCCACACAACAAATCCCTAAGGAACCAATAAAATGAAGGCTCTAAACAAGAAATGCTTGATGCCTTTCAGAAGAAGTTGAATCTAAAGGAAAATGGAATGGGAGAATATCAACTGGATGCTTGATGTTTATGGTCAACTTGTCTATCTCACCTAGATCCTATGGAAAACCATCTTCATCCTTTCAACCTGGTAGCACCGCTACTCTAACAATTCATGAAGGAACTGGTATGGTCAAAGAAAGAGTCCCTCTTGAACAATAAAAAGAGGAAAAAGTGTTTCTAAAATGGCTCTATAAGGGAGAAGAAGATGAATAAGAGGTGAAATACACTGATATTTCTCCTAATAAGTATGGTGTAGGCTACCAACTCATGCATAAAATGGGGTATTATGGAAAAATTCCCCTTGGTAAAGGTAAAGACCTTCTTGAACCCCTACATGCCAAATTCTGTAATTCGAGAGACAAAACTAGGGTAGGATATCATGAACAAAGGTTTGCACCTTCATCTGCAAGTGGTCTGCTATTTGAAAAAATTAGGGATTTTGATGATGAAGATGAAGATGTTGTCCCTAGATCTTATGAAAGATTGTTATGTATCCCTATAGATCAAGAGGAGGTACCTAAAGGACAACTTAGTCAACATAAGACAAACACATCACCAGTAGTTGCACTAAATCATTAATATCCTACAATGGGAAGACACCCTAACTAGGGGCAGCTTGTTAGAATTGTATACATCCTCAATTTTCCTCAATTCATTGAATCATTTGGATATTATAGACATATTATTCTTACCTATACTAGGCTATGGATACTACTCCCAAGATTTGAATACTCAAATGACCAAACTAGTAGTTGATACTCAAGATAGCCATTCTAATATGATAGATCTCAATCTAAACAAAATTGAGAGGCAAGTTGCAAATCAAGAGATTCACAAAGAAGGAGCTCCTTTGACCATAGCTGAGTACCTAGGACAATATTCTAGTAGTAGAACTGACTCAAATGAGTATGAATGGGATCAACTATCTAATTCTATAGTTTACATTGAGATCGATGTCATCCAAAAGTATGCTCCTATTTCTACTTTTGAGGTTGGTGGAAGTTCTAACTTGCAACATAATCTAGAGGTTAATCAAGACCATCCAACTATTGAACCCATTTTAGTATCTATTATTCAAGTTATCTCTAAGAAAGAGGAGTCTCCTCCAAATAGTTATCCTATGGTTCTTCCTCCTCAGACTCCCAACTGGGACTTTGGTTCACAATCTAGGATTATGATGGTTCCCATACAAAGATTCCTACACCAGAGAGAAGAAGTAGAACATGATCTTGATCATCATTTCAGGCCTCGATGGGTAAGTTCACAAAATACCTCTCCTAACTCCTCTAGCAATCCTTCAACAAGTCACGCTAAAAAAAACTCTAGGGAAGATAACTTCCTTGAATTATCCTCAATAGCCATGAACAATGATGATGATACTAGGGTCTTTTCTCTTGAGCATGTTGGTTCTTTATCTCTTGTCTACCTAGAGCTGATTGAATGGAATATCTTTGAGCTAATAAAATTATTTTCTTTTCCAAAGACCATACCCTATCTTGTTATCTTAATGTTGTTGAGCCTCTTGCCTCTTCCATCAATGCAATGATAAAAAGGATGTGGGTAAGTGCACCAAGATGGTGGAAAGTTTAGTGGCCACATTGTTGACACTAAAAATTTTAGGTCCTAAAGGAACAGGATGTCAGGGAAGTATAATATATATTTTTCATATTTTATAGTTTTCCTTTGATAAAAAACTAAAATGGATAAAAGGCATGTGCGTTTGTTATTTTTATTCTCATTAGGTTGTAAATTGCTTTACTTTAATGCATATTTGTTTTGAATAAATAATAATTCTAAAATAAAAAATAAAGTAGGTTGAGCAAAAAGGGTGGCGAGAGGGAGTTGAACACTCTACCTCTCAAGCTGACCTTTTTCCTACTATCTACCCTCCTACCCCCTAACCAATTAGTCTATTTTTTTTCTTTGAGAGGGTTAAGAGAAGATACTTATTTATCTTTGTTTTTATGTGCAGGTGAGAAGTAAAGTACAACTTCTTACTCAGGGAGTAATTTCTTCCTTAATTAACTTTCAAATTAAATAATAATTTATCTATCTATCTATTTTTAGGAAAAAGAATGGGGAGAGGGATTTGAACACTCGACCTCTCGACCCATTCCTTTTCCTACCTAACTACCCAACTCTAACCCCTACCGATTACTCTATGTTTTTCCTTGAGAACATATGTATAAATAAAGGTATTAATATTAGGTTTTTTATTTCTTTATTTTTTAATAATTTAAAAATGAATTATTGGGATCACGAAAGTAAATGATTTATGTTATGCAATGTTCTATGTTAGTTATAGGACTTGGTTTTATTTTTGATTTTATTGTTTCACTTCAATTTGCCCTAAAAACCTAAAGTTAAAATATGATAAGGTGAATAATTAGATAAGTATTATAACCTTTAGGGTTTTGGGATATTTTGGATGTAAAATTTTAATGCTCATATCCCTAAATATAATTTAGGATTTTCACCTAATGTATTTTTAACATTAGTATTTTTGTCAAATAAGGTGAAAAAGCTTTAGCATTATTGCATTATTATTCTATTTTAGTGGTGTATAATGTAAATCATTTTTTTTTAATAATTATTTAGGGTTTGCCATTTATTCTTTAGTTGCAAATCCCTAAAAGTAACTTTTTCCTTACTCATTTACTTTAATTTTAGGGTATTAATAATTTTACCCTACTTTTTTTTATGAATTAGTTGATTTTTTTTAATATGTATGTTTTAGGGTTGCTTTTTAGAAAGTGAGATTTTTAGATTCCCTAAATTATATGTATTTTTATGATTGTAATGTTATTTTACATTTGAAATATTTTGTAGCATTAGGGTAATTGTTTTGTAAACTTAATATGTTAGCCCTAAGTGGATTAATTTGATTTTTAGGGTTAAATATATTTTTTCATTTGATGGATTATAAGACTTTTTTCCCTAATGTTTTCAAGATATGTTTGTATTGTGATAAACATTGCATTATGCTTATGAATGGATTTTCTTCTAAAGTAAATGCATTATGTTTTAGTTTAAAATAAAAGTAAAATTCTGAATGAAATGTCACGTTGTTATGTTTTAGAAATTATCTTATTATTAGAATCCTTTATGATTTAATAATTAAAGCGATTGCTTATGTTTTTGATAATTTATGAGGATGACATAGAAAATAATATTAAATTTTTATTCTTCACATTGTTTATCAAATGCATGTATTAAAATGTGGTATGCAATTATTTTTGATTAATTCTTAATTAATAAATAAATAATTATAGTTTTTGTGAGAACCTTATATAGTATGAAAGTAATAAATTTTATTTTGATTATCTAATGTTTGATATTTTCGTGCAGGTAATTAAATATCAAATTATTATGCACAGAATACCAAAGAGCAATAAATCAATTTGTACGGGAAATATTACTAAAAACCATTATTATGGTTTATTATGTATTTTAGGGTTAGTTGTATAATTAGGTCATGTGAAAGGGCATGTCCTTTCATAGGGAACTATTGGGATTCATATTTAGAATCACTCAATTGTAAACAAAAAAGAACACAAGGAATCACGACAAAAATCTACCTCTCACGAATTGGAATTTAATGCCCAAAATCTTATGTATGAATATCAGATAAGTTTTTGTACCCTACTATTAATATAGTTTTTTACATTCAATTGGTTTCTCGGATTACTCTCTAGCTAGGGTATCCTACTGTGTTTTCTATTTCACGCATTCATTTATGATTAATTTGTACAATTTGAATAATGGTAGCATGGTCTGAGAACCTGTTATTGTTTCCTTTTAGGCTCTTCAGTTGAGTTAAAAACCATAGGACCTATTGTATAAGTTGTTGTAAATTTTGTTTCAATAGAAACTTGTAGGTTGATGGTCTGATTTTATAGAAGCGTGTTATCTTAAAACCGTCTCCGATTATACACAACATTGAATGTATCTGACTCTATTCCCATTTTGGTATTAGGCACTAGTCTATTTGTTCATTTGATATTCTCATTTATTTCTTTCTTTGATCTACATATCTTATCTGTTATCCTATTTACAAAGTATTAAATTAGGTTTAGTATTACATTCTAGCCTTAGTTTAGATTTCAAGCTATCTGACAATTAGGATATTAGGTTGTTTTTTCCTCCAAGGATCATTAACCCCTTTGGAAGGAATTTATGTTTCTTATGCACATATTTGTGTAGTTAGACAACATATTCGATTTAGGCCTACCAACCTTGGTTTGATCGAACCAGAATTGCAAAGGCATTTATTGTGCCTGTCAGTTGGCCTCAAAATGGTCTAGCATTTTTGAGCACCAAAAAATTGGCGACTCCGCTGGGGAGTACCTATTAGTGAAAGTCAATTTTAGAATCTCTGGTTAGTGTTGTAAAGACTCTATTGGGAAGAAGGATTCATAACAGTTATTGATTCCTCATAGGAAGTGAGGTGGTGACTCTAGAATACAGTATTAGGCAAAGCCTATGTTAGGGAGAAGGTCACTAAAGAACAATTCATTCGCTAAATTGAAACCGAGTAGGAGGAATAAGAAATTGAAGAAGAAGATGTTGTATGTATCTCCTAAAAAGCAACCCGACAAAGATAAAGGCTAGGAATTTACTTGTGAGCAGTTTCCAACTTCAGATCACCATAACCCAAGGAATAACAATGAAGAGGTCATGTGTGAATAGAAGTAGAGGGAGAGGCGGATGGATGATATAGTTGAGGGGATGATTAGATTGGAGCATAAAGATAAGGAGATGCTTAGAGCCCTTAGAAGATAGCCAGATGAAGCTCTTAGAAAAATAGGAATAGAAAGGGAAAGCCTTATTTCACCTGACGGAAGTGATGGTAGATATAGTGAAGTAAATAATAATGAAGTTACAGATGGAAGCATTCAGGTGCCAGTATACACTCCTCCCCACATAAAGAATAGTGGTCACATTACTCATGATAATGCCACTAACCCTATGTTTAAAATAGACAAAGAAGGGAGAACCACGGGAGATGACAGTGAATGGTTTAAAAAAATTTCTAATCCAATGTGCAATCTTAGTAACAAGAAGGGAAGTAATGATGGTTCCCATGATAATTAGAACAGTGGGGGAAGAAAAGATGGAAATGATCAGAGAGGTGAAAGTCATTGGAAAAGCGGTAGTGACAGTGAACACCTTGATCAAAACAATAAAATAAGTTTCCAGGCATATCATCAACATGCACAGTCTAATCACCAGGCTGAAATTTATCAAAGAAATAGCAGTGATTAGGAAAATCAAAAGTAGGATGATGAATGTGATTTGAATAAGTTGCAAAAACACCCTCTGCATAATAGAAGTACTTATAGTTTATTTAATAGTGGAGAACGTAATCACTCCCAGTATGATGAATGTGTTGGACTACAACTGATTTTGATTTTGATTGAAGAAATTATGATTACAAGATCATAAGGAGTTGCTGGTTAGATATGTAATATGATTAAATCAGTATTATGTTGTCATTGATGTCAACTAGCCTGAAAGCACTTATCTTGTAAGTTACTATACCAAGACATCTGAGGAAAGGTGAAAAAGAGATAAAGAATAGAGAAATCTACATGAGGAAAGATGTACATGTCAGATGAGGATAAGGAACACATTGAGTAACTTGTTGATGAGTCTATGACTTGATGATATTGACTTTATTATGATGCATTAATCTATGATGAAGTATAGAGCTGAAAGACACAAAGTAGTGTTGTCGGTAAATGAAGAATTTCTAGTATACACCAATAAAGTGTAGTGTATACCGATCATAGTATTAACTAAGCAGTGTTCACTGATGCATTTCTTTGTTAACCGAGTGGAACAGAATGAATTAAATGATGAAGTTAGCCGATAAGATTGATGAGATGGAAAGAGTATAACATCGAGGTAACAGATAATGTTTGTTACATGGATCGACAGCTAACAAAATTCAGGGAAGATCTAACGGAGAAGAATCAAACATGTTATTGACACAAGTACCGAGAAAGTTTGAAGTGGCAAAATCTGATGGTGGAGAAGAAAATGATTTACTCATCTATATAAGAGAACATAATTTCTTTATGAAAAATGCCAGAAGAAGAAGCTACAAGAATATCATGTGAACAAGGTTTTCATGCATTCTGATCATACCGGTTAAGTAAGAACTAAGCTGTAGAACAATTACTGAGCTACAGAGAGCAATTACTGACGGATAGTAAGTTGATATAGTATTGAATCTAAAGTGAAATATTGATCAGAAGGATTTGTATGGACTAAATATTGATCTGTAATCTATAATTAAAGTTGTATTAGGGTAGGTCATTTACTATTACATATTTAACCATTGTATACAGTCAAATCTCTTAACCGAGTAGACTTTGAAAGTCTTATGATGTATCATTCTTAGAATGAACATTGTTATCCTGTCAACCCCATAGTGAATGCTAGTTAGATGATAACTTCTACTCTAAAATCCTCTAACAAGGTCACACCTGATAGTCTATTTGTAACCTTTAATAGGGTTAGGTCTTAACTGACCTCACTTCAAAAGAGTGAACAATTTTGGGTTGCCAGTCCCAGGTGGTTTTTCCCTTACAGGGTTTCCACATTAAATCTCTTGTGTTATGTGTTGATTGTGATATTTTTTTGTTATCATACTTTACATGTTGCATGTTAGATTTTATCGGTAAACTATTTTAGCATTAGACTGGTAATTGGTAAAAGTATAGATAGTAAAAGTATTTAGTGCTTACCGATGAGCAGAAATTAAAGAAATAGTTTTGAATTATACATTTTGTATTGGGGACACTGGATAACTGATTCACCCCCCTCTCAGTTATTCTAAAAATTGGTATCAGAGCCTTAGGTTGCTTGGAACAAATTTTTAAGGACTTAAGCATAAAGGTCTCAAGATGTATAAGAGGGAAGTACCAAAACTAAACAAAGAGAACTTCGCAGTATGGCAAAGTAGAATGAAGCTGCACATATCTGGAATTGGGAACTCTGCACTAGAGCTGATGGAGAATGGCTACATGCAACTGCCCACTGGTCCCTTAAATCTTGATCAATTGAAGGACAAGCATGAACACAATGTTACTATGATGGAACTTGCTGCTACCTGTACTGATGCTGAATTTGAAGATATTAAGACTTGCATGATTGCCAAAGGAATGTGGGATAAATAAGCACAAATATACAGTGGAGATCCGAATGTCAAAAGAGCCCGAGCTAAAAGTCTGAGAGGCAGATTTGATGATATGAGAATGAAAGGTGAGAACATTATCCAATATTCAAATAGACTTAAAGAGGTGGTACATGCTATTAGAGCATCTGATGGAGTGATTGATGATGAAATAGTGATAAGCAAGATTCTCAGAACTATGCTTACCAGTTTATGCAATCAGGATTTCTGCAATTCATGAAACAAGAGCTACATCCAACCTTACTCTTGACACTCTGATTGGTAAACTTACAACCTTTGAATTAAACAACTTTGATAATAGTGTTGTTCCTTCTGTTGAATCCGCTTTCATGTCTTCTTTGAAGATTGGAAAGTCTAGTAGGAATAGTAAGAATTGTGATAGTGATGACAATACCAATGATGAACTTGATGAGCTTGAAGCACTTATGGCTAGAAGGTTTCCCAAAGGAAAAGGAAGGTATAGAGGTAAGCTACCTTTAGCATGCTTTAACTATAAAGAATTTTGTCACATCACTACTAGATGTCCATAGAAGAAAGATGATGATAGATCCAAAGACCAATCTGAAGGAAGCTATGGGAGAAGAGTCAACAAAGGCTACCAATACTACAACAGAGACAACCAAGATGAAAAAGGAAAAAAGGTATGTTACATAGCCGAAGATATTGAAACTGAATCTGATTCTAATGATGATATAGAAGTTGTATTTGTTGCTATGAAAGATGACTCAGAAGAAGAAGAAAAACATGAAGAGACAACATTGATCTCTAAAGTAAGCAGAAATGATACATGGATCATAGATAGTGGTTTTAAACATCATATGACCAGTGATGTAGAGAAGTTTGATCATCTTGTTGAATATAATGGAGGATCTGTGAGAATGGGAAATGATGCACCTTGTATGGTAAGAGGTAAAGGCTCACTAATGATCAATGATAGATTACAATGTGAAAATGCATATTGGGTAGATGGACTGAACCATAATTTGTTAAGTGTAGCTCAACTGAACAATTCAGGCCACCGACTGGCTTTTGAGAGCAAAAAGGTGAAAAGCTATGATGATGGAGGAAGACTTGTCTGAACTAGTACACAATCTAGAGGTAATCTATTCTATCTTGATATGGACCAGTCTTCTTTTTTGTTAATAAAAGATGAAGATGCCTAGTTGTGGCACAGAAGGTTATACCATGTGAACTTTGACAACATGATCAAGATCAGTAGAAAGAAAAGAGTTAGAGGATTTCCTAACTTGACAAAACCTAATCATGCCATGTGTCATGAATGTCAGAAAGGTAAGATGGCTAAGTCTAGTTTTAAAAGTAAAGACTACTCAACAAAGAAGATACTTGAGTTGGTTCATACCAACCTATGTGGTCCTATGAGAACTCAGAGCTATTTTGGTGATAGATATTTTATTCTTTTTGTTGATGACTATACTAGAATAATGATTGTTATGTTCCTGAAAGAGAAATTTGAAGCTTTCAAAATGTTTAAGTGGTATAAAGCTAAGGTAGAGAAAGAAACCAGAAAAGAAATAAAATGCTTAAGATTTGATAGAGGAGGTGAATTTATCTCTGATGAATTTACTAATTTTTGTAATGAGTGTGGAATCAAAACATAGGTATCTACACCGAGGACACCTCAGAAAAATGGCATTGCTAAAAGGAGGAACAGGTCTATAATTGACTGTGCTACAACATTGATGATATAAAAGAATGTTGCTCAGACATATTGGAGGGAAGCTATTAGTACAGCTGTGTATGTTCTTAACCAAGTACAACTAAAGAAGGACTCCAACTGAACACCTTATGAACTATGGTTTGGACACAAACCTATTGTAAGTTATTTCAAAATTTTTGGAAGTAAATGCTTTATTTTGAAAGATGAGAGAAATGGTAAATTTGATTCTAAAGGAGATGAAGGGATATTTCTGGGATATTCCACTACAAGTAAATCATACAAATGTTTGAATAAGGTTACAAATAAGATAGTTGAAAGTACTAATGTTCGTGTTGATGAGTTTGATGACAAGTACACAAAGGAAAGTACAAAGGAACTGGAAGACTATGGTAGATTCACTTACATTGAACATCCAAAGTATCTATCGACATCACAAATTGTGTCAACTGGTTAGCAGGGAAATAATGCAAGACAACATGCACCACAAACTGATGAACATGAAGAAGCTGCTGAGCAAGAAAATGACCCTAAATAGGATGAACAAGAAAGGAGAAATCAAGTTCTGGCTAGTTTTGTCAGAAGACATCATCCTGAAACACAAATCATTGGAGACAGACATGCTAGAATGCAAACTAGAAGCAAAACAAGACAAGGTACATGTTTTATTTGTGAATTTGAACCTAAAACTGTGAAAGTTGCATTAGAGAATGAAGAATGGGTTAATTCAATGAAGGAGGAAATAGAGAAAATAAAGAAGAACAAAACCTGGTCCTTAGTACCTTGACCAAAAGATAAGAATGTTATTGGTACTAAGTGGATATATAGGAATAAATTGAATGAAAATGGTGAAGTCACAAGAAATAAAGCTAGATTGGTATGGAAGGGATATGCATAGGAAGAAGGAATTCACTATGGTGAAACATTTACACCTGTTGCTAGATTAGAAGGAGTTAGAATGCTACTTGCATATGCTGCACACAAGAAATTCAAAGTCTATCAAATGGATGTGAAGTCAACATTTTTGAATGGTATACTTGAAGAAGAGGTCTGCATTGAACAACCTAAAGGATTTGTTGATCCCGACAATAAAGACATGGTATGTAGATTACATAAAGCTTTATATGGTCTGAAGCAAGCACCAAGAGCATGGTATGAAAGACTACATACTTACTTGTTAAGTATTGGATTTGTTAGAACAAGTGAAAACAACAATCTGTATGTGAAAGGTGATACTGATGATACTATTATCATTGCTGAAATTTTTGTTGATGATATTATCTTCGGAGGCTCAAATCTTTTCTGCAAGGCATTTGCTAATGAAATGCAAAAGGAATTTTAAATGTCTATGTTCGGAGAGATTAAGTTCTTTCTTGGACTACAAGTGATTCAAGAGAGTGATGGGATATTCATCACACAATCTAAATACATAAAGGAAGTACTGAAGACATTTGGCATGGAAGATGCTAAACCTGTGGGAACACCGATGGCTACTGGATGCAAATTGACAAAGGAGGATGAAACTACAGAGGTAAACTAGACACTCTACCGATCCATGATTGGTAAGTTAATGTATGTAGTTCACAGTAGACCAGATATAGCACATGCTATGGGAATTGTTGCAAGATTTTTTGCTAATCCTAGAGAATCACACATGATAGATACAAAAAGGATCTTAAGATACTTGAAGAAAATAGAGAATTTTGGATTATGGTATCCTAAGGAAGGGAAGTTTGAACTAAAAGTTTACACCGATGCTGATTGGGCTGGAAATGTGGATGATAGAAAAAGCACCACCAAAGGAGCATTTTTCTTTGGTGAAAGACTTGTAACATGGACAAGTAAAAAGAAGGCTTGTATTTCTCAGTCTATAGCTAAAGTAGAATATGTTGCTGCTGCTACTAATTGTTCAAATATTGCATATATCAAGCAAGTGTTAGAAGGAATGAATGAGGTAATCACTGACCCGGTGATTATATATTGTGACAACACTAGTGCTATTAATATTTTAAAGAATCATGTGATGCACTCTAAGACAAAGCATATATCTATTAAGTATCATTACTTAAGAGAAAAAGTGCAAGAGAAGCAAGTGAAGTTAGAATTTGTCACATCTAAAGAAAAACTTGCAGATATTTTAACAAAACCCCTACCAGACACATTTGAATACTTGAGGACTAGACTTGGGGTCTCTCCCCTGTCTATCCATCACTAAGGTGATCTGGTTGTTGCATCAGCCTATAATTATCAGAAGTACATTCCTATTGATGCAACATAGTTCACACTTTGAATCATGTTCAAGGTTGTGATTAAGTTTGAGAACTTGAACCATTTTGAATATCAGTATTCAAGAGATACAAAGGAAGACATAATTATTTGTTTATTTATTTCTTTGGCATTGTTGTCAAAGGAAGAGATAAACAATATGAAATGAAAAGGGGAGAGATAAAAAAGATATGAAAAGGAACAAGCACCGACAAGAATTATCTAAGGGAGAGACAATCTGAATGAGACAGAGTATTGAAGATTAGTTATAGAGAACATAAGCAGGAACAGGAGAACTAAAAAGATCACAACTGCAAAATGGTAAAGCTGTACTATTTAATGTTTCTTAGTAACATAGTGATTAAACATATTAATTCTATTCGACTTATAGGATTTTTTTCACTAAGTTTTAGAATATATGTTTGGTATGTGTATGGTACATTTCATATTACTTGAGTTGCCATCAATGCTAAAGGGAGAGATTGTTGGACTACAACTGATTTGGAATCTGATTGAAGAAATTGTGATTACAAGATCACTAAGGAGTTGCTGGTTAGATATGTAATATGATTAAATCAATATTATGTTGTCATTGATGTCAACTAGCTTGACATCACTTATCTTGTAAGTTACTATACCGAGACATCTGAGGAAAGGTGAAAAAGAGATGAAGAACAGAGAAATCTACATGAGGAAAGATGTACATGTTAGATGAGGATAAGGAACACATTGAGTAGCTTGTTGATGAGTCTATGACTTGATGATATTGACTTAATTATGACGCATTCATCTATGATGAAGTATAGAGCTGAAAGACACAAAGTAGTGTTGTCAGTAAATGAAGCATTTCTAGTATACACCGACAGAGTGTAGTGTATACCGATTGCAGTATTAACCGAGTAGTGTTCACCAATGCATTTCTTTGTTAACCGAGTGGAACAGAATGAATTAAATGATGATTTTAGCTAATAAGATTGATGAGCTAGCAAGAGTATAACATTGAGGTAATAGATAATGTTTGTTACATAGATTGACGACTGACAAAATTCAGGGAAGATCTTATGGAGAAGAATCAAACGTGTTATTGACACAAGTACTGAGAAATTTTGAAGCGACAAAATCTATGAATGTGGTTAAGCGAAAAAATCTAATGGTGGAGAAGAAAATGATTTACTTGTCTATATAAGAGAACATAATTTCTTTATGAAAAATGTTAGAAGAAGAAGAAGCTACAGGAATATCATGTGAACAAGGTTTTCATGCATTCTTATCATACTAGTTAAGCAAGAACCAAGCTGCAGAATAATTACCGAGCTACAGAGAGCAATTACTGACGGATAGTAAGTTGATATAGTATTGAATCTGAAGTGAAATATTGATCAAAAGGATTTGTACGGACTAAATATTGATCTGTAATCTACAATTGAAGTTATATTAGGGTAGGTCATTTACTATTACGTATTTAACCATTGTATACAGTCAAATCTCTTAACCAAGTGGACTTTGAAAGTCTTACGATGTATCATTCTTAGAATGAACATTGTTATCCTGTCAACCCCATAGTGAATGCTAGTTGGATGATAAATTCTAGTCTAAAATCCTCTAACAAGGTCACACCTAATAGTGTGTTTGTAACCTTTAATAGGGTTGGGTCTTAACCGACCTCACTTCAAAAGAGTGAACAATTTTGGGTTGCCGGTCCTAGGTGGTTTTTTCCTTTACATGGTTTCCACATTAAATCTCTTGTGTTATGTGTTGATTGTGATATTTGTTTGTTATCATACTTTACATGTTACATGTTAGATTTGATCGGTAAAATGTTTTAGCATTAGACTGGTAATCGGTAAAAGTATAGACAGTGAAAGTATTTAGTGCTTACCGATGAGTAGAAATTAAAGAAATATTTTTGAATTATACATTTTGTATTGGGGACACTGGATAACTGATTCACCTCCCTCTCAGTTATTCTAACAGAAGGTTCACAGTGTCAGAGGGAAAATAATGATTATTTTAATAGTTCTGAGGAAAATCACAATGAGAAACATTATGACAATATGCAAGGAAATAAAAATATAAATGAAGAAATGGAGGTTCATTATTATAATAAAGATGGATGTCCTAAAATTTATAAGCAAAGTAATAATGGTTCTTATTTTCCTTTAAACAAGGAATTACCCAATCAGCATTTAATTGGTGGAGAAAATTATTATAAAGGAGATGCACCAACAAAATATCAAGATGGGCAAAGCTTTGAGGGTACTGGCATGTTTCAATAGTCTATGCAGCCCATCCAAGAAAATTTACAATATTCTAACTTGTATGAGCTTGAAAGAAATAAATTTCATGAACAACACATTAATGATTGCCAAATGAAGGATGTGCTGGACCATAACAATAATCAACAACATTGTTTAAAACAATAGTCTGGAGTATTGTGCCAAAATGTATATCAACTTGCGTGAGAGGATGCACTGCAGTCCAGAGTCCATGACTAGCTTGATGAAATACATTATCCATGTAAAGAAATGTATAGTTATAGATCTGCACAGGAAGAGATGGAAGGTGGTAAGGTACATTATCAAGTGCATGAACCAGAACATAAAATAGACTGCCAGTAGTGCGACCATCATAACAATAAAATATGGCAGGAAGGCAGGACAAAAATTTCAATAGAAATGATAGGTACAGATTGTAGGACATGCCTTATCATATAGAATAGAAAGATGGAAAGCCTTTAAAAGGGCAGAGAGACACTCCAGATCCTCTCAAAAAAAATAATCATTTCATAGGGGATGAGTTGTGGTGTGAAATTTGTAAAATGTCTCACCCTCAGGATCAATGCCTTATAGCACAAAAGATTCTGGAGGAAGAAAACTAGGGATATGAAGAGAGGCCTGTTGTAAATGCTCTTTCATCCACACCCTTTTGGTTAGGAGATAGTGATGATTCAGATGGTGAATACATGCCAAATGAAAGCTGCAGGAGGTTGGGATACCAACAAGAGAAGCAAGTCTTTTCAGATAATGATAAGAGTCCGGATATTAGAAGGACAACAAGAGAGGAAAGATAGGCTTACACTGTAGTAGCGATGGAACAAGTGCTTAGCAACTATCATTTGAGGAACATGAATCTGAACTTAGGCAATGAACAAGCAGCAGGGAGGTACAAGATTTCGAACAACAATGCTGAGATAAAGAAGTCAAAGGCAGATGTCCCTAAAGGGAAAGTTGATCAAACATCAAAGATAAGAAAACCCATGGACAAGCAGAGCAATGGTAAGGAAATTTCAAACTGTACTTCATTCATGTCTCAAGCAATATCACAGGTAAAACTTTCTATCCCTCTAATGGAAATAGTTAAATTAACTGATTGCAGGAATGAAATGATCAAGTTAATTAATGATTTTCTTAAGAAAGATGCAAAGGAACAAAAGGATAGTGAAGAATTACCAGTTATTTACCTAGGAACTTCTGTTAATGAAGATGCTACTAAAGTAGATCCTTTCTTTCTAACTTTATTGATAAACAATAAATTGGTTAAAACTTGTATGCTAGACTCTAGGGCAGCAGTTAATATTATGCCTCATGGGGTAATGAAAGAGTTAGGAATGAATGTGGATACTACTTATGGAAAGTGTTATGCTATGGGCAATAGGTCAATTCTAGTTATTGGAATAATGAAAATTGTTGAGTTTAAGTTCCCTTCGTGTCTTGAAAATCCTTATAAAATAGATATTACCATTGTAGAAGTATGACCTAATTATGGAATGCTATTATCTAGACAATGGTCTAATTTAATAGGTGGAAATATTCAATTAGATCTATCTTATGCTTCTATCCCAGTGAATGATAGGGTTGTAAGGATCGACAAAGAACCAAGATCTACTTACATCATTGAAGATGTTGATCCAAGCTAGGTTACTCACTTCTGCCACACCGACATGGAGAATTTCCAGGTAAGAATTCATAAAAATCTCATTGAAAATACTAGTCCTATTGAAATATGTGCTAAGGAAAATAATGATCTCATTTGGAAAATGTTTTTTGATGGATCATGTAGTAAAAATGGTAATGTAGTAGGTGTAGTGTTCATATCCCCAAATGGGAAATATTTTAAATATTGGACTTTTTGTTAGCATTTGAATGCATTAACAACACTGCAGAATACAAAGTGCTCCTACTAGGTCTCAAAATAGTAGGTAAGCATGGTATCAAAATTCTTTCTATTTATGGTGATTCTGAATTAATTGTATCTCAGATTAGGGATAAGTTTATTACTAAGAATCATACCCTAAAAAGGTACAAGAATGAAGTGTGGGATTCCATAGAAGTTTTTGATGCTTTCTCAATAACATGGATAGATAGATCTGAGAATATTCTTACTGATTTCATGGCTAACCTAGCAGTTAAGCATAATGATATCCCATGTGAAGATATTGCACAAATAGAGATCAAACCAAGGCCATCAATATCTGATAACGTTCATAATTAGAAAATCTTTGATAATGATAGAGACATTATAAAGTTCCTTGCATGTGAGGAAAGGTACGAAGATCAACTCATTGATTTAAATGCTTATGTTGAAATGATAGATGAAAAGGATACTTTATTTGGAAAAGATGTAATTCAACTTAAAACTAATAAAATTCCTAAGGGGCTTGTTACACTAGAAAAAATGTTTGATAGTAAAGATTCTAGTAATAAGGTTAAAATGGAAAATACTAATATAGAGGAAGTGGAAAAGATAAATCTAGGAAATGAACATACTCCTAAAGAAATTTTCATTAGTAAAAAGTTAACTCCTAAAATTAGATCTGATATTGTTAGTTTGTTAAGAAAGTATAGACATGTGTTTTCTTGGTCCTATGATGATCTTAAGGCTTATAGAGAGGACTTGTTCCAACATGAAATACCCTTAAGACCTGATGCAAAGCCTTTTAGACAAAGGCAAAGACCGTTCAATCTGACTTTGGCTCCTAAAATGAAGGAGGAACTCATTAAGATGAGGGATGTTGGTATCATAAAACCGATTAGACATTCTACTTGGGTTTCAAATTTGGTACCTGTTAGGAAGAAGAACGAAGATATTAGGCTTTGTGTGGACTTCAAAAATCTAAACATATCTTCGTTAAAGGACAATTATGCATTACCAAACATGGAAGCATTATTATAGAAGGTTACAGGAAATGAATTATTATCCATGATGGATGGGTTCTCTGGGTACAATCAGGTTAAAGTTAAAGAGGAATAACAATACAAAACAACATTCACTATGCCATGGGGTACATATGTTTATGCAAGAATGCCATTTGGACTTACGAATGCAGGAGCTACTTTTCAAAGGGCCATGGATGTGGCTTTTGGGGATTTCATTGATATTATCATGGTAATATATCAGGGTGACATCACAGCTTATTCCAAGAAAGCAGAAGATCATTGTAAGCATTTAGAGAAGATCTTCAAAAGAGCCCTTGAATATGGAGTATCCGTAAACCCAAAGAAATGTCATTTTGGGGTAACCGAGGGTAAACTCCTTGGTCATATAGTTTCCAAGGAAGGAGTCAGAATAGATCTAGAAAGAATTGAAGCAATTGATAAATTTCAGATCCCTAAAAATGTTAAGGGAATACAATCTTTCCTTGGCCAAATCAACTTTGTAAGACAATTTGTCCCAAATTTTTCAAAAATCATAAAACCTATTGCAAAGATGTTAAAGAAAGATGCAGTTATAAATTGGACAGATGAGGCCTTAGAAGCATTTTCCAATATTAAGAAATAAATTAGGGAAGCACCAGTTTTGAAGTCTCCTAATTTTTCAAAACCATTTCAGTTGTTCTCCTTTGCTTCTTTCCACACCATCGCAACAAGCTTGTTATAGAAAAACAATGAAGGATATGAGCAACCAATACCATTCTTCAGTAAAACTCTACAATTTTCTATGCTGAGTTATGACATACATGAAAAGCATGCTTATGCATTGGTTAAATCAGTGAAATCATTCAGACCTTATCTGGTTGGAGCCAAGATTGTGGCATACGTACCGAATGCAGCGACTAAGGATATCTTGAGGCAATAAGAGGTTACAAGAAAAAGATGTCAATGGATAAATCAGATTCAAGAGTTCGATATTGAGATTTAGATCACTAAGTTAATTAGAGGACAAGGATTGGCTAAAATTATGGCAGAAACAAATTTGGATGCAGCACAAGTAAACCAAGTAGATTTAGAAAGTGCGGAAATGAGCATCGAGCAATGTCCATGGTACACAAACATAGTATATTTCTTAAAACATATGAAGTGTCATGAAGGTCTAAATGATAATCAGAGAAGAACCATAAAGTTACAAGCATCCAGATATGTGCTGATTCAAGGAGATCTATATTGGAAAAATAAGGATGGCATCCTCCTATTCTATCTAGACACCTATCAGGCCAAGTCAGTTATTAAGGATCTACATGATGGGGTATGCGGCGGTCATTTTTCAGCTAAGACAACAACTCACAAGATATTGAAAGCTGGGTATTACTAGCCTCTTGTTTTTAAAGATTGTTATGATTATGTTAGAAAGTGTGAGTCCTGTCAGAAGTTCTCTGGGAAACTAAAATACAATGGTGCTTTACCCCTTATTCCGTTACAAATTGAGGAACCTATCAAAATGTGGGGAATAGACTTTATTGGGGAAATTGAAGATGCTTCAAGTGGAGGTCACAAATGGATATTGGTTGTGACAGACTACTTTACAAAGTGGGTAGAAGCTATACCCACAAGGAAGGCTATAAGAAAAGTGGTCATCAAGTTTTTGATGGACAATATACTTACCAGATTTGGAGTACCTTATAAGATTCTTTGTGACAATGGAATGTGCTTCAGATCTAAGGAACTTTTAGAATTTTGTGAAAAATATGGCATCAACCTATCATACTCATCTCCATATCATCCGCAAGGGAATGGTCAAGTAGAATCAAGCAATAAGAATATACTGAAGATTATCAGAAGAATGTTGAGTAACAACAAAAAGGCCTGGGGCTCAAATCTGAATCTCACTTTATGGATAGATAGAGTAACAGTGAAAAGTTCAATGGGTTTTTCTCCTTATGAGTTGGTTTATGGGAAACAAGAGAGTTTACTGTTGAATAATCTCCTGCCAGTATACAAATTCATGCAAGAAGAAGAACTTGAGGATGTAGACTTTATGGAAGACCGGTTGAGCCAGTTGTCAGAGTTAGATGAAACAAGCAGAATAGCACAAGAAATGAATCTTCATCAACAATGATAGATTAAAACCCTGCATGATAAAAGAGCATCAGATAGACCTTTCAAAGAAGGTGATTAGGTATTGAAATGGAATACAAAAGACCAAGACAAAGGAAAACATTGTAAGTTTGAGGCATTATGGTTGGGACCTTACATGGTAGTCTCGAAAGAAGGTGATAATTCATATTATCTACAAGACACTGATGAAGTCATTCAGGAGTTCCCAACTCATGGTCAGTATTTGAAGCCATTTTTCTCCTAAAATAGGGAGTATTCTCTAACTTTTATATTACTATTTTTATTTCATTTAAGCATCATGTTTATTTTCTCACTATGATCTACTTTTACAAAGATAACTAGGATCTCGCTGCATCTAGGCATGAATGCACATCCCCAATAAGAGCCACCGTTGACACTGAAAATTTTAGGTCCTAAAGGAATAGGATGTCAGGGAAGTATAATATATATTTTTCATATTTTATAGTTTTCCTTTGATAAAAAACTAAAATGGATAAAAGGCGTGTGTGTTTGTTATTTTTATTCTCATTAGGTTGTAAATTGCTTTACTTTAATGGATATTTGTTTTGAATAAATAATAATTCTAAAATAAAAAATAAAGTAGGTTGAGCAAAAGGGGTGGCGAGAGGCAGTTGAACACTCGACCTCTCAAGCCGACCTTTTTCCTACCTATCTACCCTCCTACCCCCTAACCAGTTAGTCTATTTTTTTTCTTCGAGAGGGTTAAGAAAAGATACTTATTTATCTTTGTTTTTATGTGCAGGTGAGAAGTAAAGTACAACTTCTTACTCAGGGAGTAATTTCTTCCTTAATTAACTTTCAAATTAAATAATAATTTATCTATTTATCTATTTTTCCAATTTTAGGAAAAAGAATGAGGAGGGATTTGAACACTCGACCTCTCAACCCATTCCTTTTCCTACCTAACTACCCGACTCTACCCCCTACCGATTACTCTATGTTTTTCCTTGATAACATATGTATAAATAAAGCTATTAATATTAGGTTTTTTATTTCTTTATTTTTTAATAATTTAGAAATGAATTATTGGGATCACGAAAGTAAATGATTTATGTTATGCAATGTTCTATGTTATTTATAGGACTTGGTTTTATTTTTGATTTTATTGTTTCACTTCAATTTGCCCTAAAAACCTAAAGTTAAAATATGATAAGGTGAATAATTAGATAAGTATTATAATGTTTAGGGTTTTGGGATATTTTGGATGTAAAATTTTAATGCTCATATCCCTAAATATAATTTAGCATTTTCACCTAATGTATTTTTAACATTAATATTTTTGTCAAATAAGGTGAAAAAGCTTTAGCATTATTGCATTATTATTATATTTTAGTGGTGTATAATGTAATTTTTTTTTTTAATAATTATTTAGGGTTTTCCATTTATTCTTTAGTTGCAAATCCCTAAAAGTAACTTTTTCCTTACTCATTTACTTTAATTTTAAGGTATTAATAATTTTACCCTACTTTTTTTTATGAATTAGTTGATTTTTTTTAATATGTATGTTTTAGGGTTGCTTTTTAGAAAGTGAGATTTTTAGATTCCCTAAATTATATGTATTTTTATGATTGTAATGTTATTTTACATTTGAAATATTTTGTAGCATTAGGGTAATTGTTTTGTAAACTTAATATGTTAGCCCTAAGTGGATTGATTTGATTTTTAGGGTTAAATATATTTTTTCATTTGATGGATTATAAGACTTTTTTCCCTAATGTTTTCAAGATATGTCTGTATTGTGATAAACATTGCATTATGCTTATGAATAGATTTTCTTCTAAAGTAAATGCATTATGTTTTAGTTTAAAATAAAAGTAAAATTCTGAATGAAATGTCACGTTGTTATGTTTTAGAAATTATCTTATTATTAGAATCCTTTATGATTTAATAATTAAAGTGATTGCTTATGTTTTTGATAATTTATGAGGATGACATAGAAAATAATATTAAATTTTTATTCTTCACATTGTTTATCAAATGCATGTATTAAAATGTGGCATGAAATTATTTTTGATTAATTCCTAATTAATAAATAAATAATTATAGTTTTTGTGAGAACCTTATATAGTATGAAAGTAATAAATTTTATTTTGATTATCTAATGTTTGGTGTTTTCATGCAGGTAATTAAATATCAAATTATTATGCACAGAATACCAAAGAGAAATAAATCAATTTGTACGAGAAATATTACTAAGAATCATTATTATGGTTTATTATGTATTGTAGGGTTAGTTCTATAATTAGGTCCCGTGAAAGGGCATGTCCTTTCACATGGAACTATTGGGATTCATATTTATAATCACTCAATTGTAAGAAAAAAAGAACACAAGGAATCACGACAAAAATCTACCTCTCACAGATTGGAATTTAATGCCCAAAATCTTATGTACGAATATCAGATAAGTTTTTGTACCCTACTGTTAATATAGTTTTCTATGTTCAATTGGTTTTTCAAATTACTCTAGCCAGGGTATCCTAATGTGTTTTCTATTTCATGCATTCATTTATGATTAATTTGTACAATTTGAATAATGGTAGCATGGTCTGAGAACATGTTATTGTTTCCTTTCGGGCTCTTCAGTTGAGTTAAAAACCATAGGACCTATTGTATAAGTTGTTGTAAATTTTGTTTCAATAGAAACTTGTAGGTTGATGGTCTCATTTTACAGAAGCAAGTTATCTTAAATCTGTCTCTGGTTATACACAACATTGAATGTATCTGACTCTATTCCCATTTTGGTATCAGGCACTAGTCTATTCGTTCATTTGAGATTGTCATTTATTTCTTTCTATGATTTACATATCTTATTTGTTATCCTATTTACAAAGCATTAAATTAGGTTTAGCATTACATTCTAGCCTTAGTTTAGATTTCAAGCTATCTAACAATTAGGATATTAGGTTGTTTTTTCCTCCAAGGATCATTAATCCCTTTGGAAGGAATTTCTATTGTTTATGCACATATTTGTGCAGTTAGACAGCATATTTAATTTAGGCCTACCAGTCTTGGTTCGATCGAACCAGAATTGCAGAGGCATTTATTGTGCCTATCAGTTGGCCTCAAAACGGTCTAGCATTTTTGAGCACCAACACACGTCAAAAAAAATAAAAATTGCATAACTCATTCAGGTTCTAGAAAATTCAAAATCATGCTAGAATTGGTTTTACCAAACCTAGAAAAACCTAATTAAAAAAGAAAAAAGTTCCTCAAAATCCTGTTCACAATTTATCATAATGTAACCCGTATAGGTTATGTAAAACTAGAAATTTTGGTGTTGATACATCCTCCACAAGTGTACATATTCATGGGCCCCATACTTGAACTACATGCAAGAATATATGCTTGGGTCCCCTCGATTAGTCTGTTGAGGACCCTCTAGACATAAAAGAGTATGAGGTGCATGATATAGGTGGTGTAATGGATGCCACTATAGGGACTAGAGCATACCCTAAAGACTCCTCTCATGCAAGAGATGATGAGGTGGATCCATCATCAATTCCTCATTTTATGGTAATACTTAAATTTTAATGGCATAGCGCATTTAATTTTAAATTTTTATTTTTATTAGATAACTTATTATGACATCATAGTTATGTTATATACATGGTCTATTTATGTTCAATTGATGAGAGAGGAGGAGATAAGACGTGTAGGATTCCACACTCTTAGCTATTTCATTTGGCCTTGATAGCTCTATGGTATATATTTTCACACTCATTCATTTAATTTTTTTATTAGTATACATGTTTTTCATTTTAAATTATGATAATTAAAAAACATATACTAATTAACATTTTAATATTATTTTACTCTTGCAGGTTTCACCTACTATGAGGGGGATGAAATGCGAGGGGGTGCAACAAAACACACTAACAAGGGGAAGATAATTAAGAGTTTGACAATGATTATGCATGTACTTGTTACTTGTGTGTACTAATATTTATTTACATGGTTTATTTGATAGATCTTGATGTTTAGGGATGAGATAACACATTTTTATGAGCCCACCCTCTCATCCATTTCATTTGGCCATAATAACCACACAGTAAATTTATTTCTATATTTAGTTGTTTACATTTTTGTATCAATTATGCATGCTTGTCATTATTTTAAGTATATATTCACTAATATTTTTATCTTATTTTCCTCTTATAAGTAACACCTAGTGCAAGGTGATATAATGCCAAGGATTCACATCCTTTTTAACTGTACCAACATTGTCAAAAGGTCTACTAGAGGTAAGTTTTTAACTTAATTCAAGTTCATAGTAAATTTATTTTTCTATCACTGACAACTTTATAACTCGTATCAATTTCATGGTTGTGAACATATATAGGTCAACATTTCCATTGTTAGTTACAATCCCTTTGTTGGATTATAGAGAGGGCAGGGGGGGGTGAATCAATAATCCTTGATTCAAAATATCTATAAAAAAATTCTTTGATTAACTCGGTTAAACATAGTTTACTATTTACCGACAACAACAAATAAACTTTACCAATCCGTAAATCATTCATACAAATCATGCTAACACCAATATTTAATGTGGAAACCCAGCTTTCAGAAAAACCACCATGGGAATTGTCACCCACTAAGAAAATACTCTTTTGAAGTACACCCAATTAAGAGCCAATTCGGTTAAAGATTACAATGCACACTATTAGGTGTGACCCGATTAAGGGATTTACCTCAGATCTTTTAGGATCTTCACCCTCTTAGGAGTGACATGGATAAAGGGCTTCAAACACTCTTTAGAATGTTACCTTTTTCAAGGATTTTACAATAAGATAGTTAAGTCCACTATGTTAAGAGATTTCTCTGTTAAAAATGCTAGTAAGCAATAGTAAATGATTTGACCTATAAATTTGAAACTATCTTTGCATAACCAGATCCTTCATGCACTCTTCAATCTTCACTTTAATTCTTCACTTTCCACTGGCTTCAACACTTCATCATATCCTTCTATCTGACTCATAATCTCTATGTTCCTTCTTCACTTCTTCATTCAATGACTCTTCAACTCCTCAATTTTCCAGCCATTTGTTCATACAAATCCATCCTTTTTATAGATAACTTTTGCCTCTTAATCTCCTTTATTACATTTTTCTTTGATCAATCTTAACCATTCAATTCATTATACCTTGAATCTGGATATCGATAACACACTTTCTTTTCACCTAGGAACTTGAACTTTTCTTGAAACTTGTTCCTTCACTTTAACCATTTAGATCTAAGTTGTAGATCTTCACCTTGAATTTTCTTGTTTATAGATATATATAACTGAATTTCTTGTCATCATGATCATCCAAATCATCATAGCTAATCATTAAATATTGTTCCAATCCTTATTTAATTAATGTTCCTTGTTTGGCAGCTCATCCTAAATTTTGGTTAACTTCGCTCGGTGCCTTCAATTCCTTTTCCTTTACTGAGTGACATTTCTTGCTCGGTAGCCAAAAGTCTTTTTCTTACCAACTTGAAAATTCTTCATTACCATGCTTTACTGACTTAACATAATCATATCTTAGGCAAAAAAAATTATATCAATATAATCTAATCATTGTCGGATATGTGTTAGTTGCCCATTTAGGTTCTTCAACTTTACAACATATCATTTCTTCATCTTATTAACTCATTCAACTTATTTCATATACCTCATGATATGCCAACATAATATAAACCAAAAATTAATTATTTGACAACAATGACAAGACAATAACTAATCTAATCTTTCTACTATCTTGTATTAGTTTGATCTTTTTTGGTCTTCATCATTAACACCATTAGATAATCAATCTTCAACATTACTATCAGTTATGGTAACAATCTCCCTCTTTGGAATTTTATGGCAATACTAAAACTCTTCATTGTTCAATTGATGATGGTACACTTCACTATCTCTTATACTCCCTCTGAGCTATAACTTCTCTGTTCATATTCTCCCTCTTTCACTATTCCTCTTTTTCATCAGTAGATCTTCTTTACTGTCCCTCTTTGAAAAATTATTTTTCTGATCCTCATCTTTCTTCATTATGAGTTCCATCTTCTTGTGCAATCATCATTGATTTATTATCCCCTACTGATCAATTTATTCTATCCCTCTTTGACAACAATACTAAAGAAACATATACTTTTCAAATCATACCTCAAATGTATAAATTTTGCATTATAATCATTAACTTCTTTTCACAACTTCAGGCTTCACCTAAAGAGTGAACACTAGCATCAACTCACAAAATAGACATTTTGTTAAATACTTGAATTGATGCACCATGCATCATTCCTTAGTGAATATTGGATAGGGGAAGAGACCCTAACTTACCTTAGAGATATTCAAAAGAATCCTTCGGTAGTGGTTTGGTAAATATATAAACTATTTGTTCTTTAGAATTCACATACTTCAATATCACATGCTTATCTTTTACTTGCTCTCTTTGTTAGGAATTGACAGATCCAGAATAATACAAGAATAAACAGTTATATGCAAAAAAAAAACAACAACTTGAACACAGATAACACACTGATTTAATGTGGTTCACCCAAACCTTGGGCTACGTCCACCTACATAGTTGTCCAACCTTTCTTATTATCCATCAAAATAGTACACCAACATTACAATGCATTATGCATCTTATCCACTTATAACATGCGTTTTAGGGAAACCTCTAAAATCAGCCATTTTAGAGTTTTACAATATTAGTTTTCTTAAGTAGTGATACTTAATAGATATATTATTTTTCTTTAAATGCATCACCAGATTCTTAGATATGTTAATAGAATTGGTATTATCACAATAAATTGTAAATGGATCATTAATCTCTTCTTTCATACCTTCAAGTAATTGTTTGATCCACACAATATTAGAAAGATTCATAGCTACAACACCATACTCAACTTCGGCAATAGATTGTGAAATACAACTTTGTTTCTTGCTTAACCATGTCACTAATCTTTCTCCTAAAAAGAAATCTTTGCCACTACTACTTTTTATGTCATTAATATTTATAGCCCATTCAGCATCAATATACACCTTAACATCAAAATATCCTCCTTTTGTGTATAATAGACCAAAATCCTTAGCCCCTTTCAGATATCTAAATATTCTCTTCACTGTAGACATATGTGTCTCCTTTGGGTTAGCAGAAAACCTTACAACTATACCAACTAAATGTGAAATATCTAGTTGGTTGTGTACAACATATTATAGTTTACCAATCGTGGATTAGTAAAGTTTCTTATTTACTTCCTTTGTGTCATCTTCCCTTGACAATTTATAACTAGTAGCCATCAGTGTTCCAACCGATTTAGATTATTCCATATTAAATGTCTTTAGGACCTTGTTATACTTGGATTGTGTTATGTAGATCCCATCTTTAACTTGTTGAATTTAAAGTCCAATAAAGAATTAAATCTCTCCAATCATATACATCTCAAATTCCTTTCTCATTTACTCAACAAATGATTTAGACATTATCTCATTTCCTCCAGATATAATGTCATCAACAAATATCTCAACAATCAGAATCTTATTAGTACCATCACATTTCAAGTATAAATTCTTGAAATCACTAGTCCTTTCAAATCCAATCTTGATTAAATAAGAGTTTAATCTTTCATACCATGCTTGGTGTGCTTTCTTCAATTCATAGAGTTTTTTGTGTGGCTTTCATGTCATATCCTTGTTAGAATTCTGAACAAATCCTTCAAGTTGTTCAATGTAGACTTCTTGTTTGAGAATTCCATTCAGAAATGTAGACTTAACATCCATATGATGAACTTAAATAATTTTTAAGCAGAATATGAAAGTAATATACTTACACCTTCTAATCTAGGAACAGACACAAAAGTTTCACCATAGTCAATACCTTCTACTTGTGCATACCCTTTGTGTTATGTATATGGAGCCTAATCAGACTCAGGCTCTTTTGGTGTGGTTTCCTCCCTGACTTATCTATGGGGTCAAGGGGTAGAGCCCCTTGTGGGGTCCTAGGGCAGCGCCCCAGGTGGGGTCAAGGGGCAGAGCCCCTGATGGGGTCAAGGGGTAGCACCCCTTGCAGGGGCCCTATGGGGTAGTGCCCTAGGGAGGGGTCAAGGGGAAACACCCCTCGACACCAACAATGACTTAATAATATTGTAAAGGGTTGGCCATCAATTTTCTATTAGTCGGAGTATTTTTTCCCTAATTTCGTTATGTCAAAAATACTTGTAAAAGGGCTTAGGGTTTCAAATTCATTGTATGAGTTTTTGGTAGCTTCTTGTGATGGTATTCAGTTGTAGGTTTTAGATTGTAATCACTAGATAATAATAAGATATTGGACTCACTATTGGTGGACGTAGCCTAGGAATTGGGTGAACCATGTTAAACATTATGTTATTATGTTCACTTCTGTGTGTTAATATTTGGATTTTTCTACTTATTATTTTAACAAGTGGTATCAGAGCAAGGTTATTTCATTCTTTCTTTCATCTATTCTCTGAAGCAAGTCTCATGAGTTAGTGGGAGAGTCTCTCGGTTAAGTGGGAGAAATGGTTGATGAGGTTAGGCTGAAGGTTGACAAGTTTAATGGGCAGAACTTCCAGTTATGGAAGATGTAAATGGAGGACTATCTCTATCAGAAGGATCTATGGTAGCCATTAGAGGGAATAGCCAAGAAAGAGCCAACAATGTCTCAGGATGATTGGGATATTTTGGATAGGAAGGCACTGGGGAGTATTCATCTATGCCTGGCACAATCAGTGGCATTCAATATTACTGGAGCAATGAAAGCTAAAGATCTGATGGACACCCTAGCAAAGTTGTATGAAAAGCCTTCAGCTTCAAACAAGGTATTTCTTATGAAGTGTTTATTTAATATGAAAATGGTAGAAGGTGGATCAATCACTGATCATTTGAATGATTTTAAGATAGTTACAAGTCAATTAGCCTCAGTTAAAATTACTTTTGATGAAGAGGTTAGGGCTCTCTTGATTTTGTGCTCTTTGCTAGAAAGCTAGAATGGCTTGGTAATGGCTGTTAGTAATTCTGTTTCTGGTTCTAATACCCTAAAGTTTGATGATGTTCTTGGTGTTATATTGAGTGAATAAATTCATAGGAAAATCTTAGGGGCATCTACATCAGGTAGTGTATTGAACACAGAAAGAAGAGGCAGAACAAGGGATAAAGGAAACAACTCTAGAAATCATGGAAAATCATGAGGGAAGTCAAAGGGAAAGAGGTCTCAGTCAAGAGGACCTAGCGACTGCTGGTACTGTGGAAAACTAGGACATAAGAAGAAAGATTGTTGGTCTCGGAAGAAAGATCAAGGAGACAAACATGATGGAAACAAGGAGGCAAATGTCGTAAGTAACAAATCCGAAGAGGATGCTTTGCTCTTGTCTTTAGAAAATGTTGATGATTCATGGGTGTTAGATTTAGGGGTTTCATTTCATGCTACACCCCATAGAGGTTATTTTGTTGATTATGTCCAAGGGGATTTTGGGCTAGTTTATTTGGGAGATAATGAACCCTGTCAAATTTTTGGAAAAGGTAAAATCAAGATTAAGTTGCACAATAGGAATCATTGGCTACTACAAGAGGTAAGACATGTTCCAAGGCTGAGTAGAAATTTAATTTCAGCAAGGCAACTCACTAATGAGGATTTCACAGTTACTTTTAATGATAAAAATTGGAAGGTTTCAAAAGGTTCCTTAGTAGTAGCTAAAGGTGTGAAAGTAGGCACCTTATATCTTTGTATAGGTCATAGTGTTCCCTCTACTTTAATTGTTTCAGAGAAAAATGAATGTTCAGGAACAGTTGCTGCAGTTGAGCAGGTAGAACTAGAGACAATAGCTGGAGATTCTGAAATAGCACTGTGGAACAATAGACTTGGGCACATGAGTGAAAAAGGTATGAAATTAATTCATTCAAAGAATGCTCTACTAGGTCTGAAATGTGTTAATATGGATTTTTGTGAAAGTTGTGTGTATGGAAAGAAAAAGAGAGTCAGTTTTGTAAAGAGTGGAAAGGAAAAGAAAGATAAAAAATTAGAGCTTCTGCATACAGATGTATGGGTCCAGCTCAGGTATCTTCCCTTGGTGGCTCTTAGTATTATGTTACATTCATTGATGATGCAACTAGGAAAGTATGGATATATTTCATTAGATAGAAATATGATGTATTTGAAACTTTTAAGAAATGGAAAAGCTTGGTTGAAAATGAGACTAGAAAAAGATTAAAATGTCTCAGATCGGATAATGGTGGTGAGTATTGTAGTAAAGAATTTGAAGATTATTGTGCCTCTACTTGTATTCGTAGACAAAAAATAGCTCCAAGGACTCCATAGGAAAATGGAGTGGCTGAATGCATGAACAAGACAATAATGGAATGTGCTAGGAGCATGAGGTTGCATGCTGGGCTTCCCCTAAACATGTGGGGAGAGGCTGTAAATACTATTGTATACTTGATAAATAGAGGCCCCTCTGTTCCCTTGGATTGTGTTATTCCAGAGGAAGAATGGGTAGGTAAGAAGGTGAGTTATTCTTCTCTTAGAACCTTCGGTTGTGAAGCGTTTGCACATATAGATTCTGAAAATAGAACCAAGCTAGAAGCTAAATCTAAGAAATGTATATTTTTTGGATATGGCATTGATGAATTTGGTTATAGGCTTTGGGATTTTGACAATCATAAAATTGTAAGAAGCAAGGATGTCATATTTAATGAGAAAGTGTTGTACACAAAGATCTGTTGCAGCAGCATGCAAAGAAAGAAAATGATTATGTAGTGCTGGATGATATTCCAAATGATAATGTTCCAAAAATTCCTTATGCTCCGCAAGAATAGCAACAACAAATACCACAGACTCCAATGAATGTTAGACGGTCAACAAGGCTAAGTAGACCTTTAGATAGATTTTCACCTTCTTTGTATTCTATCTTATTAACTGATGTTGGTGAGCCTGAATGTTATAATGAAGCTATGCAGGTGGATACAAAACTTCAATGGGAGTCTACAATGACAAATGAAATGGAATCCTTGCTGAAAAATCAAACTTGAGATTTATGTAAGTTACCTGTAGGTAAATGGGCTTTGCAGAATAAATGGGTTTATAGGTTGAAAGAAGAAGATGGAGGTAAGAAAAGATTTAAAGCCAGATTAGTCGTAAAAGGATTTGTACAGAAACATGGTATTGATTTTGATGAGATTTTTTCTCCAGTTGTTAAAATGACTTCTATTCGTAATATTTTAAGTATTGTGGCTACTAAAGATTTGCATTTAGAGAAGCTTGATGTTAAAACAACCTTTCTTCATGGTGATTTGAATGAACAAATATATATGGTACAACCATAGGGATTTGAGGTCAAGGGTAAGGAGAGTTTAGTGTGCAAATTGCAGAAAAGTTTATATGGCTTGAAGCAAGCACCTCGACAATGGTATATTAAATTTGATACTTTTATGAATGAGAATGGATACACTTGATGTAATTCTAACCATTTTGTTTATTTCAAGAGGTTAAATAAGGATAGCTACATTAGTCTATGTTTATATGTTGATGATATGCTTGTAGCTGGTTCTAACATGGATCATATTAAGGGGTTGAAACAACAGTTAGCAAAATCTTTTGCTATGAAGGATTTGGGGGTAGAAAAACAAATCCTTGGCATGAAAATTTGTAGAGATAGGAAGAATAGAAGATTAACTCTATCTCAGGCTGATTATGTTGAAAAGGTGTTGCAGAGATTCTCCATGAAGGATGCCAAAGCTGTCACTACACCTTTTCCAAGTCATTTAAAATTGACCAAAGAAATGTGTCCCAAGACACCAGAAGAAGAGACTAAAATGTCCAAGATACCTTATGCTTCAGCTTTAGGGAGCTTAATGTATGCTATGGTATGTACTAGGCTAGATATTGCACATGCAGTGGGAGTTGTTAGCCAGTATATGAGTCACCCTGGGATTGAGCATTGGAATGCAGTCAAATGGACTCTCAGATATTTGAGAGGTACATCCAATAAGTGTTTACACTTTGGGGGCTCTTCTACTACTATTCATGGCTATGTTGACTAAGATTTGGTAGGAGATATTGATACCAGATGGAGTACTACAGGTTATGTATTTGTTGTTGGTGGGACAACAGTGAGTTGGATTTCTTGGTTACAAAAGGTGAATGCTTTATCCACTATAGAGGCAGAGTATGTTTCTGCTACAGAGGAAGCCAAGGACATGATGTGGCTTCAATTCTTCATGGAAGAATTGGGACATCCATAGGAAGATAATTATTTGTATTTAGATAGTCAAAGTGCCATTCATCTTGCAAAGAATTCTGCTTTGCACTAAAAAACAAAGCACATACAATTACAATATCATTTCATTTGGTCAGTTTTGGATGATGGACAATTAAAGTTGGAGAAGATACATATAAATGATAATCCAATAGATATGTTTACAAAGGCAGTGACAAGGGAGAAGCTAAATTCATGTTCAGCTTTGGTTGGTCTTCTAGATTGAACAAAATACAAGAATAGATGAGTCCAAGGTGGTTTCTTTATTCCAGTGGGAGCTACAGGTTTGGTCGATCAGTCTCCAAGTGGGAGGATATTGATGTGGAGTTTGATCATTCTCCAAGTGGGAGATTGTTATGTATGTGGAGCCTAATCAGACTCAGGTTCTTTTGGCATAGTTTCCTCCCTGACTTATCTACAGGGTCAAGGGGCAAAGCCCCTTGCAGGGTCCTGGGGAAGCACCCTAGGCTAGGTCAAGGGGAAGAGCCCTTGATGGGGTCAAGGGGTAGTGCCCCTTGCGGGGGCCCTATGGGGCAGTGCCCCAGGGTGGGGTTGAGGGGCAGCACCCCTCGATGCCAACAATGACTTAATAATATTGTAAAGGTTCGGCCATCAATTTTCTATTAGTCGGAGTATTTTTGCCCTAATTTTGTTATGTCAAAAATACTTGTAAAAGGGCTTAGGGTTTGAGATTCATTGTATGAGTTTTTGGTAGCTTCCTGTGATGGTATTGAGTTGCAGGTTTTAGGTTGTAATCATTGGATAATAATAAGATATTGGACTCACTTTTGGTGGACGTAGCCCAAGGATTGGGTGAACCACGTTAAACATTGTGTTATTGTGTTCTCTTTTGTGTTAATATTTGCATTTTTTTCCTTAGTATTTTAACACTTTGTAGACTAATCTTGCTTTATTTTTTATCACATCTCCTTTCTCATTGAGTTTATTCTTTAAAATCCACTTTGTTCCAATTGCATTCTTATCCTTAGGTCTTGGTACCAGTAACCATGTGTTATTCTTTTCAATTTGATCAATTTCCTCTTTCATTACATTAATCCAATCTTCATTTTTAAGTGCATCCTTGACTAATCTTGGCTCAAATTCAGAAATCAAACATGTGTTATCTTTCAACTTACTTCTTGTCATGACTCATGTGTTCTTGTCTCCAATGATCTTTCTCACTGAGTATTTTCTTCTCACATATTTTTTAATATAGGCTCAGTAGACTTTTCATTAGTGTTTTCATCTCTTAATGTAGGCTCATTTAGCTCATTGGTTCCTCCTTGTTGTAGCTCAGTTGCATCAGCCAAATTACCTTCCTGTACATAAATAAATCTTTTGTAATCCATGTTCCTTATTTCTATCTTCTTCATTCCTTTCTACAAATATATCAATCCTCAAATTCGCACTTTCAACAATTTTGTCAATAGCCTTGATCAAACATTTATAGGCTTTTCTCTTTGATGAATAACCAAGGAATATACCTTCATCACTTTTAGAATCAAACTTTCTATTTCTTGCATCTTTCAGTATGTAACACCTACTTCCAAAGATTTTAAAGTAACTTACATTTAGTGTGTGACCATACCAAAGTTCATAAGGGGTCTTGTTTGTTCCTTTCTTCAACTATACTCAGTTGAGTGTGTAGATTGCAGTGCTTATGGATACTCTCCAGAATGTTTGTGAAAATTCTTTGTCAATCAATACTGTTTTGGAATAAACAACTATAGATCTATTCCTTCTCTCTGCTATATGATTTTTTTTGTGGAGTCCTCGGTGCAGATACTTGTCTTTTAATCCTATTTTCATTACAGAAGACAATAAATTCATCAGAGATGAATTCACCTCCTCTATCCAATCTTAGACATTTTAACAATTTTCCTGTTTCCTTTTCAACTCTAGCTTTATACCACTTGAACATTTGGAATGCATCAGACTTCTCTTTTAGAAACATAACAAACATCATTCTTGACTAATCATCAACAAACAAAATGAAATATCGATCTCCATAATATCTTTGAACTCTCATAAGACCACAAGGGTTAGTGTGAACTAATTCCAAAATACCATTGGTAGAGTAATATTTACTTGAGAAACTTTACTTAGTCATCTTACCAATCTAACATTATTTTCACATCACTTTATCGGGTTTGCTTAATTTTGGTAGACCTTTGACTCTATTCTTTTTGCCCACCTTAATCATATTATAAAAATTTACATGAAACAGTCTCTTATGTCATAGCCATACATCTTCAAATTTAGTAAATAAGCAAATCTTTGCAGTGGTATCAAGATAAAATAAATTATCTTTAGATTGTTCACTAGTACAATAAATCTTCACCTTTCTATTCTGAAATTCTAGTCGGTAGACAGTATTGTTAAGTTGTGCAACACTCAATAGATTATAGTTCATTCCTTTAACCCAATATGCATCATCACATCTCATCTTTTCATTCAATAAAATTGATCATTTACCTTTAACAGGATATGGAGCAACATTGCCAAATTTGACAAATCCTCCATCATACTCTTCTAGGTTCTCAAACTTATCAATATCACTAGTCATATGATGTGAACATCCACTATCAGTATTCCATGGGAAATCTTTACTTACATAAGAAACAAGTTCCTTTTGATCTTCAAGATTTTCTTCATCTAAGTCTTCCTTTACGACAACATAAACAACTCTTGAACCTTTGGTATTTGGTCTTTGAATGTTGTCATTGATGTCAATAACACATCCATGAAATTATAATGGGCATATGATATGGTTAAAATCATGAAATTATCTTATTTTATTTTCTTAAATATTATTCAAAACATATTAAAGACATACACTTAAGTGTTATATAATTAACACTTAATGTTCACATTGGTTAAGAAAATGATTATAAAAAATAGTTTTGCTCTATGTGAATGTCGACGGGCTTAATTATCTGATAGAACCAAACTATAATACCTTTCTGGAATGGGAAATGCATTATCTAAAATAAATCTTTATTATTTTTTGTATATCACATTTACAGAAAGAGAAAACATCTGTTTATCATAAGTAGTTATAAAAATTCATGACAGCTTTAGCAGTTTTGGTCTAATTGAAGTTTGGGTTATGTAACTAGCTCAAAAATGTCAAATTTTTTGGTTTATAAGTAGGGGATACATACCTCTAAAATATTTGTGTGTAATTCTTTGTAGCCCGAACAAATTGCAGACAGATTTTAAACAACAAAGAAGAGGGTAATGCTTTATGTTTCTATTTTGTCATTTGTGAATTGAATTTTATTATAGAAGTTTATCAAAGATAGAAGAAGGGATATCTATTTACTTTTGAGTCATCCACATCAGTATTTGATTAGATATTTTAATGGAAAAAGAAAATATATTTGGGTACTTGATGTTTCGAAGAGAAACAAGGGTTTATCATTTCAAGAAAGTTGATAGTTTGAAAGACTAATGTTATTGAATTAAAATATATTGCTTTAATTTTGATTAGAGTTTTTATAATCTGATATATTCATTGTAAGAAGTCTTGTATTCTTTGGTGAAATTTATTGATGTAGAAGAATCAGTAAGAGAGAAGAAGAGAAGTATATCCTGTATTATGTTTACAACAATAAGTTGAAATTAGTGATTTATGATTTGTATTGTAATAGATTTGATCCTCTAATTTTGTATCTCATTTATTCATTTTGGAAGTTGGTGCTTCTTGTATTCTTGAAGTTGGTGCTTCAGGTGTAAGAGATTGGTGTTCCTTGAAATCGATGTTTCTAAAATAGGGTGTTGGTGCTTCCTAGAGTTGTAGCTCTAAAAGTTTTGCCCAAGAGGCTAATAAAGGTTCAGATTCAAAGTGATTTTTTATCGTAAGGGGTTTTCCATGCTATAAATATTGTGTACCCTTTTATTCATGTATATCTTATTCATTTTTTTATAACTTTATGTTATAATTGTAAAAGTTGAAATTGTAAAGTTGAAAATAACCAGTTTTAAGTAACCACTGATTCACCCCCACTCTCGGAGGTGTTTGTATTCCAAAAAGTGGTATCAAAGAAAGGTTCCCTACATCAAGTTTAACAACTTTGGGTAGGTTTTTGTTGAATGGAATACTTAATTATAATGGTTCAAGATAGTTCTTCAAACGTTCCTATTTTTGATGGATCAAATTATTATTTTTGGGAATCTATGATGCAAACATACTTATTGACTATTAATGTTGATGTTTGGGCTTTAGTTGACAATGGTTATAATGTTCTTAATACTTTACCTAGAGATCTTGATGAAAAGAGGAAATATGAAATTGATATGAAAACTATATTTTCAATACTTAACAATTTGTCTAAAGATGTGTTTGTTAAGGTTATGCATTGTGGATCTTCTAAAGAAGTATGGGAAAAGTTAAAAAACACTTAAATCATAGTCGTTATAGATTTAAAGAAGCCAAGATACAATATTTAAAATCAATATTTTAAGATCTAAAAATGGGATATGATGAAAAGGTAGAAGACTATCTCCTTAAGATAGATGAAATTCTGAATGGCATAAGAGGACTTGGTGAAACAATTGATGATATTGATGTTGTAAAGAAAGTTTTAAGATCTCTTCCTAATAAGTTTGATTCTAAAATATGTTCCATAGAAGAAACTAAGTACATTAACAAATATACAATGGAAGATATTCATGGAGCAGTTGTAGCTTATGAAATGAGAAATTTTGGCAAGCAGGAATCCACTAGCAAAGAAGCAACATTCAAAGAAAAAAAGAAGGAAAAGAAAGTCTCATCAAAATCAGAAGACCTTGATGGTCTTGAATAAAATTTATCAAGGAAATTAAAGAAAGTAGTGGGTAAATACAAAGGTAAACTTCCTTTCAAATTCTTTAATTGTGGTAAAATAGGAAACTTTGCATCTAAATGTCTTTATAATAGTCATGATGAAGTAGAAGATGAGAAAGAGAAATCAAGTAGAAAGAAATTCTATAACAAAAAGGAGTTATTTTAGAAGAAGAAGAGTTTTATTGTTGATGTATCAGATAGTGAATCTAGTAGTTTTGAATGTGATGAAAATGAAGTTTCATTCATGGCTATAGAAACTACTTGTCATGAATCAGATAGTAATGATGATGTTTAACTTGTTGAAGTTGTTTTAGAATGTGAATTTCTTTATGCATTTAAAAAGATCAAGGAATTAAAAAGGAATTTAAGTGCTCAAGAAAATAAATTCATAAAGGAAAAAAATAAATTTAAAAAATAAATTAACGAATTAAATCAACAAGTTATAGATTTGAAATTACAAGTGGAGGAACAAAAGAGAATTGTCTTTGTCACTAAGGAAGAGTTAAGTTCTAAAGATCATGAATGTACAAGGTTAATGAATGAAGTAGTTTCATATAAAAGAAAGTTATAAAAATATGAGAGTACTAATTTGGATGACATGTTAAGGAAACAAAGAAGAAATGATGATCTAAGTGGAATTGGTTTTGAACTTGGAGAATGTTCTAGTGACAAGAAAGATAAATCTTTATTTTAGATATTCAAATCTAAAAGTAAATACATAGATCAACATGTTACCAATTCAAATTTAGATAAAAATGTAGATTTTAATTAGATTTCTAATGGTAAAAGACAGGTTACATCAAGTTCTTCATTCATGGGTAAAATATCTTTAAATAGGCTCACTTCTTTCTTTGATGGGTATTTCTTCATGTGTCATCAATATGGACATAGAATAAGTAATTGAAAATATATATCAAGAAGGTTTTCAAAGTTTTGTTTTGGTTAATCCTTTCCTAAACTGAATGGTCTAAGATGTTATAAATGTAATCTTTTTGGTCATGTTATGAGGAATTGAAAAAATAAGACATTTCAGAATGATCAATCTTATACTAGACTACAAGTTGATAAACAATTTGATACTAAAGTGACAAAGATATGGAGGCCTAAGTTTATGTTTGTTCAAATTGATTTACATTCTAAAGAAAAGGACTTGTGGATAATTGATAGTGGTTTTTCTAGATAGATGACATGTGATAAAACAAATTTTGATAAATTGATTAACTACAAAGGTGGCAGTGTGAGTTTTGGTGATGATTCTTCAAGGAAAAATTAAAGGTTTGGGTTATTTGATGCTTAGTGAAAAATGTCTATTCATGATGTGTACTATGTTGAGGGATTGAAGTACAATATTATAAGTGTTAGTCAAATTTGTAATAATAGATATGAATTTTTGTTCAAGATGATCATGGTTGTCAAATCAAATTTAAATTGGGATAGTTGGTTTCATTAGGTAAAAGATCTAAAGGGAATGTATAAAACTTAAAAGATATCACAAATACTAAAAATAATAAAGATGTTTGTCTAATGGGATAGGTGAATGCATACTCTCCTTCAAGAAAATGATAACGACTTGAAAAAATTAGTTAAAAATATTGAATAAAGTGAAGAAGAGATAAAAGATTAAATAGGAACACCAGAACCAATAGGTACAAACTCCACAGGTTCAAGATTCAAGAAATATCATCCTCAAGAATAGATTATAAGAGGGAAAAAGGTAGATTAGTTAGCTAACATATTCAATAAATCTCTCTCAAAAGATGTGTTTCAAAGATTGAGAACCAGATTGGGAGTTCTCTCTCTTTCTTCTCTTGCATATGTTACTCAGTGTGTGATAGGTTTCACAGGAAGCATTTGTGATAATTTTTACTACTAAAACCTTGGTATATCTCCTTTTTCATTGATTTCAAAGGGGGAGAAAAATCATGATGAAAACATATTTTGATTGATATATGAGGTTGGCTAATGATATTGATAAAAATGTATTGATGGAATCTATAGAGGTACATGATGTATTCTACAGGTGATGATATACAAATGATACAAGTACATGAAAAGGTTAAAATAATGAAATCATATTATTTGACGTCCTTAAATATTGTTTAAAACATATTCAAGACATACACTTAAATGTTATACAATTAACACTTAATGTTCACATTGGTTAAAAAAGCAATTATAAAAAAATAGTTTTGGTCTATGTGAAAGTTGATAGGCTTAGTTATTCAATAGTCTCCAACTGTAATACCTTTCTGGAATGGGAAATGAATTATCTAAAATGGATCATTGTTATTTTTTGTATATCACATGCATGGAAATATAAAAGGTCTGTTTATCACAAGCAGTTACAAAAAGTCATGACATTTTTAGCAATTTTTAGCAGTTTTGGTCTAATTGAAGTTTGGGTTATGTAACTAGCTCAAAAATGTCAAATTTGTTGGTTTATAAGTAGGGGATACATTCTTCTAAAATATTGTATAGGGGTTTGGACAGAAGTTGCAGGATTTGTGTGGAATTCTTTGTAGATCGAACAACTTGGAGGCAGATTTTAAACAACAAAGAAGAGGGTAATGCTTTATGTTTCTATTTTGTCATTTGTGAATTGATTTTCATTGTAGAAGTTTATCAAAGATAGAATAAGAGATATATATTTATTTTTTAGTCATTCACATTAGTACTTGATCAGATATTTTAATGGAAAAAGAAAATATATTTGGGTACTTGATGTTTTGAAGAGAAACAAGGGTTTATCATTTCAAGAAAGTTGATAGTTTGAAAGACATTAACTCATGTAATGTTCTTGCATTCAAATATGTTTTTTTAAGTCTTATTATACTTTTTATAATCTAACATATTCATTGTTAGAAGGCTTTTATTCTTTGGTGAAATTTATTTATGTAAAAGAATCAATAAGAGAGAAGAAGAGAAGTATATCCTGTATTATATTTTGAACAAGAAGTTGAAATCAATGATTTTTTATTTGTATTGTAATAGAGTTGATCCTTTGATATTGTATCTTATTTATTCCTTTTGGAAGTTGGTGCTTCTTTTATTCTTGAAGTTGGTGCTTCAGATGTAAGGGATTGGTGTTCCTTGAAATCAGTGTTTCTAAAATAGGGTGTTGGTGCTTCCCAGAATTGTATCTCTAAATTTTTTTCCCAAGAGGCTAATAAAGGTTTAGATTCAAAGTGATTTTTTACCCTAAGGGGTTTTCCATTATAAATATTGTGTACCTTTTTATTCTTGTATATCTTGCTCATTATTTTATAGCTTTATGTTATAATTATAAAAGTTGAAATTGTAAAGTTAAAAAGAAAAAGTTTTAAGTAACCACTGATTCACCCCCCCTCTCAGTGGTGTTTGTATTCTAACAAAAAATTTATATCCTTCTGCAGTATCATCAGATTCATCATCGGTTATACCTTCTTTAGCTAGGTATCAAGACATGTTACCTTTATCCTTGTAGTCTCTAAATCTTTAATGTCAGTTGTCCCTTTTGTCGTTATTATCATTCTTGTCACTGTCAAGACATCATGATGCAATGTGACCAATCTTATTGTTGTTAAAACATTTTAGAGGTAATTTACCTTTATACTTTCCTTTACCTCTCGGTAGTCTCTTAGCCAAAAATGCCTCTAACTCTTCTTGTTCTTTTTCTTCATTTAGAATATTACAATATTCATTTCCATATGAACTAATGTGAATCTATTTATCTTTTCTTTATGATCCAATGCTTAAAGATGACTTGAACATGCAATTTCAATAGTCTGTAGACTATTATATCATAATTACTTAGTTTAAAATAAGTTAGCTTACCGATTAGGGCTTCAAGAGTAACAACATTATTTGGTATATATCTCAATTCCTGAATAGTAGATACTCTAATAGCCTATTTGGAAGAAATAGTCTTAGAATTTTACTTACCACTTCTTCATTAGTCAATGATCCACCAACACTTCTGATGGCACTTACAACTTCTTGATTCTGCAACTATATTGTGTGATGTTATCTTCATCCTTCATTCTCATTTCATCATACTTTCCTCTGAGGCTCTCAACCTTAGCTTTTTGTACATGATGATCTCCTCCATATATAAGTGTAAGCCTCTCCCACATCTCTTTTGAATTGACATAATCCTTAACAACATATAATTCAACATCAGTTAGGGAAGAAGCAATCTCTATCATTACCAAGTTGTGTTCCTGCTTCTCTCTCATCTAATCAAATGTCATAGGTCCAGGAGGCAATGGAGTAAAATTATTATCCTGAAGATTTAGTGAATATTCTCCAATCCTAGATAGATACAATCTCATCCTTCTTTTCCATGTTGAGAAACTTTCCTTGTTTAGCTTAGGTACTTCTATCCTATACATCTTCAGATCTTTTACTCAAGTCCTTCAAAATTTTCTCTCTAGAGTACTTATCTCATATACCAATTGTTGGATTACAGAGAGTGGGGGGGGTGAATTAGTAATCCTTTATTCCAAATACCTAAAAAAATATTCTCTAATTAACTTAGTGAAAAATTGACTAAATACAGTTTACAATTTACCAACAATAATAAATAAACTTTATTAATTAGTAAATCATTCACACAAATCATACATCACATGTAACACCAATATTTAAAATGGAAACCCAACTTTGGGAAAAACCATTGTGGAAATTGTCGCCCACTGAGAAAATACTTTGTTGAAGAACATCTAGTTAAGAGCCAATCCAGTTAGAGATTACAATGCACAGTGTTAGGTGTGACCAGATCAAGGAATTTACCTCAGATTTGTTAGGGTCTTCACCTTTTTAGGAGTGGTCTAGTTAAAGGGCTTCAAACACTCTTTAGAATGTTACCTTTTTCAAGGATTTAACAATAAGACTATTAAGTCCACTCTATCACAAATGTTAGTAAGCAACAGTAAATGATTTGACCTTTAAATTTGCAACTATATTTGCATAACCAAATCCTTTGTGCATTCTTCAATCTTCACTTTCCAATGGCTTCAACACTTCATCAGATCCTCCTATCTGACTTAGAATCTATTTTTTCCTTCTTCACTATTTCATTCGATGACTCTTCAACTCCTCAATTTTCCATCTATTTGTTCATACAAATCCATTCTTTATATAGACAACTTTTTCCTCTTAATATCCTCTTTACATTTTTATTTGATCAATCTTAACCATTTCATTCATTATACCTTTAATTTGGATCTCGGCAACACATTTTTTGTTCACCTAGGAACTTGAAATTTTCTTGAAATTTGTTCCTTCACTTTCACCATTTAGATCTAAGCTGTAGATCTTCACCTTGAATTTTCATGTCTGTAGATCTATGTAACTAAGTTTCTTGTCATCATGATCATCCATATCATCATAGATAGTCATTAAATGGTGTTCCAATCTTTATTTAATTACTATTCCTTCCTCGGCTAGCTCATCCTAAATTTCAGTTAACTTCGCTCGGTGCCTTCGGTTCCTTTTCCTTTACCGAGTGACATTTCCTTCTCGTTAGCCAAAAATCTTTTGCTTACCAACTTGATAATTCTTCATTACCATGCTTTACCAACTTAACATAATCATATGTTAGGTAAAAAACAATTATATTAATATAATAGATAATCATTGTCTGATCTATATCAGTCGACCATGAATTTAAGTTCTTCAACTTCACAACATCTCATTTCTTAATCTTCTTAACTCATTCAACTTATATCATATAACTAATGATATGGAAACATAATATAAACCAAAAATCAATTAGTTGACATCAATGACAAGACAATAACTAATCTAACCTTTATACTATCTTGTATTCCTTTGATCTTAGTCGGTCTTCATCATCAACACCATAAGATAATCAATATTCAACATTACTATAAGTTTTGGTAACACCCTTTACTACTGATAATATATTCTAGGACTCTTGACTGCATGAGGAGATGTAGAGTTGAGGAATCTGAGAATTCAATTTTAAATTTCAATTAAATAGTTCAATGTATATACATTTTGATGTTAAATCTTTTTTAAATATATAATTTAAGTAATCATAATTGTGGTTTGAACTTTTTATTTTTTTAGGATCCTTCAGAGCCAAAGACTAATTCAAAGAGGCTACATTTTGATGATCCACCAGTAGCCTATGATTTCATAGAGATATTTAGTTATACAGATTTTGAGATGCCATGTGCCACATTTTGAGATGGAAAATGTCACACTGTATAGAGATATATGTATTTTGTAGAGATTTTGCAATGGCATATGCCACATTTTGTAAAACTTTGTTCGATTTGACATTTATGCCATATTTGTATATGAAGATACATATCTTTTTAAAATAATTTTATATATAGAATTTGTATTTTCATATAATTTCTTCCTAATGTGCAGTAGATGTATTATTCATGTTTATGGAATCATTACATATTTCTATTATGCAAGTGTTGTTTTTACTATGTTTCAATATTATCTGATGTTTATGGATGATATTTGTTATTATTTTTCCATAATATTTTTTTTTTGATAATATTCTATTCAATGTCCTCTACTAGGAGGCTATCAATTTTCAATGATTAGCATACATCAATATACATTTAAATTAGATAAAATTAAGAAATAATGAATAGTCCATAACTTATTTCATATTTAACATACTTAACATTCATAGTTAACATTTAGATTTATTTATTATAGGGTTCTTCACACCAATACAAGTAGGCTCCCTCAAGGATTCAAAACCCCATCCATATTTTATCTTCATATTCACATACGTTGTTATGTTAGTGAATGATTTTATATATCAGTTAATTGTCATTGAATGAATATGAAATTCATATATTTAAGAGTGATGATCCCTTCTTCCATGCATTCAAAAAATAAATTTCCATCCTATTTATATCTTCATGATGATAGACTCACAACCTTTCATTATTACAACCTTTCTAGAGATTCCCAATCCTTCATCCTTTATGCCCTTTGAAAGAGTTTCAACCTTTTATAACTACCACCTTTTGAGAGAGTCACACTCCTTGACAATAGTGCAAGACATTCTAAATATCATTTTGTCATCATGAGTCGAAACCACTAGCACAAAAACATCTAATTAGGAAGGTTTACCCTAGTTATGATCTTTTTTTGGCTCCCCACTCACTAGAGTTCTTGACACCATACCCTACCGACAATGTCCATTAAGTGCCCTAAGTGCACAAAATTGAAAACCTTTGATGGGATATTTCTCCTCATTTGTAGCACCTGAAAATTATTATTATAAAATTATAGGATCAAAGGAGGCCCCTCTACAATAACCTATCTTATATTTTTAATACTTGAAGTGGTTTTTATAGGGAAACAATTTTTCCGTTGGTTCCAAAATTGTTAGATGCATTAAATTAAAATTTGCAAGGTAGCCCAATTCTCTCTCTATTTGTTATGGTCACAAATTGTTATTGTGAATGCATCCATTTGGGAAGGTTTACCTTAGGCATGGTCTTGTTTTGGCTCTCCACTCACTGAAACGCTCGACGCTATACCCTACCAATGATGTCCCTTAAGTGCCCTAAGTACACAAAAGTGATGAGATTTGACAGGCTATTTATCCCAATCCATGGAACTTGAAAATGATTTATCTAAATGCATGGGATTTTGAGAGGCCTCTATACAATAACCTATCTCATAATTTAAAAACTCAAAGCAATTTTTATAGAGTAGTGATTTCTCTATGGATGCAAAAATCATTACATGCATGCAATGGAAAGTTGCAAGGTAGACCAAAAATTGCTCTTTTCATTATAGTTGCAAACTACCAACATGAATGTGTCTAATTGGGAAAATTTTCCCTATTAATGGTATCACTTTGGTTCCCCACTTTTGAGAACACTCAACACCATACCCTACCGAGGTACCTTAAGTGCCCTAAGTGCACAAAAATGATGAAATTTGATTACATATTTCTCCCAATCCGTGACATATTTGAATGATCTATCTAAATGTATAGGATAATGAGAGCCCCCCCTATAAAAATATAACTTATATTTTCAAGACTATAAGTAGTTTTTGTAGGGTAGTGATTTTTTTGTCCATGCAAAAATTGTTAGATGCATTTAATGAAAAGTTGTAAGGTAGCCCAAATATCACTCTCTTCATAGTGGGTACAAACTGCCACCATGAACACATCTGATTGGGTGGTTTTACCCTAGGCATGGTCCTATTTTGGCTTCCCACTTTCCAGAATGCTCGGTGCCATACCCTATTGGCGATGTCCCTTAGGGTCTGTTTGGGTGCTGGAATACCAAACACTAGATATAGTCAATTCTGGAAGATGTTGTAATTTTGGAAGATACAAATCCTGAAAAATGATTTTCAGAATATGGGTTGACCCATTTGGTTCACCTAGAAGATGACTGAGAAGATGCATAAGGAATTTTAATTTCTTTGAATATGGTATGTATATATCTATATATACACACATACATGTATATATATACACATATGCACACATGTGTATATACATACATACATACATATCTATATATATATACACATGTGTATATGTATATATGTATGTGTATATACACACATGTATACACATATACACACATACACACATGTGTCTACATATGTGTATACACATACATATACACATACACACATATACATACACATGTTTATATATATACACACACATACATACGTGTGTATATATACACATATGTATATGCACACATGTGTATATATACACATATGTATATATACACATGTATCTATATACATCCTTATGGAAATATAATATACATCCTTATAGTCACGGATCCCACAAAATATTAAATTTAGTTTTATAATTTAAATTGGAATTGGAATTCAAAATTCTAATTCCACCTATTTGAGTGGAAGATGCAAATGCCCATTTTGGGGCAAAATTGGAATTTTGAAATTCCAATTCCATTTTTTTGGATGGACACAAACATGGAATTGACATTATCCAAAATTAGATAATGTCAATTCTAGTCTAATTCCATCCCTCAAATGGGCCCTTAAGTGTCTTGGGTGCACAAAAGTGAAGAAATTTAATGAGATATTTATCCCAATCTGTAGCACCTCCAAATAATTTTTCTAAATATATAGGATTGAAAGAGGCCCACCTACAATAACCTATCTCAAATTTTCAAGACTCGATGTAGTTTTTGTAGGGAAATATTTTTTTTGTTGATGCAAAAATAGTTAGATCCATTCAATAGAAAGTTGCATGGCATCTCAAATCTCTCTAAATTCATTGTTGGCACAAAATTCCACCATGAAAACATTCATTTGGGTGGGTTTACCCTAGACATGGTGTTAGCTTGTGGCGACTGATTAGGAAAGTACTGTACACTTTTCATTCATTGTGGGGTTAACTCGTCAAACATTTTTGAGTTGACACGTCAAACATTTCCCTAGGTTGACTCGTCAAGCCTTTTCTTAGGTTGACTCATCAAGTATTTTAGGGTTAACTTGTTAACCGACATAAGCCTTGTTATATTGGCTTAGGGTTAGGGATTTCATTATGATGTATGATTTTAGTACTTGCAGAGGAATTGAGCTGTAAGGGATTACAGATTGTAATCACTGGATAATAAAATATTGGACTCGCTATTGGTGGACATAGCCTAGGGATTGGGTTTACCATGTTAAATCTTTGTGTCTTGTGTTCTCTTTTGTGTGGTTTATTGTTTTCTAATATTTGTTATATTTGCATGTAATTGTTATTTCTACCTTGTTAATCCTAACAAGTGGTATTAGAGCGAGGTTATTTCATTTGTTCTTTCATCTATTCTCTGAAGAAGGTCCCACAAGTCAGTGGGAGAGTCTCTTGGTTAAGTGGGAGAAATGGTAGACGAGGGTAGGCTAAAGGTTGAAAATTTTAATTGGTAGAACTTCCAGTTATGGAAGATGCAAATGGAGGACTATCTCTATCAGAAGGATCTATGGTGGCCATTAGAGGGAATAGCCAAGAAAGAGGCAATAATGTCTCAGGAAGATTGGGATATTTTGGATAGGAAGGCACTAGGGAGTATTCATCTATGCTTGGCACAATCGGTGGCATTCAATATTACTAGAGCAATGGCAACTCAAACTCTGATGAAAACCCTAGCGAAGTTGTAAGCCTTCAGCTTCAAACAAGGTATTTCTTATGAAGTGTTTATTTAATATGAAAATGGTAGAAGGTGGATCAATCACTGATCATTTGAATGAGTTTAATATAGTTACAAGTTAGTTAGCCTCAGTTAAAATTACTTTTGATGAAGAGGTTAGGGCTCTCTTGATTTTGTGTTCTTTGGCAGAAAGATGGAATGGCTTGGTAATGGCTGTTAGTAATTTTGTTTCTAGTTCTAATACCCTAAAGTTTGATGATGTTATTGGTGTTATATTGAGTGAGGAAATTCATTGGAAAAGCTTAGGGGCATCCACATTGGGTAGTGTATTGAACGTAGAAAGCAGAGGCAGAACAAGAGATAGAGGAAATAACTCTGGAAATCATGGGAAATCAAGAGGAAAATCAAAGGGAAAGAGGTCTGAATCCAAATGGCCAAATGATTGCTTTGGAAAACCAGGTCATAAGAAGAAAGATTGTTGGTCTTAGAAGAAAGATCAAGGAGACAAACATGATGGAAACAAGGAGGCAAATGTCATAAGTAAAAAATTCGAAGAGGATGCTTTGCTCTTGTCTTTAGAAAATGTTGATGATTCATGGGTGTTAGATTTGGGCACTTCATTTCATGCTACATCCCATAGAGGTTATTTTGTTGATTATGTCCAAGGGGATTTTGGGCTAGTTTATTTGGGAGATAATGAACCCTGTCAAATTGTCAGAAAAGGTAAAATCAAGATTAAGTTGCACAATGGGAATCATTGGCTACTACAAGAGGTAAGACATGTTCCAAGGCTGAGTAGAAATTTAATTTCAGAAGGGCAACTCACTGATGAGGGTTGCACAGTTACTTTTAATGATAAAAATTGGAAGGTTTCAAAAGGTTCCTTAGTAGTAGCAAAAGGTGTGAAAGTAGGCACCTTATATCTTTGTATAGGTCATATTGTTCCTTCTACTTTAATTATTTCAGAAGATAATGAATGTTTAGGAACAATGGTTGTAGTTGAGCAAGAAGAACATCAAACTGTTGTTGTATATTCTGACATAGTACTGTGGCACAATAGACTCGGGCACATGAGTGAGAAAGGTATGAAATTAATTCATTCAAATAAAGTTTTACTTGGTTTGAAATGTGTCAATATGGATTTCTTTGAAAGTTGTGTTTATGGAAAACAAAAGAGAGTTAGTTTTGTGAAGAGTGGGAAGGAAAAGAAAAATGAGAGATTAGAGCTTGTGCATATAGATGTATGGGGACCAGCTCAGGTATCTTCCCTTGGTGGCTCTCTGTATTATGTTACATTTATAGATGATGCAACAAGAAAAGTATGGATTTATTTCCTTAGATAAAAATCTGATGTATTTCAAACTTTTAAGAAATGGAAATGCTTGGTTGAGAATGAGACTGGTAAAAGGTTAAAATGTCTCAGATCTGATAATGGTGGTGAGTATTGCAGCATAGAATTTGAATATTCTTGTTCCTCTAATGGTATTCGTAGGCAGAAAACTATACCAAGGACTCCACAAGAAAATGGAGTGGCTGAACACATGAATAGGACAATAATGGAGCATGCAAGGAGTATGAGGTTGCATGCTAGGCTACCCAAAAATATGTGGGCAAAGGCTATGAAAACTATTGTTTATTTAATCAATAGAGGCCCATCTACTCCTTTGGATTGTGGTATTCTAGAGGAAGCATGGAGTGGTAAGAAGGTGAGTTATTCTTTTCTCAAAACCTTTGGTTGTGAAGCTTTTGCACTTATAGATTCTAAAAATAGAACCAAGCTGGAAGCTAAGTCAAAGAAATGTGTGTTTGTTGGATATGGCATTGATGAATTTGGTTATAGGCTTTGGGATTTTGAAAATCATAAAATTGTAAGAAGCAGGGATGTCATATTCAATGAGAAAGTATTATACAAAGATCTGTTGCAGCAACATGAGAAGAAAGAAAATGATTATGTAGTACTGGATGATATTCCAAATGATAATGTTCCAAAAATTCCTTATGCTCCGCAACAACAACAACAACACATACCACACACCCCAGTGAATGTTAGATGGTCAACAAGGCTAAGTAGACCTCTAGATAGATTTTCACATTCTTTGTATTCTATCTTATTAACTGATGCTGGTAAACCTGAACGTTATAAGGAAGCTATCCAGGTGGATACAAAGCTTCAGTGGGAGTCTGCAATGGACTCTTTGCTAAAAAATTAGACTTGGGATTTATGCAAGTTACCTACAAGTAAAAGGGCTTTATAGAATAAATGGGTTTATAGGATAAAAGAAGAGGATGGAGGTAAGAAAAGATTTAAAGCCAGATTAGTTGTAAAAGGATTTGCACAAAAACATGGTATTGATTTTGATGAGATTTTTTCTCCAGTTGTTAAAATGACTTCTATTCATACTGTTTTAAGTATTGTGGCTACTAAATATTTGCATTTAGAGTAGCTTGATGTTAAAACAACCTTTCTTCATGGTGATTTGAATGAAGAAATCTATATGGTACAGCCATAGGGATTTGAGGTCAAGGGTAAGGAGAGTTTAGTGTGCAAATTGCAAAAAAGTTTATATGGCTTGAAGCAAGCACCTCGGCAATGGTATATTAACTTTGACACCTTTATGAATGAGCATGGATACAGTCGGTGTAATTCTGACCATTGTGTTTATTTTAAGAGGTTGGATGATGACATCTACATTATTTTATGTTTATATGTTGATGATATGCTTTTAGCTGGATCTAACATGGATCATATTAAGGGGTTGAAACAATAGTTAGCAAAATATTTTTCTATGAAGGATTTGGGGGTAGAAAAACAAATCCTTGGCATGAAAATTTGCAGAGATAGGAAGAACAAAAAATTAACTCTATCTCAAGCTCATTACGTTGAAAAGGTGTTGTAGAGATTCTAAATGAAGGATGCCAAAGTTGTCACTACACCTTTTCCTAGTCATTTGAAATTGACTAAGGAGATGTGTCCCAAGACACTAGAAGAAGAGACTAAAATGTTTAAGGTACCTTATGCTTCAGCTGTAGGGAGCTTAATGTATGCTATGGTATGTACTAGGCCAGATATTGCACACACAGTGTGAGTCATTAGCCGATATATGAATAACCCTGGTATTGAGCATTGAAATGCAGTCAAATGGATTCTTAGATATTTGAGAGGTACATCCAGTAAGTGTTTACACTTTGGGGGTTCTACTACTACTGTACAAGGCTATGTTGACTCAGATTTGGTAGGAGATATAGATAGCAAGAGGAGTACTATAGGTTATGTATTTACTATTGGTGGGACAATAGTGAGTTGGATTTCTCAACTACAAAAGGTGGTTGCTTTATCCACTATAGAGGTAGAGTATGTTGTTGCTATAGAGGCAGCCAAGGAGATGATATGGCTTCAATTCTTCATAGAAGAATTGGGACATCCATAGAAGGATAATTTTGTACATATAGATAGCCAAAGTACCATTCATCTTGTGAAGAATTATGCTTTGCACTCAAAGACAAAACACATACAGTTGTGGTACCATTTCATTCGGTCAGTTTTGGATGATGGGTAGTTAAAGATGGAAAAGATACATACAGATGATAATCCATCAGATATGTTTACAAAGGTAGTAACAAGGGAGAAGTTGAACTCCTGTTCAACTTTGGTTGGTCTACTAGATTGAACAGGATAAAGGGATAGTTGAGTCTAGGGTGGTTGGATCTAGTGGGAGCCTCACAGGGTAGCAGTTTAGCTACATGATCAGTCTCCAAGTGGGAGATTGTTGTTTGGTGTGGAGTCTGATCAGTCCCCAAGTGGGAGATTGTTAGCTTGTGGTGACTAATCAGGAAAGTACTATACACTTTTCATTCGTCATGGGTTTTGGGGTTAACTCGTCAAGCATTTTTGAGTTGACATGTCAAACATTTCCCTAGGTTGACTCGTCAAGCCTTTTCTTAGGTTGACTCATCAAGTATTTTAGGGTTAACTTGTTAACCGACATAAGCCTTGTTATATTGGCTTAGGGTTAGGGATTTCATTATGATGTATGATTTTAGTACTTGCGGCAGAATTGAGCTATAAGGGATTACAGATTGTAATTAGGTTGTAATCACCGGAGAATAAAATATTGGACTCACTGTTGGTGGACATAGCCTAGGGATTGGGTGAACCACGTTAAATCTTTGTGTCTTGTGTTCTCTTCTATGTGGTTTATTATTTTCTGATATTTTTTATATTTGCATGTAATTGTTATTTCTGTCTTGTTAATCCTAACACATGGTCCGATTTTGGATACCCACTCATCGAAATGCTTAGCACCACACCCCCAATGAAATCCCTTAGGTGCCCCAAGTGCACAAAAGTGACTAACTTTGACGAGATATTTTTACAATATGTGGAACCTACAAATGATTCGTATGAATGTATAGGATCGTAAGAAGCACTTATACAATAAATTATCTCATATTTTTTGTAGACACCTAAAAATCCTTTAGAAAATAAAGTATTTTTATTTTTTGAAAAATCCCTGATGACATCATCATTTGTTAATTAATTATTTATTTAATTAATTAATTTATTTTTATGTCATTAAATCCCTTTACCTTAATTAAAAATATTTAATTAAGGAATCCCTCCCAAAAATGTTTAAATCTTATTTAAACATTATCTCCTTATTTATTAATTATTTAATTAATAAATTGACCAAACATCCCAAAATAAATAATTTATTTATTTTTTGCCCAAAACTTGGCCATTTTCCTTAAGACCACTAACCTCTTCCAGAATCTTCTAATCCTTCTTTAATTTTGATTAAAGACTAATCCCATCATTTCCTAACCCTAATCCCAACTCAAAATATTTAATTAAGATTAAATATTTAATCCTCATATTTATTAAATTCATTTTTAATAAATATTCTCAAACCTAAACCATGGAAATAAATAAATCTTTATTTATTTCCTAAAATCCATATTTATCCTAAGGAAGTTCTAGACTCTTCTAGAAAGTCCTTGTCCCCCTAATCCTAATTCTAATCCTAATCCCCCCCCTAACCTTGTCACATTCCCTAACCAAGGTTAGCCAACTCCTAAGCTTAACCCAAAGTCAACAAACTTCTAGAAAATTCTCTTACATGCATTAAATGCATTTAAAGCCTCCTTATCCCTCTTACATGCATTTATGATGCATTTAAGAAACCCCTCAACCCTTTCTTACACCCTTTGACCTTAGGCACATTTTCCAAATTGTGCACATCCCTCCCATCTTTCAACCCAATGCCCTTGTGACACTTGGCACAAGGAGGTGGCCCTGAACTAGCACAATCCATGTGCTCCCCTTTGAATGAATCTTGGCCTCTCTTAAGGATTTTGATCCTGGCCACTCATTCCTCCTTCCCAAAAGCCTATAAATACTCCTCATTTCCAAGAGCAAAACATCCATTCACCTTTCATTTTAAGCATTGTTATCATGATCATTTAGCTCTAGACTTAGCATAATCAATACTAATTGTTAGTTTTTCATCATTTTCAAGCTTTCTTAAAACACATCATAGCTTAGTAATAATGGATTAACATAGTTTGTTTCATTGTTTTGCATAGCATATCATCAAAATCACATATCTGTTTGGTTAATAACAATCTTAGCATAAGCATCATGTAGCTCAAATCTCCATAACAAGCATCATATTTGAGTTCTTGAAGCCTTAGGGGCAATTTTGGGTGTTCTACCAATTATTGTGCCATTTTTGGGGTTTTCATGAGTCTCAAAACATCTTAGAAAGCATTAGAGTATGCTCCAAGTGCTTAGAGAGCACACCCACATCCCCTTATGCAAGAGCAAATCAAACAGTGCTTGGATGCACTTGTTTCAGCTCAATCTGAGGTGGCTTAGCTTAGAGTTTTCTTATTTTGGATTGATTTCATGCTAGACTAAAATCTAATCTTTGTTTGGTTTGAGTCTTTCAAAACAGGTATCCTCAAAAGCATCATGTAGCTCAAATCTCCATAACAAGCATCATATTTGAGTTCTTGAAGCCTTAGGGGAAATTTTGGGTGTTCTACCCATTATTGTGCCATTTTTAGGGTTTTCATGAGTCTCAAAACATCTTAGAAAGCATTAGAGTATGCTTCAAGTGCTTAGAGAGCACACCCACATCCCCTTAAGAAAGAGCAAATCAAACAGTGCTTGGGTGCACCTGTTTCAGTTCAATCTGAGGTGGCTTAGCTTAGAGTTTTCTTGTTTTGGATTGATTTCATGCTAGACTAAAATCTAATCTTTGTTTGGTTTGATTCTTTCAAAATAGGTATCCTCAAAAGCCTTGTCCACATTTTTAATACTCAAAGTGGTTTTTTAGGGAAGTGATTTTTTCATCCATGTAAAAATCATCAAATGCATTCAATGTAAAGTTACAAGGTAGCCCAAATATTTCTCTATTCATTGTGGGAACAAACCGCCAACATGAACATGTTCTATTGGGTAGGTTTATACTAGACATGGTCCTGTTTTGTCTCCCCACTCATCAAAACACTTATTTCCATACACTACCGATGATGTCCCTTAAGTGCCCTAGTGACCTAAGCAATTTCTAGAACCTAGGTCAACCATAATAAAACTAGGACAAACATAATGGAACTAGGACAATCATAATAGACTTAGGAAAAACCTAATGAATATAGGACAACCTATAAACATCCATAATGAAATAGTTATCCATAATGAACACATTATAAGATCTTAATCAACACATTATAAGAGATTAATAAATAAATTAGGATCTACATAATGAACACATTATAAGAGTTTCATCAACACATTAATAGAAATCCTATTAGAGATTGTAATGTTTTCATTACACATTAGAAATAGAAATGTAAGTTACACCATGTAAAAATACATCAATACTATAAAAAATGCTATATACTCATGTCTTTATGCTTTCCCATTTCCTCATGTAAAAATACATTGTATATCATCAATACAACTACATCATATACTAATACATAAATGCTATAAAAAACCATATATACTCATGTACTCATGTACAAATACATCCTATATCATTAATAAAACTATATAATGTACAAATACATCAATGCTATAGAAAAAATCCTAGATACACAACTACTACATTTGGTTTTGATATTTGTGCTCCATAATGTATATCTCAAACCATTGGTACTCTCAAAGATCTTAATCCTTGCATTCCCAAGACATGAGAAGATGAATTTTACCAAAAATGTGAAAGAACCAAAACATAATGAGCCAATGAACATGATGAACCTTACCATAATTTGGTATGAGCTATTTAAGTGCATCTAAATCATGGGATCTCTCTCTCTCTCTCTCTCTCTCTCTATATATATATATATATATATATATATATATATATATATATATATATATATATATATATATATATATATATATATATATATATATATATATATATATATATATATATATATATATATATATATATATATATATATATATATATATATATATATATATATATATATATATATATATATATATATATCAAAGAGAGAGAGAGAGAGAGAGTTAAATGGGTTGAATAATAGAGAGGGGGTGAATTAGTTATAATAAAACAATTTCCTTAACCTTAATTAATCTACTGAATACTTAAACCAATCATAAACATAAAAATAGATATTAACATAAATGCACAAAACACCAAACACCATGAACATGAGAATTTACATGGAAATCCAATATGGGAAAAACCATGAAGAAACTAATTCTCATTAATAGAACACTAGTTAAGGAGATTTTTACAAAGGCTCATTGTTAGTTTTCTCACTAAAGGTAAGCCTTACTATCAATTGGAATAACTACCTAGAAGTAATAAGGATCACTACCAATAAAAAAAGGTTCATTGCCAAAATATAAGAAATGAAAAGGAATCCACCACTGTAGTCACTGTCACTAATAATCAACAACAAAGGAATGATATGACAATCTTCTCTAAGCTTTATAAACTCAAGCTTGTATACATATCAATACATAAATATTTCCTTGTTATATTATCATTCACTTCACATATTTCATACTTCATCATTCTCTTATAACATTCCACACCAACAACTAGGTCATTATAATACAATTTGAAATAGTTCACAATAATGTGTTCCCATGGTGGTAAGAAACATGGACCACATAGATTATCCTTAATCAATTCAACATGCCTTGCATACAATAGCATGCTCAACATTCATTGTGATCTTAAAAAAAAAAAATAGCATCTATATACATTACAATGAAAACATTTAAAATGAAGCATGAAAACCACTTTCTAGATGGGACCAAGCTGAAATAAATGAGTCACATTATGTTTCACAACGAATGGGACAATCAAAAACTCAACTAAAGATAGATCTTCATAGAACTTAATCCAGAGCACACTATACTAGATTACCAAAGAATCAAATCCATATCTAAGTGTAAAGTTGGAAAAGGTGATGGAGTAGGAAAGGGGTTTTAACAATGTACCTAATAGAAGCCCAAAACCAACCTTCTCCAATATACATGTAAATTGATATATATTATGGAATATAGATCTAAAAATGTGAGTAAGTAATTATAAAATTAAATAAGATGAAATACATACCTTATAATAAAGCTGATCTAGAAATACCTATTTTATGTTGTCTATATTTAGTTTCAGGAAATTCTGCAATCAGATCTGGTCTAGAAATACAAAAATAGAGAAAACCCAGAAATATTTTGTCTTTCTGAGGAAGATCAAACTTGACCTAGAATAGGGGTAAGATCTTACCCTGGGGCACAATCTTACCCCTAAAAGTCGACCTTGACCTGCATTGCTTCGATGGAAAATTTGTTCGTGGATCCTAGAAGTTGGCTGAACAAGGTACTCATATCTGCTCTGTAACTCCTCAAACAACAGTTGTAGATATCTAAAAATGGTTTTTTGGGGTGTCTATATAGGGTTTTTCCTTAGTCAAACCCCCGTTTTGGTGATCTTCACCTCCAGGAATAGCTAGATGTAATAGAATATGTGTGTATATTGAATGTACAATGCCAAGATCTAATCTTCTAGATTAAAAACCCTAGCATGAATTGATATGAGAAATTAACACATAGATTTGAATATGATAAATAAAGCATACCAAGCCCCCAAGGATAAAGTACTCCTACCAAACTCACAATCCCTAATTTCTACCCCATGATTGTATCTTTGCACATAAGTTACAATCCCATATCTCTTTAATCCAAATTATCGAAAGGAAAGATCCAAATGGATTAATCAAAAAGAAGTGATCAATGCACGAAAGAATCAAACAATGGAGAACATGAAGAAATGAGAAAATCCTATAATCTAATATGAAAGGTATATGCTTCAAATCTGAAATAAATAGAAGGCAAATACTAACCTTAAAATAGGGTAATTTTGCAACCTGTTCCGGACTAGAAATGCCAAGACAGAGAAAACCCAAAAAACTTTTGTCTTTCGGGCAGTAGGTAGTCCTTGACCTAGATAGCGGGGTGAGGTCTTACCCCAAGGAAAGATCCTACCCCCTAATGAAGGTCTTCCTTGACCCAAAACATCTTTGATAGAAAATATGTTCGCGAATCTCAGAAGTTCACCAAAAAGGGTATCTATATCCAAGCTCTGATTCACAATCTTGTACCTGTACCTGCAAGAAAAATAGGGTTTTTGTTGTTTGGATGAGGGTTTTGCCTTGGTCAAACCCTATTTTGTAATCAAAATTAATAATGAAATTGAAATGGAGAATGCTATCAAGTAGTAGAAGTACATCTAACAATGAAGATATGATATTCAATAGATATGCAATTGTATTTGAAATGTAAACAAGTATATTGATATGAAGGCTTGAACACAACAATCAAAAATGTAAATCAAAACCATGAATGTAAATCCAAAACCTCCATGATTGTATGCTTGGAATCCACCTTGATAGAAGAATTAATGGATCTTGAAGATGAACAAAGGATCTTGAAGGAAGATCACACCACCATGATGGCTAGATCTAGGGTTTGAATGATGAATCTTGAATGTTTGAACCAAATCCCTTCAAAGGCTTGAATGCTTGAATCCTTGATCTTCAAAGGAGAACTTGAATGAAGAAGAGGGCTTGAAAAATTCCTTGAGAATGCTTGATCAAATTCTTTCTTGATCTTTCCTTGAGAAAACCTTGAGTGTTTGATTGCATAACTTGTGGATGCTTTATCATGAAAGTGAATCGAGAAAATCAGAGAGGAAGGCTTCCTTTTATAGTGATCTAGGGCACAAACCTCTAGAGAAGGCTAACATTGGGGAATTAAATCCCAATTAACCTTAACCCCTATAAGTGGACCCAAATTAAATGCAATTTAAGGATTTACCATTGTAAAACCCGAAATGGCCAACTCGAAAGCAAGAAAAGAAATCTTTTTGAAACCCGATATCCCGGAACTCCTGGGATCTAAAAATTTGACCTAGGGTCAGGGATGAGGTAGACACCACCCTAGGTCAGGTTTGAAGTCATTCCTGACCTAGTTCAGGGTCTAGGTCATCCTTGACCCTACCAAGTCATCATTGACCCAAATAGTTAGAAACTCCAGATTCTTAGAGAAAACTGTCTGGAAAAGGCTAGAAATGAGGAGAGAAGAATAGGGGGAAAACAACTAGATACATGAAAATACCCAATCAAGGCACTTATCATGACCCCAAACCACTCACTTGGAGGGCTAAACACTCTTAACATTGAAGTGCTTCCATTTTAAGATGATACATTAAGCCCCCACTTTAGCAAGAGTATGGACTCGATGCAAACTCTTGGTAAAGGAGAAGAAAGAAGAGATTCAAGTGGTTTCACAATGAGATAAAATAACAATTAGCTAAGGAGACAAGCCCCCTAGCCAAGGATTCTAACTCAACATACATGCACGAGGGTCTGAAAAGAAAACCAAAACAACACAAAAGAGGGGTTAGTACTAAAAAAAACCCAAATCAACTAGCATAAGACACCTCGCTAAGAAAAATTTCTCATACTAATATCATATTTGGAAAGCTATCATAAAAGCATAAATTATTACATAAGAAATAAAAGTGAAACACTATAAATAACATAGCTTCATGATCTAGTCCTACTAAAATGAAATAAAAAAGAGAGAAAGGAAAAAGAGTGATTACCTCGCCCAGTAAGATGCCCACCTTACCATGACTCACCAAGGGAGGGAGAGCCAAATAGGTGGCCAAACCTAATAGTTCACCCATAAAATATGCTTGCAATTATAATGCACCTTCTGATAGCTTCTGGAATACCCATAGATCCACCTTCTTGTATCACTATGAATACGAAATGCATGTTTCCTAAAGATTTACCAACTTACATGCGTTACCTTTGGAATATTTAGCATATTTTGAAATTGAAAATGCATGTCCCTTCAAGATATACTAACTTATGTGCATTACCTTCTAGGATTTAGCATATTGGAAATGTGTGTCTCCTCAGGATTTAGCAACTTATGTGCGTTACCTTCAGAGATTTAGCATATAAAAATAAAAAACTATAGTACAAGGGAGACCCTATATATTCCCCCCTCCTTATCATGGCAGTCTACTAGACAAGATAAGGAAGAGGAAGAGGATACCTACTTCACAATGCAAGGAGATATCCTGTTTAGCAACAATGTACACCATATTCTTAGCAAGGAGTATTGAGCCCTACATCCAAGAGTATAGATAATTGTGAAAAGGATATGTCACTCATGGAAAAGGATCCTCAATGAAAGAGATCTTATCAACAAGACCCCCACCATAGAGGAGTGCTTTTAGATAAAATATCATCTTTCAAAAGTTGGGAACCAAGATTCAATCATCAATCCCCCTACAAAGAAGAGGAAGAGGAATCTTTGGAATGACGGAAACAACTCTAACACTAAAGTAAGGGTAAGAGTTTATAAAGAACATAATTTGCAACATAGAGAAGAAGTGATGACCTAGGACAACAACTTCTCATATAAAAAGGTTATTCATAGTCAAAACATTTGTCAATATGATGAAATAATATTGCAATATAAACAAATACCACTAAGCTAAGGAAAGTAGTTCCCTAGAGAAAGAGAAAGAAGGAAAAACCTTACCCCCCAGGGATAGAGACAAGATGTACCTTTGCAAAACAAATGTCTTAGAATAGATATCTTGAATAAGATCTATGGATGATTATAAACATAATACAAAACCATAGAGAGATAGGAAAGAAAGAATACCAATTAAGCCCCAATAAAATACCTAATGGATCCTAAGAAGACTAGATGGAAATACACCTCTTGCCCCCTAGTCTAGAGACAAGAGGAGAAGAAATATATTTTATATCAGAAGGAGGGGAATCCCCTATATCAAAATTATGAAGGAATTGTAAAACTACACGAGAGTGAGATATAATTCCTAAAGCAGCTCTTTCTCTAACATATAACTTGAAATGTTTACAATCAACAAGTAAATGTGTATTACTATAATGAAAAGGACATTTATATTTGTATAAAGCATCTAGCAGCATAGGTCTAAAGATTTCTTTCTTGGAATTCATTAATTCAACATATACCTTCTTAGCTACTTCTTGTCGAATATTAGGGTTTTCTATTTTAGGTGTAGGGAGAAGAATATGAAGAGGAGGATGACGATCAAAATCTCCTACCTTGACTTGAGATTTTGAAAAACCAACACCATGAAGGTCCTATTTAGGGGATATATGAACTAGAAATCTAATACCATGCTCATTAACTCCAAGCGCTAAACCTCTATAACCTTGTTTAGTTATCATATTATATCTGGTAGTGTACATATCATGTAAAGCTTCTACAGGAGGTGATTGTTTATCATGCTCATGAGTAAAGGTTGTATAGGGTGGAATAATAGGTTTTGAAGAAGTTCCTTTACCCTTTCTTTTAATATCATCATGAATCGGAGGAGAAGGTAAATCAAATAAATCTTGCACATCTGCGTCCTGAACTATAGCTTGAATCCCATCATAAGTATGGGAAGAGTGAGGATGAACACATGGAGAATTAGGTATCGGATTAGGAATAGGAAGATTAGGAATCAGATTAGGAATGATAGGATTAGGATTAGGAAGATTAGGAGATGGTGTATCATCTACCAAATTCTTCACATAATCCAAAAGAGTAATAAGGCTACCACATAAACTTTTAATGAAAGTTTTAAATGTAGGAAGACTAGTATCGGTCAATTTCACAAAAGCATAAGCAAGTGCAAAATGAAATTTCATCAACACAATGAAGTAAATGATACTCTCATAAACATCATAGGTATTGTAGAGAGATGCTAAAAGAAGGGTAATAAAGAACATGACCACACACCAAAGAATCTTAAAAATCTGCACAGTAAATGAAATGCAAAAAAATAATTCTATATTTTTATTGACTATATAGATTTTTTTTTGTATTTTTGAATTTTAAAATGCAAGAGAATAAAATAAACCTAATCTTAATGCAAGAAGAGATTAAATATAACACAATAGGGCATCTAAATCCAAAAAAGAAAAGAGGGTAAGTACGTTGGGTTCACCAAAATGAATAGAGGTGAAATGGATCCACCTCTATGTATGGGGGGAGGGGTAGAATATAGGACATATCCTCAATCCAAATTATCAAAAGGAAAGATCCAAATGGATTAATCACAAAGAAGTGATCAATGCACAAAAGAATCAAATAATGGAGAGTATGAAGAAAGGAGAAAATCATATAATCTACTATGAAAGGTATATGCTTGAAATCTGAAATAAATAGAAGGCAAATACTAACCTCAAAATAGGGCAGATCTGGAAAATGTTGATTTTTGATGTCTATGCACAGTTTTGGGCAATTCTACAACCTGTTCCAGATTGGAAATGCCAAGAATGAGATAACCCAAAAAAAATTTGTCTTTCGGGAAGCAGGTAGTCCTTGAACCAGATAGCGAGGCAAGGTCTTACCCTAGGGTAGGATCCTACCCCCTAATGAAGGTTGTCCTTGACCCAAAACATCTTTGATAGAAAATTTGTTCACGGATCTCAAAAATTCTCCGAAAAGGGTATCTTGATCCAAGCTCCTATTAGTAGTCATGTACCTGTACCTACAAGAAAAAGAGGGTTTTTGTTGTTTGGATGAGGGTTTTCCTTGGTCAAGCCTCAATTTGGAATCAACTTTAATAATGAAATTGAAATGGAGAATGCTAGCAAGTAGTAGAAGTATATCTAACAATGAAGCTATGATATTCAATAGATACACAATTGTATTTGAAATGTAAACAAGTGTATTGATATGAAGGATTGAACACAACAATGGCAAATGTAAATCAAAATCATGAATGTAAATCCAAAACCTCCATAATTATATGCTTGGAATCCACCTTGATAGAAGAATGAATGGATCTTGAAGATGAACAAAGGATCTTGAAGGAAGATCACACCACCATGATGGCTAGATCTAGGGTTTGAATGATGAATCTTGAATGATTGAACCAAATCCCTTCAAAGGCTTGAATGCTTGAATCCTTGATCTTCAAAGGAGAACTTGATTGAATAAGAGGGATTGAAAACTTCCTTGAGAATTCTTGATGAAATGCTTGCTTGATCTTGCCTTGATAAAACCTTGAGCACTTGATTGCATAACTTGTGGATGCTTGATCATGAAAGTGAATTGAGAAAATGAGAGAGAAAGGCTTCCTTTTATAGTGATCTAGGGCACAAACCTCTAGAGAAGGCTGACATTGGGGAATTAAATCCCAATTAAACTTAACCCTTATAAATGGACCCAAATTAAATACAATTTAAGTATTTACCATTTTGAAACCTGAAATGGCTGACCCGAAAGTGGGAAAAGAAATCTTTCCAAAACCTGATATCTCGAAACTCCCAGAATTTGAAAATTGGACCTGGGGTTAGGGACAAGGTAGACACTTCCCTAGGTTAGGTTCAAGGTCGTCCCTAACCTAGGTCAGGGTCTAGGTCATCCTTTACCCTACCAGGTCATCTTTGACCCAAATAGTCAGAAACTCCAGATTCTCAGGGAAAACTATATGGAAAAGGCTGGAAATGAGGAGGAAAGAAGAAGAATAGGGGGAAATAGCTAGATACATGAAAAGACCTGATCAAGGTGCTTAACATGATCCTAGACCACTCACTTGGAGGGCTAAACACTCTTAACATGGAAGTGCTTCCATTTTAAGATGATACAGAAAGAAGAAATAATTTTAAGGATAATAAGATTTGAGATGCATAATATTGATAGCTTCCTTAAAAGAAACACCATCAATATCAGTAATTTTATAAGCACCTAAACCAAAGTCCTCAATTACAACAAAAGATCCAAGCCAGTTAGGGCTAAACTTTCCTTTTTCACTAGGTAAAGCATTCACATTTTGTTGATTCTCATATAAAACTAAATCACCTATTGAAAATGATCTTTCAATTACTTTATGATTATACTATTGCTGAAGAGATTTATGATAATATTTTATATGTTCCAAAGCATGTATTCATTGTTCATCCAACATTTCCAATTCTTGTAATCGTTGTTCTCAAAATGTATCCTTGTCAATTATCCCATGAAATGAAACACGTAAAGAAGGTATCTCTAATTCCAAAGGAATAATGGCATCAGTACCAAACACAAGATTTTAAGGAGAAGTACATGTGGTAGTACAAACACTAGTCCTATAAGCCCATAAAGCATAGGTCAATTGGGTATGCCAATCTTTCACATGCTTATTATCTATTTTTCTCAAAATTTGTTCAATGATTTTATTTGATTCTTTAGCTTGACCATTAGATTGAGGATAGTAAGGAGTTGAAAATCTATGTTGAATTTGATACTTCTCTAAGAATTTTGTGACTTCTTTGTTCTTAAAAGATGTACCATTATCCAAAACTAGCATCGTAGGAATACCAAATCTTGTTATAATATTGTTAAGGATAAAATCATGAATAACATGCACAATTGTTGAAAAAAGAGGGACAACTTCCACCCACTTCGTAAAGTAATCTGTAGCAGTCAGATTGTATGTATGTCCTTGAGAAGAAGCTGGTGAGATTTTTCCAATAAGGTCAAAACCCCTAATACTAAAAGGCCATGGAGAAACTTGATTATGAAGCTCACAAGTAGGTGCATGAATCAAATTACTATGTTGTTGACATTGAGGAAACTTCTTAACAAACAAAAAAAAATCTTGTTCCATTGTTTTCCAATAATATCCCATTCTAAGAATTTTATTGACTAGATATTTTCCACCAAAATGTCCCCCACAAGAACTAGGATGAGCTTCTGCCAAAGCTACCAGAATTTCAATTCTAGCAAGACATCTTAATAATAAAACTTCATAAGAGCATTTGTAAAGTGTGTCTCCTAAAATAATATAATGTGTTGCAAGCTTCCTAACATGATTACACATGTTCCTTGTTGCCAATTCAGGAAAAGTACCATCTTTGACAAAATGAAAGATATGAGAATACCATTCATCCAAATGCAAATTGAAATAGTCAGAGATAACCTTATCAGAAATTACAGGATTTTTAAAAGTTTGTATAGTAAATTGAAAATTTTCAACATTATTTTCAAGAAAAACCAAAGAAGTTGTGCTTTCCATGGTGTCTGCATGTCGATTATCTTTCCTAGGTAAAGTTTGAATCATATAAGAAGAGAATTGTGAAAGCACATCAAGAGCCAAATCTCTATATTGTGTCATTTTATCATTCTTAATCTGATAACCTCCTTTAATATATTCTACAATCAATTGTGAATCTCCATAAATTTTCAAGTGTTTAATGTTAAGGGATAAAGTTGCTTGTAGGCCAGCTATAAGAGCTTCATACTCCATAATATTGTTAGTACAAGGAAAGGTCAATTTATATGATAGAGGGATTGGTTTCTTCATAGGAGGGATCAAGATAATACCCACACTAGAACCTATCTTACATCTAGATCCATCAAAATATAACTCCCAAACATCATCCTATTTAATAGCTAGAATATTTTTATCGGGGATTTCTATTGAAGTAAAGCATGCATCACGATGAGGACAAGGAGCTTCAGCTAGAAATAATCTATTAAAGCTTGTCCTTTAATTAATTTTTGAGTAATGAAATTAAGATCAAATTTTGTAAGTAACATCACCCACTTTTCCAAATGGCTAGAGAGATTAGTTTTTGAGAAAAGATGATTCAAAGGATCAAATTTAACAACCACATTGACTTCAACATTTAAGAGATAATGCCTGAGTTTCTAAAAAGCATAAACCACAACTAAGAATTGTCTTTCCAAATATGTGTATCTTGTTTTGTAATTGAGTAAAGTTTGACTAATATAGTACATAGGTCTTTCCTTATCTTCACTATCATATTGAGCTAACAACGCACTCACTACCTTTGGAGTGGCTGAAGTATATAGATAAAAGGGTTTATCAAATTGAGATGGTTGCAAAATAGGAGGATTGGTGAGATACTCCTTAAATTTCTCAAAGGATTATTTACATTCATCATTCCAAGAGAAAGTGGTATCCTTTCTAAGAAAGGAAGTAAAAGGAACAATTCTATCAGCTAAGTTGGAATAAAGCGACAAATAGCTTGGATTTTTTCTTGTAAACTTCATAACTGAGAAATATTCTTAGGTGGAGGCATATTAACAATAACTTCAATATTTTTAGTATCTACCTCTATGCCTCGCTTAGAGATTATAAATCCTAATAATTTACCAGAATCCACTCCAAAAACACATTTCTTAGGATTCAACCTCATATTGTAACTTCTAATTCTTTCAAATATTTGTCATAAAATATTAACATGATCTTCTCTTTGTATAGATTTTTCCAACATATCATCCACATAGTCCTCAAGAATCTTATGAATGTAATCATGAAAAATCAAGGTCATAGCCAGTTGATAAGTTTCTCCCACATTTTTTAATCCAAAAGGCATCATGACCCAACAAAATTTTCCCCAAGGTGTTATAAATACTATCTTAAATTGATCTGTTGGAGGAATAAAAATTTGGTTATAGCCAGAAAAACCATCCATAAAAGATAATAAAGTATGGCCCATTGTCGAATCCACAATCATATCAATATTAGGTAACATGAAATCATCTTTTAAGGATTCTTTATTTAAATCTCTAAAGTCAGTACAAATTCTTATCTTATTTTCTCCTTTTGAAACTGGCACAATATTTGAAATCCAGTTTGAGTAATAAATAGAGAGGATGAATCCAGAATCCAATAATCTTTCAATTTAAGCTTTTACTAATTAAGCAATTCATGGATTCATCTTTCAAATTTTCTACTTCACGAGTTTAACATTTAGTTTGAGAACAATATTGTGAGTAACAATCTTAGAATGTATACCCAACATATCTGAATATGTCCAAGAAAAAATGTATTTAAATTCAAGTAAATGGGAAACCAACTAATCATGTTCATCCCGATTCAAACATTTCCCCATTTTTATCTTCTTTTCAGAATCTTTTTCATCCATTTGAATCTCAACAGTATTAGTTATTAGCAAATCACTTTGTATTAGAGAATACATCGGTAAAGAAGAAATATTCTGTTAATGATGTTCTCCAAAATAAGCTTATGTACTTAAACAATAAGGCTTTTGTCGTTTGTGATGAAATGTAGGTAAATCATAATAAACCCCTAAAAAATCCACTAAGGCTTCATCTTAGGGAAAAATATCCAAGGTAGGTCTTTGATTAATGTCAAGGAGGAGTGGGTTAACCAACATCAAATGTCCACCATAGATATGATTAACATTGAGAGGAAAAGTCAATGGTTTTTTGTAAGGATTGAATCCCAATCCATAAGTATAATCATAAATTTCATTATCCAAAGGTACTTGTATACCTTTCTCATATTTACCACATCCTTTTCCATTAAATATTTATTTATTGAGTAGATGATAACTAGAACCATATCTATCAGCCATATCAGATGGAGTCCAAGGAGTGGCATATGTCATGATGTGATATCAATTAGGTTTTATAGTTTCAATTGTTTTTTCAATCGAGGCAGCAACAAAGTTACTCCTTAATTCCTCATAAAGCGAGGATGGATTAAACACTTGTTTTTCAAATTCACTTTATTGTTTCATGAATTCCAAATCATCCTCAGTCAAAGAAGAAGATGGAGCTTTAGTTTGTTTAATCTCAAGTTGTTTTTCAATCTCTTTTCTTGGTTGAAGAGGCTGAAAACTTTTAACATATTCTTCATTTAGGCAAGGATTTGGTGCATCATATGCATGTAACATGTACATCAAATTGTTATAAATGAACCTAACCTTGAGATGAAGAGTAGAAGGAACTACATGCATAGTATGTAACCAAGGTCTTCCTAGAAGAAGGTTATAATTAAGAGGTCTAGGCATAACATGAATAGGTGTATTAAGAATAACTAGACCAACTTTAACAGGTAAGTTGATAATGCCCAAAGTTCTCTTTGCAGTCTTGTCAAATCCACAAATAGGGACATTATCAAGTTGAATAGTTGTGAGATCAACCTTAATTTCCTTAAGCATATCCATACTACAAACATTAAGCCCAGATCCATTGTCTATTAATGTTCTACGAATGATACTCTAATTAATAGAAATAACAACCATAAGAGCATCATATTGATTATGCACCTCAAGTGAAGGTAAATCATCATCAAAAAACACAATAGGAGTTACAAAAGGCATAGTATGCATGCACTCCAAAATAGAATGAATGTTATCTTGATTAGGAGGCAAAGAAGGAAGAGTAGATAAAGCCTTTTGTAATGCCTCATGATATGTTGGGGAAGTTTGAAGTAATTTCCATAAAGATATCTTAGTAGGAGTAGCACGTAATTGTTCTACTAATTTATACTCCTTAAAATTAGATGGAAACCTAGGAGCTTGAGGAAGAACAGGTTGAGAAGGTGGTAAAGAGACTAGAACATTAGGCTAGGGGTTATTTCATGTGTGATAAGCATGTGAAACATAATCTGTGTTATCCAAGAAGTATGAAGGATCTCTTAGTTTTCCCTTAATTGTGATTCAAGAACATCCTTTTACCATCAACAAAGGTTTAGGATATATCATTTTAGTTGTATCAATGTTGCAAACAGTGGAACATGAAGGTAACCATGCACACACTCTATGGAAAAGGTCAATTGAAGAGGTTGTGGAGGAGAGTGAAATAGGAATATGATCAATGGAGATCTTATTTGAACAATTTTAATCCTCACGTCCATGTACCTCATTAAGGGATCTATCCTTTTGTACAATAAAAGCCTCATCAAAGTATTCAAAACAAGAATCATACATGTTGAACACAAAATAACAGTAGAAGCATGAAAGAAGTAAATATTTTTGTATTTTTAAAGGAATTTTGTATTTTTTTGTATTTTTGAAATATAAATGCAAGAGCATAAAAGAAAGCTAATTTTATAAGCATGCAAGATCTAACACAAGATGAAAATCTAACACCAAAAAGAAAGAGTTTTCGTAAACGGGTTCACCAAAATGTAAAGCTAGAAAAGGTGATGGAGTAGGAAAGGGGTTTTAATAATGTACATAATAGAAGCCCTAAACCAACCTAAATAAGGTGAAATGGTATCACCTAATTGAATGGGGGAAATATGGGATCTACTTCTAAATCCAAATTCCCAAAGGAGAGATCCAAATTGATCAACCAAAAGGTCAATACACAAAAGAATCAATCTATGGAGAATATGAATGAAGAAGAAAACCTTATATTTCTCTATGAAGAGTATATGCTTGAAATCTGAAATAATTGAAAGGCAAATACTAACCTCAAAATAGGGTAAATCTAGAAAATGTTGATTTTTGATGTTTATGTATAGTTTCGGGCAATTATGTAGCCTGTTTCGAACTGGAAATGCCGAGACAAAGAAAACCCAAAAAACTTTTGTCTTTCTGACAACAAGTAGTCTTTGACCCTGATAAAAGGTCAAAGAATACTTCAAGATTTTGAAGGTCAACTTTGACTTTGTTCGTAGATCTTGAAATTTCACCGAAAAGGGTATCCAGATCCAAGCTCTGATTCACAATCTTGTACCTGCACCTACAAGAAAAAGAGGTTTTGTTTATTGGGAGAAGGGGTTTGCCTTGGTCAAACCCCAGTTTGGAATCAACCTTAATAATGAAATTTAAATGGAGAATGCTAGCAAGTAGTAGAAGTAGATCTAACAATGAAGCTATGCAATTCAATAGATATGCAATTGTATTTCAAATGTAAACAAGTATATTGATATGAAAGCTTGAACACAACAATGGAAAATGTAAATCAAAACCATGAATATAAATTCAAAACCTCCATGATTGTATGCTTGGAATCCACCTTGATAGAAGAATGAATGGATCTAGAAGATGAACAAAGGATCTTGAAGGAAGATCACACCATCATGATGGCTAAATCTAGGGTTTGAATGATGAATCTTGAATGCTTGAACCAAATCCCTTCAATGGCTTGAATGCTTGAATCCTTGATCTTCAATGGAGAACTTGGATGGAGAAGAGGACTTGAATGGATACTTTCTTGAACTTGAAAATCTCCTTGAGAGCTGAATAATGGATGCTATTTCTTGAAGTGATGTGAAAGTGGATGTTCTCACAAAATTTGATTGATAATGGATGGAGAAAATGAGAGAGGAAGGCTTCCTTTTATAGTGATCTAGGGAAAAATCTTCTAGAGAAGGCTGACATTGGGGAATTAAATCCCAATTAACCTTAAACCCTAGAAATGGACCCACATTAAATGCAATTTAAGGATTTTCCATTTCAAAGACCAAAACAGCCAACCCGAAAGTGAGAAAACAAATCTTTTCGAAACCCGACATCCAAAAATCATAGGACCTTGAAATTTAAACCCTGGGTCAAGGATGAGGTAGACCCCGACCTAGGTCAGGGTCAAGGTTGAGGTCATCCATGTTCTAGGTTAGGGTTGAGGTTGTCATTGAACCTCAAGGTCATCTTTGACCTTGAGGTCAAAAACCTTAGGACCTGAATCTAGAGTGCTAGGAAATGCAGAAAGATAGTGAAAATAGGTGGAGAGAGAAGCAGAATGGGGGGAGAAAGCTAGATTCATGCAAATACCTGATCAAGGTGCTTGACATGACCCCAAACCACTCATTCAAAGGGCTAAATTCTCTTATCATGGAAGTGCTTCCATTTTAAGATGATACACTAAGCCCCCACTTTAGCAAGAGTATGGATTCAATGCAAACTCTTGGTCAAGGAGATGAAAGAAAAGATCTGAGTGGATTCACAATGTGATAACATAACACTTAGCTAAGGACACAAGCCCCCAAGGTAAGGATTCTAACTCCACATACATGCAAGAGGGTTTGAAAACAAAAAAAAAGTAAAAGAGACAAAAGAGGGGTTAGTACTAAAAAAAATCCAAATCAATTAGCACAAGAGACCTTGCTAAGAAAAATTTCTCATACTAATATCATATTTGTAAAGCTATCATAAAAGCATAAATGATTACATAAAAAAGACAAGAGCAACACTTCAAATAACATAGCTTCATGATTCTATCCTACTAGCATGAAAGAAAAAAGAGAGAAAGGAAAAGAGTGATTACCTCACCCAGTAAGATGCCCACCTTACCATGAATCACGCTGGAGGGAGAGCCTAGCAGGTTCACCCATAAACTATTCTTGCAACTTTAATGTGTCTTCTGATGGCTTCTGGAATATCCATAGATCCACCTTCTTGTATCACTATAAATATGAAATGTGTGTCTCCTCAAGATTGAGAAACTTATGTGTGTTACCTTCAAAAGATTTAGAATATTGGAAATGCGTATCTTTTTAGAATTTAGCAACTTATGTGTGTTACCTTCCAATATTTAGCATATTGAAAATTGAAAAATGCGTGTCCCTTTAGGATTTAGCAACTTATGTGTGTTACCTTCAGATGATTTAACATATTAAAAATGCGTGTCTTTTTAGGATTTAGCAACTTATGTGTGTTACCTTCCATGATTTAACATATAAAATAAAATAAACTATAGTACAAGGGAGACCCTATATATGCCCCCCTCCTTATCATAGTAGTCTACTAGATAGGATAAGAAAGAGGAAGAGGATACCTACTTCACAATGCAAGGAGATATCCTATTTACAATAATGTATACCATATTCTCAGTGAAGGATAGTGACCCCTACATCCAAGAGTATAGATAATCGTGAAAAGGATATGTCACTCACGGAGAAAAAAGATCCTCAATGAAAGAGATCTTATCAACAAGACCCCCACCAAAGAGGAGTGCTTCAGATAAAATATCATCTTTCAAAAGGTGGGAACCAAGATTCAATCATCAACCCCCCTACAAAGAAGAGGAAAAGGAATCTTTGGAATGAGGGAAACAACTCTAACACCAAAGCAAGGGTGAGAGTTTATAAAGAACATAATTTGCAACGTAGAGAAGAAGTGATGACTTAGGACAACCACTTCTCATATAAGAAAGTTATCCATAGTCAAAACATCTATCAATATGATGAAATAATATTTCAATATAAAAAAACACCACTAAGCTAAGGAAAGAAATTCTATAGACAAAAAGAAATAAGGAAGAACCTTTCCCCCTAGGGACAGAGACAAGGGATACCTTTGAAAAACACGTCTTAAAAAAAAGATATGCAAAATTCTAGGAAAATAGGAGAGAAAGAATATCAATTAAACTCAAGTCACAATATATACTAAAAGCCTAATGGATCCTAGGAGACTGGATGAAAATACACCTCTTTCCCCCTAGTCATGAGACAAGAGGAGAATAAATCTACATTATATCAAAAGAAGGGGAATCCCCTATATCAAAATTATGAAGGAATTGTAAAACTGCATGAGAGTGAGATATAATTCCTAAAGTAGCTCTTTCTCTAACATATAACTTGAAATGTTTACAATCAACAAGTAAATGTGTGTTGGAATAATGAAAAGGACATTTATATTTGTATAAGGCATCTATCAGCATAGGTCTAAAGATTTCTTTCTTGGAATTCATTAACTCAACATATACCTTCTTAGCCACTTCTTCATGAACATTCTAGGGTTATATAAGATAGGCATGGGGAGAGGAATGTGAAGAGGAGGATGATGATTAACATCACCTACCTTGACTTGAGATTTTGAACAACCAACACCATACATATCCATTTTAGTGGGTATATGAATGGGAAACCTAATACCATGCTCATTAAATCCAAGCCCTAAACCTTTATAACCTTGTTTAGTCACCATATTATATCCGGTAGTGTACATATTATGTAAAGTTTCTACAGGAGGTGATTTTTTTATCATGTTCATGAGTAAAGGTTTTACAAGATGGAATAATAGTTTTTAAAGAAGTTTCTTTACCCTTTCCTTTAATATCATCATGAATTAGAGGAGAAGGTAAATCAAAGAAATCTTGCACATCTGCATCCTGAACTATAGCTTGAATCCCATCATAAGTACGGGAAGAGTGAGGGATAGTAGATGGAGAATTAGGTATTAGATTAGGAATAGGAAGATTAGGAATCAAATTAGGATGGATAATATTAGGAAGATTAGGAGATGGTGTATCATCTACCAAATTCTTCACATAATCCAAAAGAGTAATAAGGCTACCACATAAATATTTAATGAAAGTTTTGAATGTAGGAAGACTAGTGTAGGTCAACTTCACAAAAGCATAGGCAAGAGAAAAGTGAAGAGTCATCAACATAATGAATTGAATGATACTCTCATAAACATCATAGGTATGGTAAAGAGATGCTAAAATAATGGTAATAAAGAACATGACCACACACCAAAGCATCTTAAGAATATCCATAGTAAATGAAAATGCAAGAAATGTTTTTGTATTTTTAAATTTAAAGAGCATAAACTAGATCTAATCTAAATACAAGAAAAGACCTAAAATATAACACAATAGGGCATCTAAATCCACAAAAGAAAAGGGGTAAGTACGTCGGGTTCACAAAAAAGAATAAGGTGAAATGGTATCACCTAATTGAATGGAGGAAATATGGGATCTACTTCTAAATCCAAATTCCCAAAGGAGATATCCAAATTGATCAACCAAAAGGTCAATACACAAAAGAATAAATCTATGGAGAATATGAATGAAGAAGAAAACCTTATATTTCATTATGAAGAGTATATGCTTGAAATCTGAAATAATTGAAAGGCAAATACTAACCTCAAATTAGGGAAAAATGGAAAATGCTGATTTTTGATGTCTGTGTATAGTTTCGGGCAATTCTACAACCTGTTTCAGACTGGAAATGCCGAGATGAAGAAAACTTTTGTCTTTCCGGCAATAGGTAGCCTTTGACCCCAATAAAAGGTCAAAGACTACTTTAGGATTTTGAAGGTCAAATTTGACTTTGTTCACGGATCTCAAAAGTTCACCAAAAAGGGTATCTAGATCCAAGCTCTGATTTGCAATCCTGTACCTGTACCTACAAGAAAAATAGGTTTTGTTTGTTGGGGGGAGTAGTTTGCCTTGGTCAAACCATAGTTTGGAATCAACCTTAATAATTAAATTTAAATGGAGAATGCTAGCAAGTAGTAGAAGTAAATCTAACAATGAATCTATGCAATTCAATAGATATGCAATTGTATTTCAAATTTAAACAAGTATATTGATATGAAAGCTTGAACACAACAATGGAAAATGTAAATCAAAACCATGAATGTAAATTCAAAACCTCCATGATATTATGTTTTGAATCCACCTTGATAGAAGAATGAATGGATCTATAAGATGAACAAAGGATCTTGAAGGAAGATCACACCATCATGATGGCTAGATCTAGGGTTTGAATGATGAATCTTGAATGCTTGAACCAAATCCCTTCAATGGCTTGAATGCTTGAATCCTTGATCTTTAATGAAGAACTTGGATGGAGAAGAGGAATTGAATAGATGCTTGCTTGATCTTGAAAATATCCTTGAGAGCTAAATAATGGATGCTATTTCTTGAAGTGCTGTGAAAGTGGATGTTCTCACAAAACTTGATTGATAATGGATGGAGAAAATGAGAGAGGAAGGATTCCTTTTATTGTGATCTAGGGCACCATCTTCTAGAGAAGGCTGACATTGGGGAATTAAATCCCAATTAACCTTAACCCATAGAAGTGGACCCACATTAAATTAAATGTAATGATTTACCATTTCGAAGACCAAAACAACCAGCCCGGAAGTGGGAAAACAAATCTTTTCAAAACTTGACATCCAGAAATCATGGGACCTTGAAATTTGAACACTGGGTCAAGGATGAGGTAGACCCCGCCCTAGGTCAGGGTCGAGATCATCCTTGGCCTAGGTTAGGGTCATGGTCATCATTGACCCTCAAGGTCATGTTTGACCTTGAGGTCAAAAACCTCAGGACCTCAATCCAGATTGCTAGGAAATGCAGAAAGATAGTGGAAACATGTGGAGAGAGAAGCAGAATGGGGGATAAATCCAAATTCATGAAAAGAACCAATCAAGGCTCTTTCCATGACCCCAAACCACTCACTCGGAGGGCTAAACTCTCTTATGATGGAAGTGCTTCCATTTTAAGATGATACGCAACCTTCTCTAATATACATGTAAATTGACATAATATGGAATATAGATCTAAAAATGTGAGTAAGGAATTCTAAAATTAAATAAGATGAAATGCATACCTCATAATAAAGTTGATCTAGAAATACCTATTTTCTGGTGTCTATATTCGATTTCAGGAAATTCTATAACCAGATTTGGTCTGGAAATATAGAAACAGAGAAAACCCAAAAATATTTTGTCTTTCTGAGGAAGGTTGACCTTGACCCAAAATAGGGGTAATATCTTACCCTAGGGCACAATCTTACCCCTAAAAGTTGACCTTGACCTACACTGCTCTGACAGAAAATATATTCGCAGATCCTGAAAGTTGGCCGAAAGGGGTACTCGTATCTTCTCTGTAACTCCTGAAACAACAAGTGTAGATATCTAAAAATGGTGTTTTGGGGTGGCTATATAGGGGTTTTCCTTAGTCAAACCCCCATTTTTGTGATCTCCACCTCCACAAATAGCCGAATGTAATAGAATATGTTTGTATAGAATGTGCAATGCCAAGATCTAATCCTCTATATTAAAAACCCTAGCATGAATTGATACATGAGAAAGAAATGCATAGATTTTAATATGATAAAGAAAGCATAACAATCCCTCAAGCCTAAAGTACTCCTACCAAACTCACAATCCATAATTTCTACCCCGTGATTGTATCTTTGAATGCTTGAATCTTGAAAATTGTAGATCAAGGAAGAAGAGATCTTTCTTTCTCCAAAGGAATGTCTACAATGGTTTTCCCAACAATGCTTGATGTCAACAAGGTCTAGATCTTCTATATAATCCTCATGCAATCTTGCATCATTACTTCACCATCGCTTGCTTGCTTGGATTGATTGTATATCCACTTTATGGATACTTGGTGTTGTTTTTGTAAATGAAGGCAAAAGAGTGTTTATATAGAGATTTGAAGGTGAGGCTCCTTGGGCAATGTAAGGGCCCATAATTAAAATTTCACCTTGAATTATGGTCCAATCACAATAACCAACTAAGGAGGGAAAATAATTAAATGAATTTTGAATTAAAACCCTTTCGCATTCAGATTTGGAGGCCTGACATTGATTTCAGGGCCCGTCAGGAATATAATTTGAAATGGGGGACCAAAACCTAACAAGGGTCAAGGTTGACCTCAACCTTGACCTAGGTCAAGTTTGACCTCAACCATGACCTAGGTCAGGGTTAACCTCGACCCTGACCTAAAGGTCTAGGCTCAGTCACCTTTGAGAACAAGAGGTCCTGGAGTAGGCCAGAGACCTAGGAATGGTGAGAAAATAGGGCAGAGTGCTAGAAAAAGGCACAAAGACCTAGAATGAATGTGATGAAGGCTAGGAGGACCTATACCTTGATCCTACCTATAAAATAGATCCATAGGGAAGGAAAATCAAGGAGAATCCTTGGGATCCTAACCCTAATTTCACCTAGAATGAAGGAATCAAGTACAAATGCATCCTAAATGCAAATCTATCATGATAAATGTGCTAAATGAGGGTGCTAAACCTATCAAGATGGAAGTTCTTCCATTTTAAGATGATACACTAAGATTAGAACATGTTGACATAAATGAAAATCATTAATGACAACAACAATAATAGCATCAACATCACATTCGAACAATCTCCCCCTTTGTCATTGATGAAAAATTCATCAATTAAAAAGTAAGAAACTCACCAATCAAAGAAATTTTAAGTTCTTTTTGCGTCTCTTTTGCAAAATTCTTGGAAAAAATACATTTTGAACCAAAAATTATGTCATCAACATAAACCACAATAATCAAGATCTAATCTAAATAAACTCTATAATAAAAATTATTATCAGTAGATCCCTTCTAAAATCCTTGTCTGATCAAATATTTGTCCAATCTACCATACCAAGGTCTAGGTCCCTACTTCAATCCATACTATATTCTTTCTTCAATTTGCAAACATCTTCCAAATCCTTTTCAAACTTGAATAATTCCAGTTGTTCAATGTAGACTTCTTCCTTCAATTATCCATTCAATAATGTTGTTTTAGCATCCATATGGTAAATATTGAAATCTTTAAATGTTTCAAATTCTAATAATATTTGGATCACCTCCATCAAGAAAATAGGGGCATAAGTTTCATCAAAGTCAATACTTGCAATATGAGTGCAAACCTTGCAAACCAATCTTTCCTTGTTTCTCAAATTTTCTTTCTATTTTCATCCAGTTTGTTTCAAAATATCCACTATGTACCAATGATATTCTTATCAATTGATCTAGGCACAAGTTCCCAAGTTTGATTGTTCTTGATCTAATCAATTTCTTCTTCCATTTCTCTTACCCAGTTCTAATCATTATATTCTTTTTTCCAAATGCTTAGGTTCAATCTCTAAAATTAGACACAATAACACTTGTTCCTAAGAAACTCTACTACTTGTAATGATTCTTTTATTCTTATCTCCTATAATTTAATTATCTAAATGATTTCTTTGTACATACCTTGGGGTCTTACTTGTATATGCCATGATCTTCTTCTTCTTCTTCTTCTTCTTCTTCTCTCCTTTGTGTCAAATTTATATACAATATGTTCTTAAGGACTTTTATAAATATATTTATCAACCTTCACATTCACACATTCACACATTCACACATTAACTATCTTGTTATGTATTTTATTGTAACACTGACACACTTTTCTCTTTGTATAATATCCCACAAATATACCTCCATTGGCTCTTTTGTCAAACTTTCCAATATTTTCTTCATCTCTTTGAATATAGCACTTTCTTCCAAAAATATTGAATTATTTCACCGTAGGAACCCTTCCATGTCATATCTCATATGATGTGTTTCTATATTTCTTCTGGTAAATAATTTTGTTAAGTGTATACATTTTTGTATGTATTGCTTCTCTCTAGTAAACTTCTAGTAAACCTTCTTCCTTGATCATTTTCCTAGCTTCTTCCTGAATTGTCTGATTCATCATTTCCATGAAACCATTTTGTTGTGGTGTTGTAGGGGCTGATGACTATCTTTTAATGCCATGTTTCTCACTAAAGTTGTTATATTCATCAGAATTAAACTCTCATCCTCTATTAGATCTCAAACATTTAATCTTCCTACCAACTTCATTCTCAACTCTTGCTTTAAATATCTTGAATTTATCAAATTCTTTTGATTTCTCATTTAAGAATGTAACCCAAGATAATCTGGAATAATTATCAAATGAAAAGCATGAAATATTTCTCACCTTGTAAGCTTCTTGTTCTGGTAGGACCACATAGGTCAGTGTACACAAGATCTAATAGATCTATAGATAAATGATATTTTCCTTTGAATGACTCCCTTGTCTACTTTCCTTCTTGACAACCCTTATGGTTAATGCTCTTTGGTTTATATGGTGTTGGAAAATATATTACTAAACATGTTCAACTTATCCTTCTAATTTTCAAAATTGATGTGACAAATCCTCTATTTCCTAAGCCAACTATCATTGGTCTGAGATACTAAGAAAATATTTGTATCTCCTTCAAGCTAATATATGTTCCTTCATGTTCTTCTTCTAACTGTAATAAAAGTTCTAAACTTATTGCAAATTTCAAAACCTTTATACTTAAATACAACAGTGTAGCTATTTTACACATATTTCCAACACTTAAAAGATTATGACATAAACCCTTCACATAGTAAACATTGTGAGAGTTATGATTTCCATTGTAGACACTGAAAAATCCTTCAGAAAATAAATTATTTTTGTTTTCTGAAAATCCTTGATGACATCATCATTTATTAATTAATTATTTATTTAATTAATTAATTTATTTTTATGGCATTAAATCTCTCTCTTAATTAAAAATCTTTAATTAAGGAATCTAGCCTAAGAATGTCATTTGGACATTATCCCTAATTTATTAATTATTTAATTAATAAATTGACCAAAAAACTTCAAAAATAAATTAATTTATTTTTAATTTATTTTTTATCGCAAAGTTGGCCAAAATTCTAAAGAGCACTAAACTCTTCTAGAAAGTCCTAAACCTTCCTCTAAATGGGTCAAACCCCTAATCTAGTCCCTTTAAACCCTAAGCCTAGATATTTAATATTTATTAAATTTACCTTTAATAAATATCTAAATCTCACCAAAGCCACTTGCCCATCCCTTCTAATCCTAATCCTAATCCCCTTTCTAATCTTGTCACATTCCATTAGCAAAAGGTTTACCAAAACTTATGCTAACCTCCTCTTAGTCATCCTCCTTAGTCAACAAAGATGGCCACCTCTTGGCCACCTCTTGCAAATGCATTTAAGGATGCATTTAAGCCTTCCTTATCTTTCTTACATGCATTCATTATGCATTTAAGACCTTCTTATCCCTTCCTTGCCACCTCTTGGCCTTGGGCATATTTACCAAATTGTGCACATGCCCTCAAACTTTCAACTCAATCCTCCCTTGACACTTGTCAGGACACTTGTCCTTGACTCAACCCTAACCTTAGCCCTAACTCTGACTCATCTTTTTAACCCAAGACCTTCCCTTTTCCTATAAATAGCCTCACTTCTTTGAGCAAACAATCCTCTCTCATCTTTCAACTCTCAAACTCAATAGCAAAGTTATAATGCCATTTTCATTCTAGCATAAGCATAAACTCATCATTTTAGATCATTTTCAAGCTTAAATCACATCTAAATTAGCTTAAATGGATTAACATAGATTCATTTCTTGTTTTAATCTTAGTTCAATCATTTAGCTTTGCATATTTGTGTGTTCTTGAGGCCTTTGAAGCAAAATAGGTTCCTCATACCTATTTTGTGTCATTTTGGGTCTTCATTAACCTCAAATCATCATCTATCTTGCATGCTCCAAGTGCTTGAGTTTGCACACCCACATCCATTTATATCCAAGCATATCAAATGGTGCATGGGCGCATCTGTTTTAGGCTTAAATTGAGGTGGCTTTGATTTTAGTTTGTTTACCTTTAAATTTGATTTGATAATATGCTATGACGTTTGTTTGTCTTTGGCCTTCAAAACAGGTTTAGGTGCACGCTCAAATCCTAGTCTACATTCTGGCACGCCCGGTGGGACTCGAAACCACAATCATTTTGATAAAATTATACTTTATATGCTTGTATTTTGCAGGAAACAAAAGAAATGTCGCCTTCATGAAAAGAAATGTCGCCTACAGCAAAGAAATGTCGCCTTCAACCAAAGAAATGTCACCTTCATGAAAAGAAATGTCGCCTACAAACAATCCAGTCACGCCTTCTTGCAATGAAATCATGCCTTTGAGGAAAGAAATGACGCCTATGACCTCTGTTTTCACGCCTGCATAACTGAGATTTTCCTGTGATCGATAACTTCTGTTCCATCCCAGAATTCTTTTCTGTCGCCTGCATGTAAAGAAATCATGCCTGTAACAAAATAAATCACGCCTCTAGTTTTTTATCTGTCGCCTTTTGAGGTACAGAATGTCACCTGTAAGAATTAAATGTCGCCTCTGAAATTTCCAGCGTCGCCTATAAGCTGGACAGTGTCACTTTTTATTTTTTTGTCTTGAGGTTCTTAGGACTGTTTTTTTCATTTCTTTTATTACAGCAAAGGTCAAACTCAATCTTGAATGACATTAAGGAAATGAACTTAGGTCCTAGAATGTCATGGTCATTTTGAAAAGCTAACTCAATCTTGAATGCACTAAAGGAACGAACAACTCTATTCCCTCATCTGTTTCAGATTTCAAAGCAAGCAAACAAATTCAATCTTGAGTGATCTAAAGGATAAAACAAAGCTTTTTCAAAGTTCTTAAATCAACTCGCTAATCAAATCTTGAATGCACAAAAGGAAAGAACTTGCAAACGTTCAATTCATTTACATTTTGAGGAAAAGAACAAATCAAAATCTAATCACGAGTGTCTTCATTTCAAAGTTCAAAACATCACTTAATCAAATCTGCGAAAATGAACAAAATCTGCTTGATGTGCATGTAGGAGTTTTTCAATTCTTGCATAAACCTTGTTAGAGTAAGCAACGTGGAACACTTGAACTTGGACAAGTTCACTTGTTCTACTTTTAGCGAGGCCTGTCCAAGGAGAAGCGCTTCCTCCTCAGAGAACGACCTCAAACCGGTACCCCCCCCGGCCGGTATACAAATAAGTGAAGTCCAAAAGAATCACTTACATCTCCTAATCGCCGGGTGTTCATGCCAAACACGTGTCTGGGGATGGTAAACATTCCTCTCCCCCAGCATTATTGGCAAGGCTCTTAAGTGAGTCACGGATGATCAGCATAACTGGGTATGGAGACACCACGGAATCATTAGCAACCTGATAAAATAGAGGCTACCCTATCTACATCTGAAAGTATCAAAATCTTTGTGCAAGGACCGATTCCAAGGGGTTTACCGGGTCACCTCAAGATTACTCACCATTTGTATTCCCTTCTGGGGGCTACCAAGCTGTGGGCAAGCAATTTTGATACTCACCTTCCTTAGGTAGATCTGTTTGAAGTGCTTGACAGTCAAAGACTCCATGAAAACACTTGTTGAAACATACACTTTTTCGAAAGCATTTATCAGAGTCTTTTATCTTGTTTGTATCTCACAAAGTTGCTTTGTCCTTTGTGAAGATTGCTTTTATCAAATCCTTTGCCAATGGAAAAATATCAAGCAGATCTATAACTTGGTTCGAAGGACAATCAGAGCAGCCATCCCAAAACTTGGTCATCTCCCATCCCTTTGTCTGTCTTCTTCTAGAAAACCATCTTCTTCCATCAGTCATCCCAATCTGAGTCTTAGTCTTCCAAACCATCTTCATCCTTCCTCCTTATCCAACTCATTCACAAGGTCAGCATGTCTCAAATCTATAATGAGTTTGGTTATGATATCTCTCCTCTCCGTCCAATCGATCCTAATGATGATGAAGGTCTTGTAGACCATGATGCCTATTTCAGCCAGTTTTCTCCAAGTAACCCCCAGCAACCCACCATTCCTCCAACATATCCCACCATGCCTTCGTGCTTATCTCCTAGCACTCCCTTTCATGTCCTTGGCAAGGCTAGCACTTCTTTTCATGTCCTTGGAAAAGCAACCCCAGTATCTTATCCATCCCCAACTTATCCTTGTCTTCAACCTACACCTCTTCCATATGCTCCTTTCAGGCCTCCACTTTCTGCTATGGTCATTTCCCCATCGCCATCATCCCTTAGAAACACTTCACGCTACTTCCCCTATCTATGGCCTCCATCTGCCCATCCTCCAAAAAATTCTAAAATCCAAGATTCTAGTCCTCCCATCCTTTTCACCAAACCTCTATCCTTTCCCAAACCACCATCTTCTGCTCCAAACCCCAATCCTCCATCCTGTCCCAAACCACCATCCTCTCTTCCAAACCACATTACCAAAAATCTTTCCCCACCAGCAGAGTTCATCCCTCAACCCACTCCAAAACCTGTACCCCAAGCCATTAGCCCTGCCTCTTCAGCACCATCATCCCCTCAAGCAAAATCCAAAGCTCCCTTTTCAAAATCATCTTTTTCATGGGTGTTCCCTTCCTTCTCTCCTCCTTCGCAAACATCTACCCAAGCACAAACCCCACTTTCATGTGAAGACCATCCAAGTTCCCCATCTCCTCCACCTTCCAAACCTTCTTCACCACAAAAGTCTCCAAGGAAACCAATAACAGAACCCAAGGAAGAGCCAATAGCAAAACCCATGCCTGAAATTGAAAAGCCAAGCAATCCTTCATGTGAAGCCATCATTGATGAGGCCCATCCAGTGCTCCCATCTATTATCTATCTTCCATGCATCCCAACCGTTGATCCTCTTCCATCTCCTATCATCGTTGAGTTCCTTTCATCTGAAGTATCTATCCAATCCCCAGAATCATCTCCTCCTAGTATTATCCAAAGCATACCTAATGAGCTTCCTGAGTTCATCCCTCTTCCTACCATTGTAGCTGAAAAATCTCCCATCCTTTTATCCATACCATCTGAAGAGTTCTTCCTTCTTCCAGACACCCCAGCAGCAGATTTCCCAATCATTCTATCCACTCCCTTTGAAGAGTCCATCCATATATCCCCTAATCCTCTATCTGAACAAATCCCATCGTGTCAAGATCTGGACCAAAAGCATGTTGAAATATCTATAGAAGAACATCAAGATCCAACCCCTTTACTTCCCCCATCGCATGTTCTATTGCCTCCATCACCTTCAATCCAAAATCCTACAATCCCAATTCCTCCAATCCAAGATCCTATCATCCCAGTTTCTCCAACTAAAGATCCAATACCATCCCCCAATCCTAGTCAAAAACCCAACATCCTATCCTCTCCTCTTGAGGATCCTCCTAACCAAACTAAACAGCTGCCATCACTCTATCCACTTGGAAAACTAACATTTGTCAAAGGAAAACCACTTGAAGAAGAAGAAATCAGCTTCCTATCTTCCATCAGAGAACCAGAAAATGGCTGTTTGTCATTCACCCCAAGTCAAAAATATCCTTGTCTGGATAAAATGCTGAAAAGATGGAACTATCAAGGCAAAGGCCTTGGCACTCACGAATAGGGAAATATACAGCCCATTCAAGGCAAGAAAAATCCAAAAGGCTATGGAATTGGTTGCACACCAGAAGAGGACACTCCCTCCACATCAGTGAAAGGTACTTCATCCAGAAATGTTGGTACAGCTAAGGCAAAGTTCAAACATCCATTCAAAACCAACAAAACATCTTTCAGAGCCCACAATGCAATTCCTCCTCCTCCATCGTTACAACTGAGGAAAACCTATCATATTCCTCCTTCATCCTCCCCATCCATTTTGGGTCCCTATGTCCCAAAGTCTTTCAGGGCATCTCTGTTACCCAGCAAATCCATTTTGGGACGTTATATCCCAAAATATCATCCTCCATCTTATCCTACTTAGCCTTTCATCCAACATCCAAGCATCCCTAGTCAAGATCAACAACGGCACATGTCCACATATACTATCTACCAATCTCCTTCCATCTCTCCATCCAAATTTCCTCCATCCCAGACAACTCCTTATATTCCTCCCAATGCTCCCCGCAACTTGGATGCCATATCGCGCATGAATAAAGGGAAAAATCCACAAAAATCCCAGGATTGTTATGTCCAGTCTAATCGACATGCACAATCAAAGCAAAATCCAATCAAGCAAGCCAAAGCAAACCACTGGCCACAAAGGCCCATCAAAGCAAATGCCAAATCTAATGCATCCCAATGGCTTCAAAGGCCCAATGACGATTACCATGTCCAGTCTAATCGACATGGTCAATCAATGCAAGCTCCAATCAGGCAACCAAATGCGCCACAAAAGCCCAGCAAAGAGCCAATCAGGCATGCTAAAGCACCCCAATGGCTCCGAAAACCTAGCAAAGTCCAAGCAAAATCTATCACATGGCCATAAAGGCCTAGCAAAGAAAAAGCACAATCTGATGCCCACCAATGGCCGCAAAGGCACACTAAAGCTAAAACAAAAATGATGTGGATCCCAAAGAAAAAAGATGTAATCCATCTAACAAAAACATCCACAATGGCATCCAACGTTGCCCATCTCCCAGCTCCTCAATATTCCCCTCCATCTCCTCCATCCTCTAGCATAAATCCTCCATCACATCTATCTCTATCTTCCACATCCAATCATCCATCTTCCTCGCAACATGTGCCAATGTTGATCCTAACAACATCCCCCTATCTTGATCACTTTCCATCCTTCCATCCAAACACTTTCTACCACCATCTTTCCCATCTCCCCCATCTAATCCATGACTTTGCATGATCCCCCCCCATCCTGCTACAGTTGTACCAACATCCAGGCACACAATCAGAAGAAATCAGTGAAGAAAGTCAGCACAAATCAGTCAGCACATCTAAAACAGCAAAGGGAAATCAATGACAAATCGGAGAAATCAGCAAAGTCAATAGGCAATCAGGCTTTAGCATCAACATATGCCTATCAGCTTAAAACAGAAGCATATTTTGGGGAAGAGACAAGCTTTAGTCGCAAAAGTTAAAAAAAACAAAAGCAAATCATGAGTCTTTATGTGAAAACCCTTCTGGGGCACATTCTGATTCCAAAACAGTAAAAATAAAGGGTGTATCTTCTAGTGAAAACTTGGCAATTCAAGCACTAGAAGATGGAGCTTTGCCTCTTCCTCCTATCTGGGATAACAACACATGATAGTTCCCTATCAACATTGCAGAAACCAAGCTAAATCAACTTGGGTACAGAAGGATGTTTGTGGCTCATCTACATGGAGGTTAACTTGACAAAAAGTGAATCATGACCTTAAGTGCCTTGCTTTGAGGAGTCAATTATCAACTGTGCATGGTCATATGCACATGCTTAGGTGTGATCTTAAGCTTGTCATCCATCATCTAGCAATGGATCCCGATGACAAGCTGGCAACATTAGAAAATTAGCAATCCACATCAGAAAATTAGTGAAGAATCTCTCAGAAGATCAACATCAAATCGCATGATAGCACCAAAATCAGCACAAAACTCAGTGCCACATCAGAGAGTTAGCAACAACATCAAAATATCTGTGCAAAATCAAAAATAGCAAGGACATCATCAAATCATAAGGGAACATCCAATCAAAGAATCAGCAACACCATCAGAATATCAGTGACAAATCAAAAGGTCACCATCTAATCAAGAGGAAGCGCCAAAATGGCGACATCAGCTGATCAGCAAGCATGACAGCATTAAATCAGAGCTTCAGCAACAAATCAAAATGTCAGTGCATATCAGCACCGAATCAGCAACATATCCAAACAAAATCAGAAGTATCAATGCATATCAGCACAAAATCAGCAACAAATCAGAAGTATCAATACATATCAGCACAAGCTCAGCAACAAATCAGCAAGATCAGCACAAAGTCAAGGAAAAAACATAAAAATCCATAAAAATTGGATAAATCAAAGGAGCAAATTATCAACAAAGCAAAAAATCAAGAGAAAAGCATTCATCCTCTGGTGAAAACTTGGCAATTCAAGCGCCTTGGACAAGTACCATGGTGAAAACCTGGCAAACAGGCGCCATGCGTAGTGCCCCCCCCTAATTCCTTTCTGCAGTTAGGGGCTTCCTTTCTATCACCTCTTATCCAACATGTCCTCCATCCCCTTTTGTCTCTCACTTCCTTCATTTTCCATTGGATCTTGATGACAAAAATAGAGACTATCAGATGTACATGCTTTTGGGCACCTCCTTGGCATCCATTACACCTTTCAGCTACATATCCTCTATCCAATCCTTTCATCCTAGCTTCCATCCTTCCTCATCCTCTTGTTGGCATATCTTCCATCCAAGCATACACCATGCCTTTAAAACACATGAACTATCTTAAACAGGGGGCATCCTCTTCCTTGGTGACGTATTCCTTGGAGGCTATCCAAATCTGAATCTTCCATCTCCCAAAATCCTCAGCAATTTCTCTATCCAAATCCAAACCAACCACCATCCAATCCTTTCAGCACTCCTCTATCTTAATCCATTAGAAGTTCCTCCAGCATCCTCTATCTTGATCCACCAGCAAACCAACTCAACGTCCCATATCCTTTATCAGAATCCAACATCCACCATCCACAGCAGAAAGCAGATTCACCATCTTTTGCACCAAAATCCAGAGCTCCAAATCCACAAGCATTATCGTGTTCCAGCCCTTTGAGTTGTTTCCATCCCTTATCCTAAATCATAAATCATCCTCTTTTTGGCACAACGTGTTGTCTTAAAGAAATCAAAACCTTGTCCTTGCATAGCCTTATCATCTCGAGCAAGAGATTGGCTTGTATTGACAAGAATCCAGTTGACCGAAGATCATCAGTCTATCCTAGGTTGACACAATCCTATCACTGATCCTCCATTGGGAAAATAGCAGCTCATTTTGTTGACACTTGGTAATCTTCCACCAGCTTTCCATCTTCCACCAACTTTTCATCCTCCAAGCAGCTTTTCCATCTTCAAAATCCTCTAGCAGTTCCACCATCCAATCTCCCCGAATCTTCCTCCATCCCAATCTTCTAGTAGTTCCATCCTCCCCATCCTCTGCATTTTCCTCCATCTTTCCAACACCTAGTATCTCTCTTGTCATTGGTATCTAGCTATAGGCCAACCTCATTGCAATCCAATGCCATTCATCCCTATCCACACCTTGCTAGAAATCTTCCCAACCTATCCATATCTTCTAGCTAGCCAACACCCAAGATCAAGCCAACCGATCAAATCACATCCTTCGTCTTGTAGCAGGCCTTGATCTCAATTCAATCATCATCATTGGGATATGTCTTTCCCAAATCTGTGTCATTTTAGGACACATCATCCGCTGCCAGTCCATCTTGGCCTTCCAACCTAGCTGGGGCACCATCTTGCATATCTTTGAAGTTGTCAGCTTCATCCCCAGGTTCTTTGTATATCCTATTCTTGAGTCTTGTACCATAGCGTCAGTCGTGTCTCCACCTAAGCTCATTTGTACATTTGTGTCTTTAGGTCCCATCCTTTGTCTTAGTCCTTGTCCGTCCTGTAGCAGCATTTGATCAGGAATATCTTTGTCCCATCCCCAGCCTCAGAAAACTTTTAGCCCCACTCGGGCCTTGTGCTTCAGCAACATCAATTGTCGACTTATCCTTGCTCATCCTGATTATTCCTTGAACTTCAGCTTTTGCCAGCGAACAACTACACTTATTCTCTCACCAACCCATGGGTCCTTGAGGATATATCGTTCCTCCTGTCTGACCTAATCTTCTATCCTGGTCCTTGAGGATATATCGTTCCTCCTGTCCGACCAATCTTCCCACCATCAATCAAACCTAATCTCTCTCCTTGGCTCCTTGGCAAAGGATGTCTTTTTGGAGTTATCATTTTGATCTTGGATTTTTGTCCTTTGGGTCTTGTTAATCTTTTTGGCTTCTATTTATCCCACCAGGGTCACCATGATTCTTTATATCACGGTGTGCTGCATGTGCGGATAATCTGGGGCAAGGTCTTTTGATCTTTCGCTTCTGCCTGTGAGTCAGTTGTGTGTTTGTGGTTCCTTCAGCATCGGTTCCGCCATGTCGCCTCTGCGCTTCATGTGTGATGTTGGGGCAACCCTGTGTGTTTCTTTAGCGTCAGTCCTCGTCAGTCCTCTGCGACGTTGTTGACAGGCCTCGTGATCCCAGTATCCTTGGCAGGTCTCTAACATAGCTATATTAAATCTAGGTTGTGCACTCCCGTTTGCACTTGGAGCTATCTGGTCCCTTACATTTATCATATAGATTAATCTTGCATCTTGCATTTCCATCTCATCTTGCATATCATCCATATTTGTTCTTAGAAGTGAGGTTATTTATCTCCCCTTTCTTCCTAGGCCCTTCCTTCCTCGTCCCGCAGGGCACTCTTTGTCCCAGGGCGTAATCCCTCTTTTTCCTTGTCCCACTGGGTGCATCTTCCATGATTTTGTCCCACCGGGGCATGTATCCTCTTTCTTCTAGTCCACCCGGGCGTCATACCCTCTTCTTCTGATTCTAGCCTTGGCATCTTGTTTTCTTGTCTTTGACGCCATGCCACTTGCGGCATCGCATCAAAGAGGGGCAAAATGTAGACACTGAAAAATCCTTCAGAAAATAAATTATTTTTGTTTTCTGAAAATCCTTGATGACATCATCATTTATTAATTAATTAATTATTTAATTAATTAATTTATTTTTATGGCATTAAATCCCTCTCTCTTAATTAAAAATCTTTAATTAAGGAATCTAGCCTAAGAATGTCATTTGGACATTATCCCTAATTTATTAATTATTTAATTAATAAATTGACCAAAAAACTTCAAAAATAAATTAATTTATTTTTAATTTATTTTTTATCCCAAAGTTGGCCAAAATTCTAAAGAGCACTAAACTCTTCTAGAAAGTCCTAAACCTTCCTCTAAATGGGTCAAACCCCTAATCTAGTCCCTTTAAACCCTAAGCCTAGATATTTAATATTTATTAAATTTACCTTTAATAAATATCTAAATCTCACCAAAGCCACTTGCCCATCCCTTTCTTCTAATCCTAATCCTAATCCCCTTTCTAATCTTGTCACATTCCATTAGCAAAAGGTTTACCAAAACTTATGCTAACCTCCTCTTAGTCATCCTCCTTAGTCAACAAAGATGGCCACCTCTTGGCCACCTCTTGCAAATGCATTTAAGGATGCATTTAAGCCTTCCTTATCTTTCTTACATGTATTCATTATGCATTTAAGACCTTCTTATCCCTTCCTTGCCACCTCTTGGCCTTGGGCACATTTACCAAATTGTGCACATGCCCTCAAACTTTCAACTCAATCCTCCCTTGACACTTGTCAGGACACTTGTCCTTGACTCAACCCTAACCTTAGCCCTAACTCTGACTCATCCTTTTAACCCAAGACCTTCCCTTTTCCTATAAATAGCCTCACTTCTTTGAGCAAACAATCCTCTCTCATCTTTCAACTCTCAAACTCAATAGCAAAGTTATAATGCCATTTTCATTCTAGCATAAGCATAAACTCATCATTTTAGATCATTTTCAAGCTTAAATCACATCTAAATTAGCTTAAATGGATTAACATAGATTCATTTCTTGTTTTAATCTTAGTTCAATCATTTAGCTTTGCATATTTGTGTGTTCTTGAGGCCTTTGAGGCAAAATAGGTTCCTCATACCTATTTTGTGTCATTTTGGGTCTTCATTAACCTCAAATCATCATCTATCTTGCATGCTCCAAGTGCTTGAGTTTGCACACCCACATCCATTTATATCCAAGCATATCAAATGGTGCATGGGCGCATCCGTTTTAGGCTTAAACTGAGGTGGCTTTGATTTTAGTTTGTTTACCTTTAAATTTGATTTGATAATATGCTATGACGTTTGTTTGTCTTTGGCCTTCAAAACAGGTTTAGGTGCACGCTCAAATCCTAGTCTACATCCATCAAAGGTAATAGAACCAATTCCAACAATATGTGTTTCTTTATCATCACCAAATCTAATGAGATCTTATATTTCTCAAGTTTTAGAAATTTTCTTTTATCACCAATCATATGATTTGAATCTCCACTATCAATCAACCATTCATTCTTATTCCTTCTAACACATAATGCTATCTAAGTACTATCATTAAATTTTAGGAAAATGTTAGAAATATCAAATCTAGGTTTTTCCTACTCCACTAAAAATAAACAATCTTCTTGATAGTAATATCCTAAGTTACTTTCAGCTGGATATTTTTTGATTAACACTGACTGTGAGACTTGGCTGAGTTTATCCTGGTTATAGTTGGTCTATTGTTTCAAGACATGCGTAAATCTTTCCCACTGTAAAATAGAATTGGACTTCAAAAATCTTATGCGGTTGCACTAAAAGAGTTCTACTTCAAGTGTGTGTTGGATTTATTTACAATGTAAGACTCTCAAGTATTCAATTCACAAAATTTATTATATTCTCAAATATAAAGAAGATGATTATTGAATAGTCATTACATTCATCTGAAGATATAAATGTAGATAGTAATTCATTCAATATTCTTAGATACAAGTAACTACAAATGGAATGCAACGGATCAATTGGAAAACACCAGATATTGGAGCGAAAATGAATATATTTGTAGAAGAACCATATTTTCTAGTGCAACGTCTTCCTGCAAGTAGTGATGCAACTCTCCTATCCAATAATCTTCTTGACCCAAAATATAATAATCTGGCCTGTGTGGAGACCTAATCATGGTCATGCTGCTACAACAAATTTCATGCTCTAATCATATCCTCTAGTTTGTACGAACTAGTGGTATCTCCAGTAAGCAGCCCATCTAGGGAGATGGAAAATGGTTGCACTCACTCCCAATCATGGTGTAGTCCTTGTGTGTTACTTCTAGGTGCACGTGTGACTTCCTAAACACCTGCAGTGCCTAGACCTTATAAAAAACATGGCTATGAATGTCTTGATAATCTTGTCTCCTAATATCAGCCCATGCGCATAGCTCTCCCTTATGTGACTACTATAGGTGGGCTCTCAAACCCCTATGGTGGAACTCGGTACCAACATGAATTATCTATGTACATATACTAGTGCATGTACTAAAAGTTGTTCAGGGTGCATTTATTGTTCATCCTTATATCGCTTTAGAGTAATGGAGACTGTTGATATGTAAAGATGAATGAAAAGGATGAAGACTAATATAAGTTAATCAAACTGAGATCAAATCACCTTTTTTGCTACAAATATGGATCTTGAATGAATCCACCCAAGGAAGAAAGCGAGGTTTGTATCTAACCTTCTTCAAATTTCCAATGGGTTTATGTCCATGGAATTAAACCAGTCATGTGAGTAACTAGATTTCTATTTCACTTTGTTTTATATTTTTCTCATGGTACTTTTTCCAAGGTGTACTTTTGTCTTTTATAACCTCGAAGTGAGTGCAAGTACACAAAACTAAGCCATGTGGGATAAAAGCTCACTTAAGTCACTTTTATAAGTTAAAGTAACTTTATAATATAAAGTGACTTTATAATAAGGCATAAAGTGATTTTATAACAACACTTTATAAAATAAAGTGATTTGACTTTAGAAATAGTGCCCAAATAATAAATATTTTCCCACACAAACCTATGACTAGCTGGCATCCTCTGAAATTAAACCATTAGCTTGTCTGGATGGATAGATAGACTAATAAGACATCTAAATGGCCTACTACTGGGAAGGGGACATTACAGTCCTCCATTCTTGGGATTGCTTGCCCTCAAGAAATCTCAATGTTGGGTGTTGCACAATTGACTCACCCTCCCAAGTGGCATCCTTGTAAGGTAAGTCCCTCCACCAAATCAAGTACTTATGAACAACCCTATTCCATAATTTCCTCTCCTTGACCTCAATGACCTTTGTTGGAACCAAAACTTGTTTACCTTCATTTTCTAGAGGGGATAATCCATTTGAAACCACTATTTGTTTTCTGATTTCCTTCTTAAGGCAAGACACATGAAAGACATTATGGATCATTCTATTTGATGGAAGCTCTAACTCATAACCAACCTCACCAACTTTCCTTGTGATGCAAAAAGGGCCATAAAATCTAGGCCTGAGCTTCTCTGACCCACTCCTCTTCATCAATCTCTATCTGTAGGGCTATAGGCAAAGGTAAATCATATCTCCTATCTCAAAACTATGCTCTATCCTATGGTGATTAGCATACATCTTTTGTTGATTCTATGCCCTCTGAGTGTTCTCCCTAAGAGATCTTAGAATATCCTGGTGATCCTGTAACCAATCTCTCACAACCAGGGTCTTGTTGTCCTATAGAGTCAAATCTATTAAAGAAAGTGGCTCCTACCATAAAGAGCTCAAAATGGTGACATGCCAATAGTCATGTCATATGTGGATTTGTAGAAAAACTCCCCCAAGTACAACCATAAAACCTATGCTCTCTCATGTCCCACTACATAACTCTAGAGGTAGCCTTCCACCCATTTGTTCATAATCTTTGTCTAAGTGTGGTAACTAGTACTAGAAGTCAATTTAGTGCCTACCAACCTGAATAACTCCTGCCAAAAGGTGCTGAGGAATTTACTGTCCCTGTCACTCACATTGGTCTTAGGGAGACCATGTAATCTAAATACCTCAAGAAAAAAAAACTCTTCTACTTGTGAACTTGACCAATCCACAATGATAGAAAAGAAGTGAGAAAACTTGGTGAGTCTATCGACCACCACATAGATATTGTCCCTGCCCTACACTCTCAGCAACTCAGTGATGAAATCCATCAATATACCCTCCTACTTATGAGATGGAATGGGAAGGGAATGAAATAACCCTACCAAATGCTCATGCTCTAACTTCTTCTGATAGGAAGTCTAGCAATCTATGACATACTGGAGTACGTCATCCTTGAGGCCCTTCCAAGAGAACCTCTCTCTGACATGCCTGTAAGTTTTGAAGAATCCCAGATGTCCTACTATTGGTGCATCATGAACAACCCTCAATATCTTAGCCTTAAGCTTAGGCTCGACACTAGGTAGATCATGTCCTTATAAAGGATAATGTCATCAACCACCTTGTACCTGCTATCCAAAAAATGACTATCCAAAACCTGACACGCTTGAGTATTCTTAGAATACTCAACTAGTAAAAGTGATTTCCAATCAGTAGAAACCTTTGAAAATACACAACAAACTACTACTAAGGGTCTCCTGGAGAGTGCATTAGCCACAATGTTGATAATGTACAACTAATTGAATATCTTGAAGAACTAAAGAGATAGTGATTAGAGATCACCGAGCTATCAAAGTGACATGTAAGATGATTAAATCAGTTAATATGTTTCCATTGATGTCAACTAGTCTTGAATTTACTTATCATGATAGAACTATACACATCTGAACATCTCTAGGAGGAATAAAAGATGAAAAAAAGAGATATCTACTTAAGGAAAAGATGGATATGAAAAATAAGGATAAGGTATACATTGGGTAACTTATTGATGAGTCTATGGCTTTATATTGTTGACTTGAGCATGTTACATTAATCTATTATGAAGAGGAGACCAGAACTGAATAAGTAAATGTGGTCGGTAATTAAAGACTTATGTATACACCGAGTCATCCTATGTATACTAAGTGACAGTGTTAACTGAGTAATAGTTTTCACTGACGCATTTCAGTATTAACTGAGTATGGATGAAAACATGTAATGCTAAGAATAGCCAACCAAAATTGTTGAGATGGAAATTGTTTTGATTTTGAGGTAAAGGATGAAGTTAGTTTTAAGATCCATGTCTGAAAAAATTCAGAGAAGATCTAATGGATGAGGTGAAATCTGTTATGGACACATCTACCGAGGAAGGTTTAAGTGGCAAAAATGGATGAAGGAGATTAAGAGGCAAAATATGATGGCTCATATGAAAATGGTTTACTTATCTATTTAAGAGACATGAGTTTCAATGTTGAAACATGCCAGACAAATGGAGACTGTAGAGATTTTGTGTGAAGACTTTATTCATGCATTCCTGATCAAACTGGTTACAGACAAAACTTAGCTGCAGACATTATCGAGTGTTAGAGAATAGTTTACTGAGTAAAGTAAGTTGAGGGAATATGAGTAAGTGAATTGATTGATGATCAAATGAGTTTTATGAGCTTAGCATAGGTCTAAATATTTGCAATTGAGTTGTATTTGAATCAGATCAGAAATGTATCAGTTTAACCATTGATTCAGGAAAATCTCTTAACCGAGTAGACTTGACAGTCTTTTGTATGAAATTCAATGAATGTTAATTGTTATCTTTTTGACCCCATAGTGAATGCTAGTCAAAAGTTAACTAGTGATAAATCCTTTAACCAAGTCACACTTAACAGTGTGCATTGTAACCTTTAACAGGGTTGGATCTTAACCAAGCTCACTTCAGAAGAGTGAATTATTTTGGGTTATTGGTCCAAGGTGTTTTTCCCTTAGCAAGTTTTCCACGTTAAATCATTGTGTTGTGTTATTTGTTATGATTGTTTTTCTATCATACTTTACATCCTGCATAATTTATTTAATCGGTAATCATAGTTTGGATAATTTCTCGTATTCGGTGAATGAACAAACAGTTAGATACTTTATCCTACTGAGTTGCAGCTCATTGTTGAAAAAGTTTTGAAAATTACATATGGGAGTTTGGGATTGTAGGATAACTGACTTAACTGATTCACCCCCCCTCTCAGTTATTCTAACAATTGGTATTAGAGCTATATTGGTTTCTTGGAGGAAAGTTTCAAGGACTTGAGAAAAAGATCAGAAGATGTATAAAAGGTAAGTGCCTAAGCTGAACAAAGATAACTTCTCCACATGGAAAAGAAGAACGGGGCTTCACATATCTAGAATCAAAGAATCTACCATACATCTACTAGACAATGGCTACTTAAAATTGAATACTGGACCTTTGACAATTGATCAATTGAGAGACAAACATGAACACAATATAATTATGATAAAGATTGTTGTTGCTCTATTTGATGTCAAGTTTGAAGATGTCAAGGCATCCACTACAAAAAAGGAAAATGTGGGATAAACTTGCACTAGTTTATGGTGGTGATGTGAATGTAATGAGAGCTAGAGCTGAAAGCTTAAGAGGTAGATTTGATGAAATAAAAATGAAAGGAGAGAACATCACACAATACTCTAACTAAATCAAAGAGGTATTCAATGCTATTTGAGGAGAAGGATGTATTATTTTTGAAGATATTGTGGTAAGTAAAATATTGAGAACCTTGCTACCTGTCTATGCAATTAGAATGTCTTCTATTCATGAAATGAGGTCTGCACCTAATAGCACTCTTACTCTTGATAGTCTGATTGGCAAGTTAACTACTTTTGAGTTGAATAATTATGACAATAGTGTTGTACCGAGTGTTGAGTCTACTTTTATGTCATCTCTGAAGATTGGTAAATCTAATAGTAAGCATAATATAAGAAATGAAAGTGATAGTGACAACAAAGATGAGCTTGATGAGCTTAAAGCACTTATGGCCCAAAGACTACAAAAGGGTAAAGGAAGCTATAAGGGAAAGTTACCTTTAGCTTGTTTTAATTGTAAAGAGATTGGCCATATTTTTGTTAGATGTCCTACCAGGAAAGAAGAAGATAAAAATAATGACCAATATGGTGATGGAAAGTTTGGTAGAAGAAATAATAGAGGTTATCAACAATATGACATAAGGGATAATAGAGACAACTGAGATTACAAAGAAAAAAGAAAGAATGCATGTTACCTTTTTGATGATAATGATGATGATACCAACACCAACACTAATGATGAAGTTGAAGTGGTAGTTGTTGCAATGAAGGATGATTTACAAGAAGAGGAAAGGTATGTAGAAACAACACTCATATCTAAAGTTAGTAAAAATGATATATGGATTATAGATAGTGGCTGTACACATCACATGACTGGTGATGAGGATTAATTTGAATATCTTTAGAACTATAATGGAGGCAGTAAAAATGGGAAATGATACACCTTGTCAAGTAAAAGGAAAAGGGTCTATCTTATTGAATGACATGATTAGATGTGGTAATGCATATTGGGTAAAAGGAATTAACTACAATTTGTTGAGTGTAGCACAACTGAATAACACAGGTCACAGAGTTTCATTTGAAAGCAAGAAGGTTAAAATCTATGATGAGATTGGAAAGCTGGTTGGTACTAGAGGAATATCAAAAGCTAATTTATTTTATCTTGACAATGCTGAAACTTCTTGTTTATTGGAAAGAAATGAAGATGTATGGTTATGGCACAAGAGACTATGTCATGTAAATTTTGACAACATGGTTAAGATCAGTAAAAAGAAAAGAGTTAGAGGTTTACTAAGTCTAACCAAACCTGATCATGTTATGTGCAATCAATGTCAAAAAGGAAAACTGACCAAATCTAGTTTTAAAAGAAAGGACTATTCATCTAAAGGAATTTTGGAGTTGGTTCATATCGACTTATGTGGTCCTATGAGAACTCAGACTTATTATGGAAACAAATAGTTCATTTTCTTTGTTGATGACTACTCTAGGATGATGAAAATCATGTTCTTAAAAGAAAAAAATGAGGCATTCAAATTGTTTAAATGGTATAAGGCTAAATTTGAAATAGAAACCAGGAAAGAATTAAAATGCTTAAGATCTAATGAGCATGGTATAAAAAGGTAGGTTTCTGCACCAAGGACACCAAAACAGAATGGTATTGTTGAAAGGAGGAACCGATCTATTGTTGATTGTGCTAGAACATTGATGATTGAGAAAAATGTTGGATAAATGTACTGGAGAGAAGTAGTTAGCATTGTTGTATACACCCTGAACCGAGTTCAAGTGAAGAAAGATACAAACAAGACACCCTATGAGTTATGGCTTGGCTATACACTAAATGTAAGTTATTTTAGAATCTTTGGAAGTAAGTGTTATATTCTGAAAGATGATGGGAATGGAAAATTTGACTCTAAAGGTGATGAAGGAATATTTTTAGGATATTCTACTAAGAGTAAAGTTTATAAATGTTTGAACAAGGCTACTAATAAGATGGTTGAAAGTGCTAATGTAAAAGTTGATGAGTTTGCTGAAAATAATGATGAAGAAGGAAGGAACCAGAAGACTATGGTAGATTTACTTATATTGAGCATCCAAAATTTCTATCGAAGCCACATGATGAGTCTAATGAACGACAGGAAAATGCTACCGAGCATGAGAAAATGCAAACCGAGAATCAGGAAGAAGCTACTGAGGAAGAAAATGAACCTGAACAAAATGATGAGAAAAGAAGAGAACAAGTGTTAGCAAGATTTGTTAGAAGACACCATCCACAATATCAAATCATTGGTGACAAGCAAGCTGGCATGATGACCCAAAGTAAGTTAAGACAAAACAAATGCTTAGTTTGTGAATTTGAGCCTAAGAATGTTAGAGATGCACTTGAAAATGAAGAATGGATTAAGGCTATGAATGAGGAAATTGAATAGATTGAGAAAAATAAGTCATGGACATTGGTACCAAGACCAAAACATAAAGATGTGATTTGTACTAAGTGGATTTTCAGAAACAAGTTAAATGGGAATGGTGAGGTTACTATGAAAAAGGAAAGAATTGTATGAAAGGGATATGCACAAGAAGAAGGTATAAATTATGGTGAAACTTTTGCACCAATAGAATGACTTGAAGGAGTCTGAGTATTAATTGTATATGTTGCACATAAGGGATTCAAAGTATATCAAATGGATGTGAAATCAACATTTCTGAATGGAAATCTTGAGGAAGAGGTCTACATAGAACAACTAGAAGGCTTTGTTGATCCAAATCAGAAGAATATGGTATGTAGACTACACAAAAAATTGTATGGACTAAAGCAAGCACTGAGAGCATGGTATGAAAGACTACATGCTTATTTGACTAGTATTGGTTTTGTAAGGACAAGTGATAATAGTAATTTGTACATGAAAGGAGAATCTGATGATAATACTTTGATTGCTAAAATATTTGTTGATGACATAATCTTTGGAGGACATGATATGATTTGCAAATCTTTTTCTAATGAAATGAGAAAGGAATTTGAGATGTCAATGTTTAGAGAGATTAAATTCTTTCTAGGTTTAAAGTTTATACAACAACATGATGGGATTTTTATCACTCAATGAGAATACATTAAGGAAGTTGTTGGCAAGTTGACTATACTAGTGTATATGAATAATTTTAGTGTTTTCATTATGGAAAAAAAGTCATATGAAGTTTTGGTGCTAGTGCAATAACTTCGAAGATCAAAATTTGGCTAAGTATGGAAGACATAGTAGTCAGTAAAGCACCTGATGATCTAAGCATCAACGCACGTGCACATAATCAAGTTTTGGTATGCACCCTTGAAAATAATCTTTTAAGTATATTAGTAATCTATTTCTAACAACGCATGATGGTCACATGTGATAGCATGTTACAATGAGTTGAAGTGACACAGACAGTAAGAGGTAGAGCAGAACAAAGTATGTATCCAACAAGAAAGATTTTGATTAGCGAGTATTATTTTATTTTGTTAAGGCTATGCACCTATTTTAAATGTGTTGTAAACATGTTAATATCAATGTATGTAAACAGGATTGATCCAATTCATTTGGAAGCATTGTATGTAATAGGTTATAGACTGACTTAGTAGATAGTTTTAGTTGAACCTATATATAAGACATGCACTTTTGTATTAGAGCATGAGATGGATATAGAAGATGTAATAGAAGAGAAGTATGTGAAGTATTTGTTAAGAGCAGTAATAATGATAGAGATCTTTACAAGAGGTTAAAGCATCAGTGCACAAAAGGAACTGATCAGACAAGAAGTATCATAACAGTAGTTCAACTTGTAGATATAGTATGTATCTAATATCCATGAGGTTGTAGCCTTCTCTATTGAGCAGTGAGCTCTGGTAGTGAGCCTTCCACCCCTAACAGGGTTTTTTACTTCAAGACTCCTAACAGGGTCTGACTTTTGACCAGGTCATTGTACTAAAGCATTGTAATGACTGATCCTAATAGGGAAAAGGAACATTAATAGGTTCATAATACAAAGTACAATTATTAGTGGGTATTAATTCCAACCAAAGTTTTTCCTTTGGCCAAGGTTTCCCCATAATCATATCTAGTGTTATGTGTTATGGCTGTTTACTTTACTTTCTTTAATATTCAGTTCAGTAATTGATTAATGGGATAAGTTTCAAGAAGCAGAAAAACATTAATAATATAGAACACTAATTCACCCCCCCTCTCAGTGTTCCCATTCCTAACAATTGGTATCAAAGATTTGGTCATTTGAAGATAAGTTTAACCACTTGAGGAGATCATGGTTTTGGAAGAAGTGAAACATTTGAAGAAGAATATTGAAGCAGGTCTTGAAGACCTTGACATATCTGAAAAGGAAATTGAAGAACTTAAATTGAAGGTCAATGGCACACAAGTATTCATCAAGAAACTAAGAAAAGATTTGAATGATTGTTCAGACAATGATTTAGGAAAAATGGTCAAAAATCTTAATCAAGAAAAAACATCTCTAAAAGATAAGATTGAAGAGCTAGATAAAAATCTAACTAAAATCAAGAAGCCTATGGAGAATAGATCAAAGAAAAAAATAGTTGGATGAAGAACTGAGGGAAGAAAACATGAAAATCTTGGAGTTAGAAAACATCAAGAAAAAGGTGGAATCTGAATTGACTGAAGAAAAGAATCATATTGATAAATTACACACAAGTAAGGATCTAATAGAGTCACAGTTGTATGCACAAAATATTAAAGGAGATACCTCTAGTATTGGAATCAATGAAGCACACAATCAAATCAATGATATGTAAGAAAGAATGAAAGAACCAAAAGTATCATGCCCCACAAGGGAACTAGGGAAGAGAACAAAGATTCTCTTTATAAAAGAAAAACCCAAGTAATGATTTATGAAAAATTTTGAATTTTTTTAAAACAATTATATGAACAAAACTTAAACTTGGTTTCCTCCCAAGGTTCCCTTCTATTTAATGCATGATTCATTTAAGTCCATTAAGTAAACTAACAACAAGATATACTTCTCAAAGCAAATTACATCATATCACTATAAGGTTCTTTATTAAGAACTACATAGTACTTTCATTTCAATTTTCCATTTAAAATCATCTATATTCCTAAGTATTCTTTATGAACAATATAACCTTTAAATCAAATAGAACCATCTAAATCATTTGATACATTGCAAATAATACATTTGTTCTTCAATAGCCTTTCCTTGAATCATCACTAATTAAAATCATACTACTTAACTAAAAATCATTTTCTTTTCCAACATACATCTTATACATAAAGTTCACATCCCCTTTTTCCCCTTTTCCTAAGTCTACCCATTTCAAATACATCATTTTGAATTACATCAATGATTACATTACATTCATCTTTGCTCGGGAGGTAACAATAACTTTACATCATGAAAGATAATTACAAATCCTTTATTCTTAAAAAACTAGTACATAAGCAAGCATGAATCTTCAACATTGCATCCGCAAAAGATACCTCGATAAAATGTTTACCACCCAACCACATGGATACCCAAAGGCCCACTCCCCCGTGCTAGGAGATAAACACCAGGGTCCACAAAGAAGGAATAGCTAGGCCAAACCTAGGGTCGGGTTACCTTTCCCAAATAACAAATGAAAAGAAAGCCCAAGTATAAATCTTTCCCCAAATAGGTTCTAAGGCTTGGTAGAAACTCTAAGCAACAACCTAAGTGAGTGTCATCGTATAGCCCTCACCCCTTGGGTTGTCCTAGTACTAGCCACTCCGGGCCCCAGCCCCCAAGTAGGCACATGCAGAATCAAATGCCTTTCATATAGACAAGTGCCATTCGATCATACCTACGTATAGGCACCTTCTCCCACTCCCATCCATAGCCTTTACTAGCACTAATGGCATGGGTGAGGCACATTTAATCTTTTTACAAGTTTGAACCCATTCCCATAAGTTTTAATTAAATTATCACTTGTTAAAATAACTCTTTAGTCAGTTATCCTGGTACTAGCCACTTAGGGCCCCGACCCCGCACTAAGAGCCACTCACTAGGTGTCGTTAGGTTTTCTACCCTTAACCCACATATCGCAACCACATCATACACATAGTAAAAACATATCATAAACACTTTTGTAAGACTACATCAAAGAGTAGAAAATAATAAGATAATTTATGGATGTTTTAGGGGAAATTAGGAATGTTTAAGGATGTTTAGAATGGTCCTAATCTTCTTAGACAACCCTAAACCCTAAACTACTTCCTACACACATCCTAACCCTATTAAGGCATCCAAACACACTGAACATAACCTCTACCAAACAAGGAATGAACACATTTATGATTTACTCAAAGTTCTATATACCAAAAGATAATGTTCCATGAACTTCATTCTAAGCCTGATATTTGACTACGCCTAAAATTTGAGTAAGTCTGATTTTATTAAAAATCTAAAAATTAAAAGTTACAACTTAACTCCTAGGAAGTTGAAACCTATCCCAATCAATCCAAAAGGTACCTAAACCCTTTATACACGTATAACTTAAAAATTATACTTAAATGTTTTAATTGTATAAAGCATGAATCCTATTTTCATTGGTTAACACTAATCTGCTCGGTTCACACTGGTTGCTCAATCACCAATAACTTGCTCTGTCACCGCTAACTTACTCAGTCACCACTAACTTACTCGGTCATCACTTACTCAGTCACCACTGACTTACTCGGTCATAACTGACTTACTTGGTCATCACTAGGTTACTCGGTCATCACTGACTTACTCAGTCATCACTAGCTTACTCGGTCATCACTGACTCACTTGGTCATCACTGACTGATTGCCAGAAACTACAAAATATGACTGTCAACTTTGGCTTGTGGCTAAAACTAGGCTTTATGGGAACTAGGGTTGCCTAATCTGAGCACGACCCATTTGAGATCTCCTAGTTTCCCTTCATAAATGGCCCATCAATCCATCCTATCTATCCAACATAGCTATTCTAGATCTAGGAAAAGAAAGTGGTGCAAAGAAAAATATGAAACTGTAGGTTTGAAACAGAAGTTCTAAAGCCTCGAAGAACTCATGGACATTCTAGATAAGAGAGGAAATACAAGGGGAATGCTAAGAACCCTACAACCTCCTATAATTGCATAAATATTTGTTTATACTCAATATAGGAAATAAATCCATTCAACATGTTCCTACTCTTCAAATCACTAATACAGGGAAAATGATATATATGAAACACAACATTTTGTAATTTATATCAACAATGAATATACAAAGAAACATTTAACTAGATTTTCATCTTTTCATATCATAAAGGAGAGATAACTCTCAGGATGAATTCCAACCTGGAGTCCTACGAAGATTCAGTTGATGAAGACCAGTCCAATCCTCTCAACCCTTTCAGAACTCCTTCGAATCCTCCTAGGTGCAATCTCCAGCCTCTTCTGGGGATAACCAAATGCCACTCTCAGAGAATGATGAATTTCTCTCCTCACAAATACAATATTCCTACCAGCATAATACTAATCTTGTTATCTTCTTCTCGAAAAAACTCTCCTCCAACTCCCTCTCACATAGGGAGTCTTTCCTATATATAGATTGGGGAGTAGTTGCATAGGTACTCCAACCGATGAAACTATCCACCAGTTATCCGTTAACAATACAATTTGTAAAACCATTCCCGTAAAGGGATAAATAATTTTTTTAATAAAACTATAATCTATTACCGTAATCAAATTTATGTTTCCTTTACTTTAGGGAAGTTAATAATTATTATTATTATTTACAACCATATCATTAACTAATCTAATTATTCATTAATAGAATGTAATAATTACTTACTCACCAATAATTATATAAATATATGTATGCATATGCATATGTGTGCACCCATATGCCTATGTGTACATATATTATTATTATTATTATTATTATTATAAATATTATTGCAAACATAATATTATTATTATGAAGCATATTATTATTTACACACTTAATCCATATTCTTTACAAAATGCAATAGTGATATATATACAAGGTGAAACATACCACTATTATTAAAAATATTTATTACTATTATTATTTTATTTTTATTGCCATAGACATTTTGTTATTATGGATATTATAAAGATAATACCATAAAATTCTTTATTATTAATGATATTAAAATCACATATTTCAATCACATACTAACTCATTCCTAGCAAGAGCTGCTAGTACATAAGTAGCTAATAATAAAGATAAATTACTAAATCATACCCTCAAATTCACAATGAATACAAAAGACAAGAAACTAACTACAAGACCCACAAAACCAATAAACCGAGAGATCACATAATATATCCACACAAGGGACTGACTCGGCACTTCCCACCTAAGGATAAAAGGATCAAAGGTGAAGTTTCTTCCTGTGGAACCTAGTGATATCTCCGTAACAACAACAATGATTGAGGATTTTGAGGGATCACTCAGACCTATGAAGCCAGGTGGAGATGATACCTGGTACCTCCAATCCTACATCACCAAGAAGAGACACATATATATACATATGGATATACAAATTAGATATATACAAGCAGATGACCAGGATCAATACATCGTGTGGACCTCAACTAAGTGAGTAACTACGACTTTGTCCTGAGTCATGAAAACACATCTGACACAGATCCATGAAACATAAAACATCATGATAATGGTTAGATTCAAATCATTGGGTTAGATCCATAAAACATATAAAAATAGATGGTTTTCTAATCTCATAAACATATAAATGATAACCATAAATGAGCATATCCATCATATCATCATTCACAAAACATAAATGTAAATGTATAGTCCTGACCATCATAATAAAAAAGTCCAAATCAGCAAAGTCTAAGTATCACCATAGGAGAGGTATTACAAAAAGAATCTACAAAAGCTAAGAAGACTGAAAATCATACTAAAGCTAAAGTTGAACCATCTAAAGATGAATGCAAGCTAGTAAACCAAACTTGTTTTGCTTGTAACAACCATGGACATATAGAAAGAGATTGTAAAGAGGTAAGACCTTTTAATGGTTATTGTTATTCATGCAAGAAGTTTGGTCATAGAGCTATGAATTGTAGATCAAATCAAAGAAGTCAGATTTAGAAAAATCAGAGAAATCAACAACAAAAAAATGTTAGAAGTCCTCAGAACATTACATGTCAAATATGCAATTATAATGGTCACATAGCTAGACAATGCAGTATGGTAACTCACAGCAATGCATTGAGGAATATGAGGCCTACAGTCATTTTTCACTCTTGTAACAAGGTTGGCCACATCTCAAAGTTTTGTAGATCACAAGCGCAAAGACAAGAAAGACCTGTTAAGTCTCAAGGATCAATTTTGGATAAATCTGGAGAAGTCAAGTTTGTGAAAGCTATAGAAGATGTGAGGAAGATATGAATGGAAGAAAAGAAAGATAATGTTAGTGCCACATTAGTAGATGTATCCTCAGTGGACGTACCTTCTACTTTTGGATGAATGAACCTCATGGTCTTAGGGGGAGCTAGATTAGCTCTAGACCCCTGCATAGATGGTATACTCACCCTCAGAGTATGTGCCTTTGCTTATAGTTGTTTGGATACTATTTGAAGTAGTATGAAAGAATGCATAGCCTGATCATCAGTAGGAATGAAGATTGGAATTCACTATTGCAATCTATGTTATGGAGGCAAGCATTAATTGTAGAAAGTTGTTTTAATAGTCACCGAAGATCCATTAATCTCACATTTGCATTCAATTTTATAGCCTTTGGAGAGCACGAGTGATCAAGCAGTTAGTGTTGAAAGATTGCAATTGGTTTATCAATGAAGAGGTGTGAAAGTTGGTTATGAAACCCTTGTTCAAACGTGATAGTTCAAAAACCCTTTGGAAACCTATTCAAGCATTGATCAAGTAAGTAATGGCCACTCCTATTGTATTTTATGTTGCAGAGAGGAAGAGATACATATTAAAGAAACATCCTTTTAAGTCAGTCTTAGATGACCTAAAAGGAGCATTTTCTAAAACTCCGATGGGAGTGATGCACATAGAAGATATTCACGCCTACATATATTGCAAGAAGGAACCTGTAGGATTGGATAGAATAAGATTTCTCATTCAAAAAATGGTAAATCTTGGCATGAAATTCAAGAATGAGTTTGCACACTTAGAAAAAAACCATATCATAGAGTATGCAACTGCATATGAGTTCTATGAATCTGAATGGATTAAGATATTGCATAGCAAAATACATGATGACTTATTTTGGATTGGAGAAGTTCCAGTTTACATTACCTTTGATCTCATTCATGAGATGATTAGACTTCCTAAGATCGATGACATTCTTCCTACCAACAAGGATGTCAAGAAACAAGTAGAGCAAGCTTGTAAGTCCCGGAGTGATAAGTGCGGCATTACAATTGAGCCCATTGAGGAGAAGGATATAAAACTCATGGAGATGATACTTGGCTACAAGTTTCAACATGCTAATAGAGTGAATAGTGTGTCAATAGAAACTATTCTGGTAGCCATAAGAATAGTGAAGGAAAATAGAGAGTTCAACCTCTGTGTAATCTTGCGTGCACAATTGTTAGATAATATAAGGGCTATCAAGCATGATAAGAGAAAAACATTTAGGTTTGGATCATTGATCATCTATATGTACCTTCATATAGTAGATAAAGTCTCTAATCTATACTGTGATAAGAGTTTACCTACATTGCCACAAATTTCATTCAAGGAAAAAATATGAGAGAACCATGAAATATTTCATGGACTTAGAAATAAAGACATTCAAAATCAAAATGCAAAGAAGGTATAGGATAGCTGAGAGTATAGTGGAGAAGTATAAGGATGGTATATGTTTCATGGTGGAAACTAATATCACATGCATGGAAGTAGTGGAGCCTAGGACTAAGTGGATTCATCCACTTAGTTATGAAGTGGAGGAACACATTTTGGAAGTTTATGCATAAGTCCTCTTATCAGTGCCTAAGGATCCCAATGAACCAAGAAGGGGTACTTATGAAGAGAAGACAAGACAAATAGACTATGTCTTATACAGTGCAACAACAAAGAGAAAATAATCCAAGATAACTTTAGACATTCTAAAAATTCATGGTGCTACACAAGTAGACTTGGATAAAGCTAGGGAAGCCAAGATTGCAATACAACTTGAGAGCGCACCCTCCTTTGAAGTGAAAATAGAGAAATCAGATGATCCTAAGGAAAAGAAGAGTAAGAATAATGATATCACCTCTATGCCCACACCTACTATTGATATGGAGTCCAATCCACCTCCTGAGCCTAGTAAGATGCTTAAAAGGAAGAAGCAGACTAGCACAAGCCACCCATCATCAAGAAGAACAAGAAGAAAAGGCATAAACACTCAAGCACCTCCTAAGGTAGGATTTAGACTAAATCTTTAAGTGTTGAGAACTAGAGTCATTGATGAAGGGAGAATAGATCAAATTGAAATGTTCTATGATAAGTATCATGAGATTGATAAATCGAAGATTCATTCTATGATTATCAAACACATGATTAAGTTCAAGAAGAAATTTCAGGAACTTAAGATAGTCATTCCTAATAATGTTTGGAACATTCTAGATTCTTTAAAAAGATAAGCCATTGAAGAAGATTTTAGGATAAGGGAAAAGACATCGGATGACAAATTTCTTGTCTATTCAGTGGAAGAGAAAACTTTATTGGTGGATTTGGTGAAGCCTCACCTAAGAACTAAACTCAGAACTTTGTAAATAATGAATAAGGATTATGAGTTGGTTGCAAAGGAAATAGAGAAGGCATTTGAGAAAGTATTTTTGGAAAGACACATGTATCCTCCTATTGCACCTGCAACCCAAGTTCCCTTTGAGAAAGAAAAAGAAGATGAGATCCCCAATGCACCTGTGATAGGTCCATAGGATTCTGCACCCACAATGACAACACCTACCAATGTAATGGAGTATGTCCCCATGACTGAAGCTAAGGATGACACTATCATGATTGATAATGTTAAAATATCAATGGTGGCAATAGATAAGGATCTAGACAAGTTTGAATAATCCTTTGTAAGTACTGAAGAGGTTGAGATCTTATGTGGAGAAGAGTTACCTAAGCAGCAAGAAGAAGTCCAAGTTGAAGACTTGAGTAGACAAGAAAGTGAGAAAGAAGATGAACCTACAAGTGAGAAGGAAGATGAACATAAAGAAGAAACTTCTATGGAGATTCCAGTGAAGCTAAAGAATGAAATTATGGAAGTAAGCCAAATCCCACTCCTTACCCCTAAGCCATTACTTTCATTGTTGTCAAGTTTGACCCTTGATACAACTAGTCTAGACTCTTGGGGAGAAGAATATTTAATAAAGATAAGTGTATTAGCCATGGAGAAAGAAAAAGAGAAACAGGTTATGAGGAATCCTTTATTTTTTGAATCAGTCAAAATAATGAACAATCTACTACCAAAGGATAAGAAAGTATCAAGTGTATATTCAGTGGATGATGTTAGCATTATTTTGACAAGCTTCAAAGAAAATTTCTCAAATCTTGAAGAATTAGCATCCAAGATTGTAGAAGAGAAATACAGCAAGAAAATGATAGATGAGTTAATAAGTAACTTCTCACTTGACCTTCTCTTAAGGTTGGTCAAGCTATGCTAAAGGAGATAGTAGCAAAAGGAAGGAAAATAATTGTTGATTGTATGAATAAAGACAAACTTACTTCAAACCTTTCAAAGAAGATTCAAGAAGTTGAATCTCTGATGGAAGCTATGAGAAAATCAATGGAAGACCCCTCCTAGGATATTAACATGTGTAATAATTTCTATCAAGGAAAAATAGGCAAAATTGAAAAGGCAGAGAAAGAGATTGGGAAAATAAGGGCCAGGCAAACACAATTGAGACATGCACTAGTGCCCTCTCTAGATGTGTTGAATCAGAACATCAAGGAGATAGATGCCACTATTGTGACATATGATCAAGGTTCATGTATAGATTTGGAAAAGATAGAGAGGCTAACCTATGTATTATGCACCCATCTACAGACTGTAGATGCACTCAAGGCATTTTGGTAGCAAGAGATCCAAAACCTTAAGATTGCATACCCAGATGTACTATCTATGTAAGTACTTAAAGATTCATTTTTGTGCACCTTTTTCATTAATGTCAAAGGGGGAGTACAGTAATATGGAGTAGTAGAATGATATAGATATAAGATAAACAGTATATGATGTACAATATACAGGAAAAGATAAGAGTATAAGATAGAAAGTTTTTGTGTAAAGATGTAGTTTAGCAACTTCTACATATTCCTTTGTTTCCATTACTGACAAAGGGGGAGTGTTGGAAAGTTGACTATACTAGTATATATGACTTAATATAGTGTTTTCATTATGGAAAAAAAGTCATATAGTATTTTGGAGTCAGCACACCTGATGAGAAGATCAGAAATTGGCTAAGTGTAGAAGACTGGACAGTTAGCAGTGCACCAGTAGTTCAGAGCATCAGTGCACATGTGTATGACTGAGTTATGGTATGTGCCCTAGAAGATAAGATTGTAAGAGTGTATTCATGCTTAGTCTATGAGCACATGATCAGATATGCAATTATGATGAAGTTACAGATAGTTGAAGTTACACAGCCAGTGAATGCCAGAACAGAACAGTGTATGCAACCGACTGATGGTAAATTGATTAGTGACTATAAAATTGTTGTGTAAGGGCTATGTGCCTATTTTAATTAGGTTTTAGACATATAATTATGTTTTTTTGTAAACATTCTTGAGCCAATTCAATTGGAAGTGTTGTATGTAATCGACTAAAGGGCCGACCTAGTTAATTGTTTTGTATGCACATATAAATATTAGATGCGCCCTTGTAATTAGACATGGAAGTTATCATAGAGTTGAAATAAGCAAAGAAGAAGTGTGAAAAGAGTTGATAAGATGTATTAGAGCTTTTCAAGAGGTCAAAGCATAAGTGCATCAAAGGAACTGATCAGACAAGCAGTGTCACAGTGCTAGTTCATCCAAAAAATATAGTGTATATCTGAGATCAAAAGGTTGTAGCCTTCACCATTTGAGAAGTGAGCTCTAGGATATTATGTACCCACCCCTAATAGGGTTAATTGTAAAAGACTCCTAACAAGTTCTGACCCTTGACAAGGTCACTATACTAAATACATTGTAAAGAAACTCCTAACAGGGTTAAGGATCATAAGACACTAGTATAGATTATTAGTGGGTGTCAATTCCCATTGGGGTTTTTACCTATTTTGTTTTCCCCATAACCATATTGGTTTTATGTGTTGTGTTCATCTATCTTTTTAATGTTAATGTTCATTTTAGTACTTAAGCATTCAAATTAAGTTTAAAGAGCCAAGTAAAATGATTTAATATAGTGAACACTGATTCACCCCCCCCCCCCCCCCTCAGTATTCCCATTCCTAACAATTGGTATCAAAGCTCTAGTCCTGAGCAAAGAAGTTTAACCACTTGAGGAGATCATGGACAAAGAAGAAATGAAACATCTAAAAATAAATCTTGAAGCTACTCTTGAAGACCTAGATAGATCTAAAAAATAAATTGAAGAACTAAAAGAAAAAGTCAGTGATACTCAAGTAGTCATCAAAAGGATAAGAAAAGATTTGAAAGAATGCTCGACCAGTGATTTAGGCATTATGATTAAGAAGATGAATGAATAAAATTCATCCCTAAAAGAAAAAATTGAAGAATTAGATGATAAGCTAACCAACAATCAAGAAGTCTGTGATGAATAGATCAAAGAGAACCTTCAACTGAATGAAGAATTGAGGCAAGCAAACATGGAAATCTTGGAGCTAAGAAAAAAAAAAGAAAGATTGGAATCTGAATTGAAAGAGGCTAAGAATCAAATTGATAAATTACACACAAGCAAGGATCTGATTGAATCTCAACTGTATGCTTGGAAGCTTAAAGGAGATACCAACGACATTGGATTCAATGAAGCACAAAATCAGATTGACAACATGAGAGCAAGAATGAAAGCACCAGAGGACACCACAGATGTTAAGGAGACTAGAAGTTAGACTAAAGATCATGTTGAACCCTCCAAGAATGAGTGCAAGCTAGTAGATTGAACTTGTTATGCATGTAACAAGCATGGACATATAACAAGGAACTCTACAGAGGTAAGACCTTTCAATGGTTACTGTTATTCATGCAATAAATTTGGTCATAGAGCTATGAATTATAAGACAAGTAGGAAGAACAAGACTCAGTATAATTAGAGAAATCAAAATCAAACAAATGTAAGAAGTTCTCAGAATGTTACATGTCAGATATGTAACTATAATGGTCACTCAACTAGACAATGTAAAATGGTAACCCATGTGAATGCACCGAGGAATATAAGGCCTCCAATTATTTTTCACTAATGTAACAAGGCTAGACACATCTCAAAGTTCTATAGATCAAGGATGCAAAGTAAAGAAATCTCTAAAAAGTTAGAAGAATCAATGCTAGATACCGAAGGTGAAATCAAGTTTTTGAAAGCTTTAGAAGATGCGAGCTTGATTTAGTCAGAGGAAAAGAAGGATATAGTTGATGAGAATGTATTGGATGCATCCATAGTGGATGCACCCTCTACATCTGGATAAATGGCCCTTAGGGTCATAGGGGGAGCTAATTTATCTCTAAACCCCTGTGAGGACGGTATACTCACCTCAAAGTATGCACCTTTGGACTTAACCTTTTGGAGACTAGCATAAGCTTTTAGATATCTCATTACATTCAAATTCAAAGAGATTGGAGAGAAAAGGATCCCTAGCATTTGATTGTGAAGGATTGCAAATTGATTCACCAATGTTTAGCAAGTGCATTTGATCGACTGTGGAAGCCCTAATCCATCACACCGATTCATAAGTCTTTGAGATCATTTAGAAAGTGATATAAAAGTAAGTAATGGATACTCCCATTGTATTTGATGTGGTAGAGAAAAAGAGATATGTGTTGAAGAGGCATCCATTCAAATCCAAACTAGATGACCTAAAAGGTGCATTCTCCTACACTCCCATGGGTGTTATGCATGTGGAAGATATCAAGGCATACATATATTGCAAGAAGGAACTAGTAGGTTTGGATAGAATAAGAGCACACATGGAAACAATGATGAAACCTGATAAAACCTTCATGGATGAGTATGCGCAATTGGAAAATCATCCTGTAGTAGAATATGCTATGACATATGAGTTCTATGAGTTAGAATGGATCAAGATCCTACTCAGCAGGATCTATGCTGACCTATTTTGGATAGTTGAAGTACTGGATAGGATAATAGGAGATCTAATTCATGAGATGACAGGACTCTCAAGGACATGCGCCATTCTTCCAATGGGAAAGGATGTCAGAAAACTTGTAGAACAAGCTTTAAAATCAAGTGATAGGTGCAAAATGAAAATAGAGCCTATAGAGGAGAAAGACATCAAATTGGAGTCCATGATACTGGGATACAGGCTCCATCACACTAACAGAATAAACAGTGTGTCAGCAGCCACCATTCTAGCAACAATAAGGTTGGTAAGAGAGAATGGAGAGTTTAATGTATGTGAGATCTTGTACACATAGCTAATAGAAAACATAAGAGCCATCAAGCATGAAAAGACCAAGATATTCAGGTTTGGGTCTTTAATAATATATATGTACTTCCATATTCTTGGAAAGGTGTCTAATTTGTATCTAGACTAATCTATTTCCACTATGCCGCAGATATCCCTTAAGGAATCCACAGAAAGTACCCTTAAGGATTACATGGAATTGGAGTTGAAAAAATTCAGAGTGAAAATGTGAATGAGGTATGTTAACACAAGAAAAATTTTCATGCCTCCGCAAGTATTTCTCCCATCTTCCTGGCAAAAACCCTAGGCAAAATTCAAAAATCTAGCCGTTTGCAAGGAAAACCCTAAGTGTGCCCTAGGCTTGTTCTAAATTTGCGTTACTTTTTGGGCCACTTAAAAACTTTATAACACATGTGCATTAAATATTTTCACCTTGCAGTCTTCTTTTTCCCTAAGTCTCTGAGCGCCTAGCTTTATTTTTCCTAAGTCCGTCGGTGTGATTTTTCCTAAGTCTAGCGCTTTAATATTTCCTATAGTTTTTGACCTTATTCCTTTCTTGGGCCCAGCTTTCTGACACCATCTTGATCCAATGATGGGTGTAAGATCTTATGGAGTGTGTCAGAGGTTTGTGAAGTTGCACCAGCCATTGATTCTCTTTCACGGCAAAGGCTTTTCAATGTAATGGGTCCACATGCCAGGTGTGCTTAGTCAACACTTTCTCATTGGTCCACGTATTAATGACTCAGAATATTGTCAATGTGGCCTATGTCAGAGATTTTTGATCGATGGTCGGTGTATGATTGCATGGAATATTCTTCCCCCATGCGATCTTATGCTCATCATCTGATTAGATGCCGAAGTGTAGTGGGTACTATGTTAGAGCTGACTGGGTAGAGGTAACAAATGGTATGATGACATCTGGTTATTTGCAGGTGGGCCCAAGGTTATAAAGTATTTTCTAATTTCTAGTGGCTCAAACAAAATGTTTAGAGGGACCAATTGCCATGTGTTGCTGAGATGTTAGGTTTTGATTGGCCGTGGATTTTAGGTATGCAGACACGTCAGTGGGCCCGAGAGTTTCTAAGGGATGCAAAGATAGAAGATCTCATGATGGGCGTATTGTTGCATATAATCTTTTGAGGCTTTGCGACCTTACGCCAGCCATTTATTTTAAAGCTTATGAAGGAGTGGGTCCAAAATGCTGATTCATCACCGACGTGCTTAGTTTTCATTGGTCAAGGGTTTGGTGATGTGTAAAGCAATTTTTAAAGGTTTTTTGTTGACTGTTGTGGGATTCTATGAGCCACCTGATCTGTCGGGAATAAAATAGATCAAGGATCACATTTTAAAGTTGATTCAGTTACCATTTTTATTCAAATTCAAATATCCTGCTGGGTTTTTGGTAGGGTTTTTGAACCAGTGAGTCATGTAAAGTGATGCGGTGGCCAGGAATTGAATTTTTTAGTATAGATTGCAGTTGGGAAAGGATATAGAAGGTATAAATGAGAGAAAATGAGAGAAAATGAGAAGGAAGAAAGGGTTAGACATGCCATGATTAGAGCTGACCAATTAAGAAGGCAACTATTAGACTTGGAAGCTATAAATTATGTTCCTATCCCTAAAAATGCAAATGAGCTACCTGTTGTCCATAAGACTTTTGAAACTAGGAAACCAAGGGATAAAGGGAAACAAAAGGAAGTAGGCATTTCAATTAAAGAACCTATAGCCCCAAAACTCCCTATAGACCAGGCTTTAAGATTGGAAACCGACCTTGAAAAGGCCAAAAAAGAATAGGAAATGCTAGCCAAAGAACTTGAAAAGGCAGAACTAGAAGCTGCAACACTAGAAATGAGAAAGAAAATTGACCTACAAATTTTGCTAGTTCTACCATGACACAAGGAGAAAATGTCACAAATTCAACAAATCAGACAACTACTGTTCCTCCACCAGGAGGTTTTAAAGGTGCTGCCACTACAAATAATAATGCATCTACATCTCAGGGTGCTAGTTTTCGTAATTCAAGGATTATACATGAAAGATGTAAATAGTTGGTTTTTACTGGTATCCCTGGTTATCCTAACCCCATCCCTGAAGAAATCAGAAAGGAGCTTCCTAAATTCATAGGAAGCAATGTTGTAACTTGTGAGAAGCATTTAAAGAAATTCATTAATGTAATTGATCACTATAACATTGTCCTAGATGATGTTATCATGAAACTATTTGTGCAATCCTTAATAGAGGACTCAAGGGATTGGTTTAGGGCTTTTCCACATGGTAGCATAGGATCATGAGATCAGCTTAGGCATTTTTTTAAAGAGCAATATGGTGATAAAACACATGAAGGTTTTATGCTAAATGAATTCAATAACATAAAAAAGAACTTTAATGAGGATGTTGTTGAGTTTAATGTTAAATTTCAAAAGGCCATGCATAAATTGTTGCAGGTCATCAAATTAGATGACATGGTGTGCCTTGTCACATATTTAAATGCTTTTGATTCTAAGATGGGATACCTATTGAGAGATAAAAATCCAAGGACTCTAGTTGAAGCTTACAAGTTAGCTGTGAATATAGAAAGCAACCGCAAAATCTCAAGAAAGTTGGGAAGGAGAGAAGATAACATGTCTCTTTTGTTAAATAGAAAAGATCCAGGAAAGCTTCAAGGTGTGAAACCTAAGGATGATGAAAGCCTAAAATAGATTCTAAAAGCAATCAAAGATCTGAAGACTGGTGAAAATAGAGGTAATAAAGTTGCAAGAGGGGACAAGCCCCCCTTTAATAATTTGAACAAATTGCCAAGAATGCAAAACTACCCCTACAACACTCAATGGAAAGATGGGAAGCCTTTTATTCTTGAGAAAAGAGATAAACCAAATGATAGGACCCCTGATCCATTACAAAGAAATTCAATGAATATGGTGGAAGAAGTCCCATGGTGTGTTGCTTGTCAATCACCACATGATCCTGATTATTGTGCCATATCCCAAAATGTCTCTTCTCAGGAGGAGCAAGAATGCAATGAGGAATAACCTTATGATGACTAGGGATGTGGGATGTTCTCTTCTCATGTTTTAAGTGAGGTGGACTCTACTAAAGAGGATGAAAATTAGGATACTTCACATTCCCAAACTAGAAATGAATCATATCATCAGCAAGTTTTTTCAGATGATGAAGATAGTGAGCCTGACAACATCCAGTGTAATGTTCAAAAGAATGAAGAAATAACTACTTTGAGAAGACCTTCTGATGAAGAAATTGCTTTGATAATAGCCAATTTGGTTACTCAGGAAAAGGCAAATTATAAATTGAGGAATAGAGTTTTTGGTGATGCAAACCCCAAGCCTGTTGGCATTTTTATCAAGAAAACAGATAAGAATGTACAAACTTCACAAGATAAGACTAAGGATGCTAATCCTATTGATAAAGTCAAGGTAAAGAAAGTTTCCAAGCCCAATATTGTTTATAAGATAAAAACTAGGCCTACTGCTAAGGTTGTACCAATTTTGCAAAAGAAAAACAAGGCCCAAACTGACAAACCTGTAGATACATCCACCCAAGAAGCTGATAAAGAGATTGCAGATTCAAAACTAGATGTACCCGATTTAAAGTATGTTCTAGTTGACATGAGTAAATTGTTGACTCAAATCACTGTCAAAGTTCCATTATTAGAGATGATGAGAATAGAAGAACATAAGAAAAATGCCTTGAAATGGGTAAAAAGTGTAGTACATACTGATTCTCAAAGAATAGAAAAAACTGAGAAACAAGTAGCAATTGTGGATGAAGAAGATGAAAATTGTAGTGAGTAGATTTTTTCTAAGATCCCTCAAATATATTTGGACACAAATGTTGTTAGTACTATGGCAAGATCAGTTGATCCTTTTTTCTTGACTCTACAAATAAATGGAAAGTTGCTAAAGAATTGCATGATTGATTCTGGAGCATCAAATATTGTTATGCCTATTGAGGTTATGAAGTCATTGGGATTAAAGGTGGATACACCTCATGGAAGGTGTCAAGCTATGGATTCAAGAGAAGTACCAGTTGTTGGTACTATTAAGGCCTTGCCCTATAGATTGGCTGCATACCCCAACAAACAATTGACCATGAGTGTCTTGGTAGTTGATATTCCTCCCCAGTATGGAATGTTACTGTCAAGAAAATGGAGTGCCTCTATGGGAGGCAGCATATAGTGTGACTTATCATTTTCCACTTTTAATTTTGAGGGATAGAATATCAAAGTCATTAGGGAGTCAAGGACTCCACACATGATTGAGGAAGAAGAACAAGACAACATGAATTGTTTCCTTGATACTGATATTAATGCCTTCAAAGTCCAAGATAAGGAAGCAAAGGAAGGTATTGAGCCTCCCCACAAATCAAAAATCCAGGAAGGGTGGATTGATCTTGATAATCTCTGGACCATGTATTTTGATGGAGCAAATAGAAAAGAAGGATCTGGAACTGGAATATTGCTCATATCTCCAAATGGTAAAACTTTCAAGTTCTCATTTACTTTATTGTTTTCATGCACAAATAATGTTGCAAATTATGAGGCTCTATTAATCAGCCTAAGATTAGCATCAGGTCATGGCATAAAGTGTTTGAAAGTTATAGGTGACTCTGAGTTAGTCATATCCCAAATTAGATCGAAATATGCTTCAAAGAATTAGAAGTTGAAACAATATAGGAATGTAGTATGGGATGAGATTGAAAGCTTTAGTGCTTTTAATATTTGTTGGATGGAGAGAAGCCAGAATAGGATGGCAGATTTTTTGCTTAATATAGCCCTTAGACTAGAAGATGTTACATTTGTAGATGTTTCTAATATAGAGGTACAAGCCAGACCTTCCATCCCTGACAATCTAGATAATTGGCAAGTTTTTTCTAATGACCAAGATATATTAAGGTTTCTCCATTATGAATCTCACTTTGGTGATAAAGAAATGGATTTTAGTGCTTATGTTAATACAGTGAATGGAAAAGATGTCATCTTTGGGAAAGAGGTTTTGCAATTAAAATCAAACAAGGTTCCTAAAGGACTAGTTGCTCTTGAAAGGGCATTTGACAACAAAGACAAGGCCTTCTCAGCTAGTACTGATAAAAGCAATGAGCTTGAAGAGATAAAATTGGGCACAGGGATAGCTCCCAAGAAATTTTACATAGGCAAGTCTCTCTCTCCAAGAACTAGAAAAAAATTAATTTACCTTCTCAAAAAATTTAGGCATGTTTTTGCCTGGTCTTATGAAGACCTTAAAGCTTACAGGGAAGACCTTTTCCAACATGAGGTTCCACTCAAAGAAGGCACAAAACCTTTTAGACAAAATTTGAGACCTATTAACCCTACCTTGGCACCCAAAATGTAGAGTGAACTTGAGAAGATGATGGATACTAGAATAATCAAGCCCATCAGGCATTCCACTTGGGTTTCAAATTTAGTGCCTATCAGAAAAAAGAATGGTGACATTAGGCTTTGTGTTAACTTCAGGAATCTTAACGTAAATTCTTTGAAAGATAACTATGGGTTACCCAATGTGGAGAACATGTTGCAAAAGGTTACTGGATTAGAATTGATGTCCATGATGGATGGTTTTTCTGGTTACAATCAATTTATGGTCAAAGATATAGAACAGTTTAAAACTGCATTTACAACTCCATGGGTGACATATGTTTATGTAAGAATGCCATTTGGGTTGACTAATGCAGGTTCTACTTTTCAAAGGGCTATGGATGTAGCCTTTGTAGATTTCATTGATAGATTTATGGTGGTATATCAGGATGACTTGACAGCCTTTTCAGCAAAAGAAGAACAACATTGTCAACATCTTGAGAAAAATTTTATCAGAGCATTGGAATATGGGGTTTCTTTGAACCCAAAGAAGTGCACCTTTGGTGTGACAGAAGGAAAACTTTTAGGGCACATTGTTTCAAAAGATGCTGTGAGAATAGATCCTGAAAGAGTAGAGGCTATTGAAAAACTATCCTTACCAAAAAATATCAAGGGAATTCAATCCTTTTTAGCATAGGTCAACTTTTTAAGAAGGTTTATTACAAACTTTGCAGAAATCAGTATTCCCATATCAAGGATGTTAAAGAAAGGAGCAAAAATGGAATGGAATAATGAAGTAGTTCAAGCCTTCAATGACATTAAGAGGGCCATTAAGCATGCCCCAGTCTTAAAGACACCAGATTATAGCAAGCTAATGCAAATTTTCTCTTTTTCATCTGCCCATACTATTGCTGCAATACTTTTACAAAAGAATGCTGAAGGTTTTGAACAACCTATTTCCTTTTTCAGCAAGACTTTACAAGTAGCAGAATTAAATTATGATATCATTGAGAAACAAGCTTATGCCTTGGTCAAGGCCATTAAAACATTTATATGTTATTTGGTGGGAGCCACAGTGGTTGCCTATGTTCTAAGTGCTACAGTCAAGGACATCTTGGTCCAACAAGAGGTTTCAGGAAGAAGATGTAGGTGGATTAATAGAATTCAAGAATTTAACATTAATATCCACATTACAAAGTTGGTTAGAGGTTTAGTCCTAGCAAAATTGATGGCCCAAAGTAATCTAAATGCAAACCAGATCAATATGCTAGAAGAAGATCAAAGACCTTATGTGTGCAACATGGATTGTTGTGAATGGTACAAGGATATTGTCAAATATTTACAAATGATGGTCTTACCCCCTGAACTGGATGATAATAAAAGAAGAACTATTAAACTCCACTCTTTGAGATATGCAATTATAAATGGTGAGCTTTGGTGGAGGAGTAATGATGGTGTTTTTCCCAAGTGTGTAGACCATGATAAAGCCCAGCTCTTGATGCATGAAATGCACAGTGGAATTTATGGAGGACATTACATGGATAAGACTACAACCCACAAGATCATCAGGGCCAATTTTTGGTGGCCTTCACTTTTCAACGATACCCATCAGTTTTTCAAGAGGTGTGATCCTTTCCAAAGGTTTGTAGGAAAACTAAAATTCAGTGGGGATTTGCCTCTCAGACCTGTTTCTATTCAAGCCCCTTTTCAGAAATGGGGTATGGATTTCATTGGTGAAATCCCTAATAAATCCAATGGTGGACATTCCTACATATTAGTGACAACAAATTATTTCACTAAGTGGGTTGAGGCAATCCCTACAAGAAGAGAAACCAGCAAGGTGGTGATAGATTTTATGATGTAGAATATCTTGACAAGGTTTGGTTGTCCAGAAACTATGGTGGTTGATAATTCATTATGTTTTAGGTCAGAAGAGTTTGTTGAATTTTGTAGACATAATGGTATTAAAATTTCATATCCATCTGCTTATCATCCACAAGGCAATGGCCAGGAAGAATCCAATAATCAGAGTTTAATCAAGATTTTGAAAAGAGTCCTAGACAAAAACAAGAAGGCTTGGGACTACAAATTGCTACAAGCCCTATGGGCTGATAGGGTTACAATAAAGAAAGCAATAGGATGTGCCCCTTTTGACTTAGTGTATGGAATAAATGTAATATTACCCCAAAATAACTTGTTGCAGATGTATCAATTCATTCAGAAATATGATGAAGATGTTGAAGAAGATATGATAGTTAGGATGAATGATCTGATTCAACTCAATGAGGTAAGAAATGATGCACACATCAAGAGTGAGAATTTGAAAGCCTAGTGCAAAGTCTTGTATGATAGAAGGACTACTCAGAGAAATTTTGCAAAAGGAGACATGGTATTAATGTGGAATGTAAGAATGCAAGACAAAGGAAAACATGGGAAATTTGATCCCATATGGTTAGGCCCATATATTATTGAAGAAAAATGGGAAGCAGGTTCTTACATTCTGAAGAATTTGATAGGAGAGCTCCTGAAGCTGCCTGTTCATAGTCAATTTTTGAAATTTTATTTCTTGTAAAAGTTTTGGCAGTTTCTGTATAGGTTTTGTTTAGGTTTTTGTGTGCAGTTCCCTATTTTTGTCAAAAATTTTGGTTCTAGTCTACTGTACCAAGAGATTCTAGTTTCTCATTGTATTTGCAAAAGATACACATCCCTGAGCATGAGCCATTGTTAGCACAAGAAAAAATTTCATGCCTCTACAAGTATTTCTCCCATCTTCCTAGCAAAAACCCTAGGCAAAATTCAAAAATCTAGCCATTTGCAAGGAAAACCCTAAGTGTGCCCTAGGCCTGTTCTAAATTCGATTTACTTTTTGGGCCACTTAAAAACTTTATAACGCATGTGCATTAAATATTTTCACCCAGCGGTCTTCTTTTTCCCTAAGTCTCTAAGTACCTAGCTTTATTTTTCTTAAGTCCGTCGGTGTGATTTTTCCTAAGTCTAGCACTTTAATATTTCCTATAGTTTCTGACCTTATTCCTTTTTTGGGCCTAGCTTTCTGACACCATCTTGATCCAACGATGGGCGTAAGATCTTATGGAGTGTGTCAGAGGTTTGTGAAGTTGTGCCAGCTATTGATTCTCTTTCACGACAAAGGCTTTTCAATGTAATGGGTCCACATGCCAGGTGTGCTTAGTCAACACTTTCTCATTGGTCCACGTATTAATGACTTAGAATATTGTCAATGGGGCCTATGTCAGAGATTTTTGATCGACGGTCGGTGTATGATCACATGGAATATTCTTCCCCCATGTGATCTTATGCCCATCCTCCAATTAGATGCCGAAGGGTAGTGGGTCCTATGTCAGAGCTGACTGGGTGGAGGTAACAAATGGTATGATGACATCTGGCTATTTGCAGGTGGGCCCAAGGTTATAAAGTATTGTCTAATTTCTGGCAACTCAGACAAAATGTTTAGTGGGACCGATTGCCATGTGTTGCTGAGATGTCAGGTTTTGATTGGCCGTGGATTTTAGGTATGCAGACATGTCAGTGAGCCTGAGAGTTTCTAAGGGATGCAAAGATAGAAGATCTGATGGTGGGTGTATCATCGCATAGAATCTTTTGAGGCTATGCGACCTTATGCCAGCCATTCATTTTAAAGCTTATGAAGGAGTGGGTCCAAAATGCTGATTCATCACTGACGTGCTTAGTTTTCATTGGTCGAGGGTTTGGTGATGTGTAAAGCAATTTTTAAATGTTTTTTGTTGACTGTTGTGGGATTCTGCGAGCCGCTCGATCTGTCGAGAATAACATAGATCAATGGTCACATTTTAAAGTTGAGTCGATTACCATTTCTATTCAAATTCAAATATCCTACAGGGTTTTTGCTAGGGTTTTTGAACCAGTGAGTCATGTAAAGTGAGGTGGTCAGGAATTGAATTTTTTAGTACAGATTGTAGTTGGGAAAGGATATAGAAGGTATAAATTATAGCTAAAATCCAATTTTGTTTCCTATAATGCCAAGCCAAATGAATATTAGGGTTGAATTTTTGCAGAAGGACATTCATTACAGTTTGATAGTGAGATAATAAAATTAGATTTGTTGAAAAGGAGCCAAGGATAGCATTGAAAACATAAAGCATGTCGACTCAATTGCAAATATCTCACATGTTTTAGTAGTGTAGTTATTGTAAACCCTTTGGGGTTGTTGTAAAGGTTTTTAGGGTTAATTTTTGCAACCCTAGAATGATCAGTTGCTTGTTGCATCTCTTGGTATAAAGGGATTTTTCATGATCATTCTATGGGATTGGAGTTTAGGTGTTAAAAAGACAGAAATTTTTGAAACCCTAGCTTTCAGTCAAGGATTGTAATTTTTTATATCATTTTATCAAACAATAGAGAAGAAGTACAGGTTGTTCTTATCTTCCAAGCTTGTTATTCAGGATACTGTATGCACATGGTGAAAGGTTATACTTAATACAAACCTTAGATCTTTGCTCTCCTTTTCTCTATTCTTTGAATCTTTAGATCTTTTCATAAGGTTTATATGTATGTATTGGTGCTTTGAGTTCCAACCTAGAGTTAGATTGAATATTGCTCAAAGTGGAATATGTGTTCTTGGAGTTTATTTGAAGGATTTTCATAAGTAGGAAAGAGTTGAGGTATTTTTGTTTATGTCTAAAGACCAATTTTAGACACCATTGTATTCATCCTTTTCCTTAATATTTTTCCCAATGGATAAGGCACTGGCCTATATTCTCCTATCTTTGTGTTGAGAAGAGTGATTCAAACCTTAGAATCCCAATCATTTAAATCACTACCAGTCTTTACTTTTATTTACATTTATGTATTTTCCTACCTAGTGATGGAGGATTAATGAACAATAGGTTCTTGTTGAGTATTCTCTCATTGTATTCATCTATTGAAGGATCCAATAAAGAAATAAGGGGCAGAGTTGGAATTATCAGTCAGAGTTAATACTATTGGATCAGGTGCACCCACCTTGGTTTTGTAGAGCTAGAAGCAGAAGAGGGTAGTCTTATCCCTATAGTTGGACCAATTTCTTATATATTTCTCGCATTTGGAACTAACCAATCCTCAATATCCATCATAGGCATATTGGTATCTCATGGGGTGTAAAATCCTATCCAGGAACCAACAAGGTATAGGATACCTGAAAAATAATTTGAAAAATACAAGGATAGTATTTGTTTCATGGTAGAGACTGATACAACATGCATGGAGGTTGTTGAACCAAGAACAAAGTGTAGTCATCCACTAGGATATGAAGTTGAAAAGCCTATTCTAGAGGCTTATGCTCAAGTTCTATTATCAGCACCTAATTACCTCAATGAAACTAGATGGGGGACTTATGAAGAGAAAACAAGAGAAGTAGATGTTGTATTGATCAACACATCAACAAAAAGAAAAGTTGCCAAGGTTACTTCAGAAATCTTGAAAATTCATGGAGTATCTCAAGTAGACCTAGACAAAGAAAGGAAAGAGAAGATAGCTTTGGAAATAGAGAGTGAAGCTACAAGAAAGACATAATCTGATGATCCAAAGATGAAGAAGGTGAAAATTGAGAAATCAGATGATCATAAGGGTAAATCTAATGTTGCCCCTCCTATGCACATAGTAATAATTGACCTTACGGCTCCTCTTGAGTGTAAGGCAATGCCTAAGAGTAAGAAAGAGATTAGCACTAGTCATCCATATTCATGAGCAACAAGAAGCAGGAAGAATACTCAAACACCTCTAGAAGTATGTTTCAAACCTAGTCTTAGTGTGTTGAGTTCAAGGATTGTTAATGAAGGTAGAATTGATCAAGTAGGAAAGTTCTATGAGAAATACAATGAGATTGAAAAATAAGAGATTCATGGAATGATTGTCAAACATATGCTAAAGTTTAAAAAGATAGTCCTAGAACTAAAAATAGTGATTCCACACAATGTATGGAACATTTTGGAATTCTTGAAGAGACAAGAAAATGAGGAAGATCTGAGAATAAGAGATAAAATTCTAGATGAAAGTCTCCCAATATGTTCTTTTGAAGAGAAAGGCCTTTTATTAGATTTGGTGAAACCACACCTAAAGACTAAGACAAGAACACTACATATCAGGGATAAAAATTATGAGTTAGTAGCTAAAGAGATAGAGAAAGACTTTGAGAAGGTATTCTTGAATAGACACATGTATCCATCTACTGTACACAAAACTCAAGTGCCTCCTAAGGAAGCCAAGGAGTCAGAGACTACAAAGGTATCAATGACAGGTCCTCAGGATTCAATGCCTATAGTAGAAACACATACAGAGGTAGAAAAGTCAGTGCCCATGAAAGAGTCACTAAAAGATAACACTATCATCATTGACAATGTAGAAATAGCCATGGCAACCATAGATAGAGACCTAGATAAGTTTGAGGAGGCTTTTGTGAGCACACAAGAAGCTAAAATCCTTTACGGTAACAATTCACCCAAGCCACAAGAAGAAGTACACATTGAAGATATAACAAATGAAAAAGAAGAAGAGAAGGAAACAAAAAAAGAAGAGACAGAAAAAGAGGAAGAAAAGATGGAAAAGGAGAAAGAAAAAGAAGAGGAAAAAGGAAATAAAACAACAGATAAGCCATCTATTGAAATTATAAGAAAATTAAAGCGAGAAGTGATGGATTGCACTCCTATCACTCCCTTAGCATCATTGTTGTCAAGATTGACACCTGACACCACTAGTTTGGACTCATGGGGAGAAGAAGACCTGATAAAGGTTAGTGTCTTAGCTATGGAGAAGGCCAAGGAGAAATAGGTAATGAGGAATCCCCTCTTTGCAGAATTAGTAAATATCCTAAACAACTTGTTACCAGCAGATAAGAAAGTGTCCAAGGTACACTTTGTTGATGATGTAAGTGCAATTCTTTCACAGTTCAAGAGTAATTTCTCCAACTTGGAAGAATCAACATCATTAGTTGTAGAGGAGAATTATATGAAGAAAAGACTAAATGAGTTGGTCAGTAACTTCTCACTAGACCTTAGTTCACTCAAAGTTGGACAAGCAAATTTTAAAGAGTTTGCAACAAATGAAAGGAAAATTATTGCTGACTATATAAATCAAGATAAGTTGATAGCCGACCACTACAAGAAGATTCAAGAAGCAGAGGCTAAGATTAAAAAAGTGAGGAAGTTAGTAGAAGATCCCTCTACTAATGTAAACATGTGTAACAATGTATATTAGGGACATATTGACAAAATTGAGAAGACAGAAAAGGAGATATCAAAGATAAGGGCTAGGCAGACTCAGCTTAGAAATGCTCTTGCACCCTCCCTAGATGTGTTGAATCAGAATATCAAGGAGATCGATGCCACCATGGTAACATATGATCAAGGTCCTAGTTTAGATTTGAAGAAGATGGAGAAACTACAATATGCCTTATGTGCCCATCTCCAAACAATCAATGCATTGATTGCATTTTGGAAGCAAGAGATCCAAAATTTACAAATTGCATACCCGAATGTACTTTTAGTGTAAGTAATTGTACAAATTTAGTTTTGTAACACCTTTGTCATTAATTTAAAAGGGGATGTATGTATAGAATATGAAGCTATATCTATGTAAAGAAAATGTATAGTAAGAAGATATAAGGGAGATATAAGATAGAGTATGATTAAGTGTTTTTTGTATTAAGGGACAGTTAGTAACTTTTCCATATTCCTTTGTTGCCATCAATGAAAAAGGGGGAGATTGTTGGAAAGTTGACTATACTAGTATATATGACTTAATATAGTGTTTTTATTACATTAACAAAGTCATATAGTGTTTTTGAGTCAGTGCACTTGATGAGAAGATCAGAAATTGGCTAAGTGTAGAAGACTGGATAGTTAGCAGAGCACCAATAGTTCAGAGCATTAGCGCATGTGCGTCTGACCAAGTTATGGTATGTGCCCTAGAAGATAAGATAGTAAGAGTGTATTCATGCTTATTCTATGAGTGCATGATCAGATATGTAAGTATGACAAAGTTACAAACAGTTGAAGTTACACAGCCAATGAATGCCAGAACAGAACAACGTATGAAACCGACTTATGGTAAATTGATTAATGACTATAAAATTATTGTGTAAGGGATTTGCACCAATTTTAATTATGTTGTAGACATATAATTATGTTTTTTTGTAAACACGCTTGATCCAATTCAATTGGAAGTGTTGTATGTAATCGGTTAAAGGGCCGACCTAGTTAATTGTTTTGTATGTGCATATAAATATTAGATGCACCCTTGTAATTAGACATGGAAGTTATCATAGAGTTAAAATAAGTAGAGAATAAGTGTGTGAAGAGTTGATAAGATGTATTAGAGCTTTGCAAGAGGTCAAAGCATAAGCGCATCAAATGAACTGATCAGATAATCAATGTCACAGTGCCAGTTCATCCAATAGATATAGTGTATATCTGAGATCAAAAGGTTGTAGCCTTCACCATTTGAGAAGTGAGCTCTAGGAAAGTGTGTCCCCACCCCTAATAGGGTTAATTGTAAAAGAATCCTAATAGGGTCTGACCCTTGACAAGGTCACTATACTAAATACATTGTAAATAAACTCCTAACAGGGTTAAGGATCTTCTAACAAGGATCATAAGACACTAGTACAGATTATTAGTGGGTGTCAATTCCCACTGGGGTTTTTACCTATTTGGGTTTCCTCATAACCATATTGGTGTTATGTGTTGTGTTCATCTATCTTGTTAATGTTAATTTTCATTTCAGTACTTAAGCATTCAAGTTAAGTTTAAAGAGCCAAGTAAAAAGATTTAATATAGTGAACACTGATTCACCCCCCCCCCTCTCAGTGTTCCCATTCCTAATACGGAGATTGTTGGAAAGCTGAATATACTAGCATATATGACTAATTTTTCTGTTGTCATTATTCCAACAAAGTCATATGAAGTTTTGGTGTCAACGCAATAACTTAGAATATCAGAATTTGGCTATGGAAGACAGAGCAGTCAGTGAAGCACCCGATGATCTGAGCATCAGCGCACATGTGTATGATTGAGTTTTGGTATGCTCTCTTGAAGATAAGATTTTGAGTATGTTAGTAATCTATGCCTAAGAATGTATGGTCAGATGTGATAGCATGAAGAAGTTAGGGTGAGTTGAAGTGACACAAACAATAAGCAACATAACATAACAGAGTATGCAACCCACATGAAAGATTTTGATTAGCGAGTATTATTTTTTTTTTTAAGGCTATGCTCCTATTTTAAATGTGTTGTAAACATGTTAATATCAATGTATGTAAACATTCTTGATCCAATTCATTTGGAAGCATTGTATGTAATAGGTTATAGGCTAACTTAGTAGATAGTTTTAGTTGCGCCTATATATATGACATGCACTTTTGTATTAAAGCATGAGATGGATATAGAAGATGTAAGAGAAGAGTATAAGTATATGAAGTATGTGTTAAGAGAAGTAAGAATGATATAGAGATTTACAAGAGGTTAAAGCATTAGCACACAAAAGGAACTGATCAGACAAGCAGTGTCATAGTAGCAGTTCACCTTGCAGATGCAGTGTGTATCTGATATCCAAGAGATTGTAGCCTTCTCTATTGAGCAGTGAGATCTGACAGTGAGCCTTCCACCCCTAATAGGGTTTGTTACTTCAAGACTCCTAACAGGGTCTGACCTTTGACCAGGTCATTATACTAAAGCATTGTAATGACTGCTCCTAACAGGGAAAATGAACATTAACAGGTTCATAATACAAAGTACAATTATTAGTGGGTATTAATTCCTACTGGGGTTTTCATTTGGCCAAGGTTTCCCCATAATCATAGCTGGTGTTATGTGTTATGGTTGTTTACTTTACTTTCTTTAATATTTAGTTTAGTAATTTATTAATTGGGCTAAGTTTCAAGAAGCATAAAAACATTAATAATATAGAACACTGATTCACCCCCCCTCTCAGTGTTTCCATTCCTAACAAAAGTGTTAAAGACTTTTGGCATGGAAGATTCAAAATTGGTAGGAACATTGATGGTAACAGGATGTAAGTTGACAAAGGATGATGAATCAACTGAGGTAAATCATAAATTGTATAGGTCAATGATTGGAAAAATAATGTATGTGGTATATTGTAGGCCTGATATAGAAAATTCAATTGGGATTATGCAAAGATTATCTGCCAATCCTAAAGAGTCACATATAGTTGTATTAAAGAGGATTTTGAGGTACTTGAAGAAGACTAAAGACTATGGTTTATGGTACTCTAAGGAAGGATATTTTTAACTCTAAGTGTACACTGATGTAGATTGGGCTAGAAACATTGATGACCGGAAGAGAACAACTGGTGGAGCATTCTTCTTAGGAGAAAGGCTTGTGACTTGGATAAGAAAGAAATAAGAATGCATTTCTTAGTCTACTATTGAAGTAGAGTATGTTGTTGTTGCTGCTAAGTGTTCAAATATTTCTTGGATAACATAGTTGTTGGAAGGAATGAATGTGGTGATCACTGAACTGGTGATTATATATTGTGACAACACAAGTGCCATAAATATTTCCAAGAATTCGGTGATGCATTAAAAAAAAAAGAACATATCAATTATCACTATTTGAGGGAACAAGTATAAAAGAAGAAAGTCAAACTGGAATTTGTGAAATCTAAAGACCAACTTGCTGACATATTCACCAAGACCTTACTGAAGGACACATTTGAGTACTTGAGGACTAGGCTAGGTGTCGGTCACATGTCTATCGGTCACTAAGGTGATCAAGAGGTTGCATCAACCCATACTTTATCATAAAATTATTCATGTTGATGCACATAGCTCACACTTTAGAATTTATAAGGTTGTGAAAGATTGTAGAAGCTGGAATAGAAAATTATTTAATAGTACATGAGGTACTAGATCTAGATTGAACAACTGAGAATTACTTGGCTGCTGAAGAACTATATATTTTATTTGGCATTATTGTCAAAGGGAGAGAGACTACATATGAAATATCAGTTAGTGAGAACACAAAAAGGGATAGGAAGTTCTATGGAATATTTGTTGCTAAACATGAAATGTGAGAAAGAATCGCATAGCTGAAAAAGATCAAATCCGCAAGGAAAGTTTGCATGGACTGTTAGTTTTTAGTGATTAAACATATTAAATATCAAGCTAGAAAGTGCTTACCAAGCTACAACATTTACTTATATAGTTTTAGAACACATGTTTGGTATGGTGTGGCATATTTCATATTGTTTGTGTTGCCATCAATACCAAAGGGAGAGATTGATAATCTACAACTAATTGAATATCTTGGAAAACTAAAGAGACGGTGATTAGAGATCACCGAGCTATCAAAGTGACATGTAAGATGATTAAATTAGTCAATATGTTGTCATTGATGTCAACTTCTCTTGACTTTACTTATCATGATAGTTACAAACATCTAAACATCTGTAGGAGGAAGAAAAGATGAAGAAATGAGATATCTACATAAGGAAAAGATGGATATGACAGACAAGGATATGGTATACTTTGGGTAACTTATTCATGAGTCCATGGCTTTATATTATTGACTTGAGCATGTTACATTAATCTATTTTGAAGAAGAGACTAGAACTAAACAATTAAATGTGGTCGGTAATTGAAGACTTTTGTATATACCAAGTTGTGTTGTGTATACCAAGTGATAGTGTTAACTAAGTAACAATTTTCACCGACGCATTTCAATATTAACTAAGTATGGATGAAAACATTAAATGCTAAGAACAACCGACTAAAATTACTGAGCTGGAAATTGTTATGATTTTGAGGTAAAGGATGAAGTTAGTTATACGATCCACAACTAACAAAATCCAGAGAAGATCTAATGGATGAGATTAAAACATGTTATGGATACATATGCTGAGGAAGGTTTAAGTAGAAAAAATGGACAAAGGAGATTAAGAGGCAAAATCTGATGGCTGATATGAAAATGGTTTACTTGTCTATTTGAGAGACATAGTTTAAATGTTGAAACATGCCAGACAAATTGAGATTGGAGAGATTTCACATGAAGACTTTATTCATACATTCTTGATCAAAGTGGTTACAAATAGAACCAAGTTGCAGATATTACCGAGTGTCAGAGAACAGTTGACCGAGTAAAGTAAGTTGAAGGAATATGAGAAAAAGAATTGATTAATGATAAAATGAGTTTTATGAGCTTAGCATAGATCTGAATATTTGCAATTGATTTGTATTTGAATTAGATCAAAACTGTATCAGTTTAACCATTGATTCAGAAAAATCTCTTAACCGAGTAGACTTGATAGTTTTTTGTATGACATTTAATGAATGTTAATTGTTATCTTGTTTACCCCATAGTGAATGCTGGTCAAAATTTAACTATTAGTGATAAATCCTTTAACCAGGTCACCTAAAAGTGTGCATTGTAACCTTTAATAGGGTTGGCTCTTAACCGAGCTCACTTTAGAAGAGTGAATTATGGTGGGTTACTGGTGTGAGGTGGTTTTTCCCTTAGCAGGGATTCCGTGTTAAATCATTATGTTATGTGTTATTTGTTATGATTATTTTTCTATTATAATTTACATACTACATAGTTAATTTAATTGGTAATCACAATTTGGATAATTTCTAGTATTCAGTGAATGAACAAATAGTTAGATACTCTATCTTGTCGAGTTGAAGAGATTGTTGAAATTTTTTTGAAAAGTACATTTGGGAGTTTGGGATTGTAGGATAACTAACTTAACTGATTCACCTCCCCTCTTAGTTATTCTAATAGATGTTATTCTTCCCCTTAACATACTCAATGTTAAAACCATATGCCCAAAGCTTACTGGCCCACTTTTGTTGTCTCTCTTTCAATTATTTCTACTCTAGGAAGTAGCGTAAGCTATTGTGGTCTGTTTTGACTATGAACTTTCCACCCACTAGATACTGTCTAAATTTAGCCAAGACATGCATAATGTCAAGCATATCCTTATCATAAGTGGAATAAAGCCTCTCACTATCCTTGATCTTTCTCCTCTTGAATGCTATGGGGTGCCTTTCCTACATCAATACTACACCAATCCCATTCCCTAAAGCATCACACTCTAAGACAATGGAGTGAGAGAATTTCAGAAGAGCCAAAACTAGACAAGTGCACATGATGGTCTTGAGCCTACCAAAGAAGGCCTCATCCTCATCTATCCACCTGAAGGCTCCTTTCTAAGAAAGAACATAGCCCAAGGAATCCTCTCAAATTTGATACATTATGCGGTGGTGGCCAATCCTAAATTGCCTAGATTTTCTCCTGGTGCACCATAACTCCATCTTCCCCTATCACATGCCCCAAATAGAGAATCTCAATCAATCCAAATTCGCACATGGATTCTTTCACAAATAGAGACCAAATCTCCATGATGCTCAAAACCTCATCCAAGTGTTGTAAGTGCTTTTCCCATGTCTTGTTGAAGACCAAAATGTCATCAAAGAACACAAAGAGGCTCTTGCACAACTACATTTTAAAAATGTGATTCATGCAAGACTAAAATGTGGCATGTGCATTAGTGAGCCCAAAAGGAATCACTAGAAACTTGTAGTGTCTATAGTGGCATCTAAAATCTATCTTATGGACATCCTCATCTCGGACACGTATCTGATGATACCCAGATCAAAGATCAATCATTGAGAAATAAACTACCACATGCAACTCATCTAGAAGCTCATCAATCTTGGAGATGGGGTACCTGTTCTTGATGGTTCTCTTATTCAGTGCATGGTAATCAATACATGTGTGAAGAGTGCCATCCTTCTTCACCAAAACTATAGAAGAAGCAAAAGGACTAGAACTAGGTCTGATGTGCCCCATGTCTAAGAGCTCCTTAATGATCTTCTCAATTTCCTCCTTGTAGTGCCTATGATGATGATAAGGAGTGGTGATTATAGGCCTGGCCCCCTCCTCCAACTCAATGATGTGCTTGAAACCAACTATCTGGAGGTATACATGGAGGGATGTCCTCAAAAACCCACTTGTGCTTATCAAGAACATCCTATATGTTAGTGTGAATCTTCTACCTTGAATCCGGTGAGGGTTTGGAGGATATGAAGCACTGGGCTGCCCACTCCATATCATTGTGCCAGATAATGGCCTCCATCTTGTGAGATGAAACCTCTCATGATCCACTGTCTGTCATAGCCTTAAGCATAACCAACTGATCACCCTACATAAACTCTAATTGTTTTAGCTAATGATTGATAGGATATCTCCCTAGGGTCTGTAGCCACCACATTCTTAGGATGGCATGAAGACTATCCAAGTCAATGGCATAGAAATATGCCTCTAGGAGATAATCTCCAAAGTGAATCTGGAGTCCTAAAATCCTCCCTATGCACTCAACAAATCTCCCCTAGGTACCTTTACCTCAAACTTTGAGATGCTATCTATTGAGAATCCTCTCCTGGAAACCAAACTGACACTAATACAATTATGTGTTGCATCTATGTCTAGAAGGAAAATGATCCTCTATCCTCTAACCAATCCCTTGAGATGAAAAGAGTGACAAGTTGGAATACCTGAGAGGGATACTAAAGTTAATAGGGGGCTTCCCAAGGTGAACCTTCCTCTTCTTCCCCTCTACTACATGCTCATCCTGAGCCTCCTCATCATTTTCCCCATCATCATTACCCTCCTACTGCTCATGCTCATCATCAAAAACTACTTCAATGTAGTGTATCTTACCTTTTCCAAGGCACCTACGGTCTGGAGCCCAAGGCTCTCTTCATGTGAAATACAACTTCTTTCTTCTCAACTCATTCCTTTTCTCAAAGTTGAGTCTATGAGGTGTGCTCTAATTCTAATTTTTATTTTTCTAAAAGGAAGAAGACCCCTTAAATATTTTCTTTAGTGGCTTTAGGATGGAAGATGGAAAATCCAAGTCATGTGATAACTTAATAGTGTTATCGAGTGTGTCCAACTTGAGGACCCTAACTAATCCCTTGAATCTATCCTATAGGCCCTCAATAAACTACATTACCTTCCTCTTCTTGGCCATATCTAAGACCATAATGGAGATCCTTTGAAACTCATCAATATAGTGGTCCAATGACCCACTCTACCTTAGCTAGGCTAACTCCCTATAGTAGACATCAATGTCCTTCTGGTCAAAGTGGTTGATCAACTTAGTACGGAAGATCTCATGTAATGTAATCAACTTGTGATCTTGGGTAATGAGGCCATGATGCCACCAATCATAAGCTGCACCCTCTAAATGCATGGTTGCGAAATTAATCAGCTCCATCTTTGACATGGGTTTCAGGGTTAGGAAGGTATCAAGATTGTGAATCCAAGCTCTTGTGGAAGTCCTACCACTGCCATCAAAAGTAGGAAGGTTCAATTTATTCATTGCATGTTTTAGATCCCTATTCGGACCCCTGGGTCTCCTATCCTATTGTTCTCTACCAAAATCCCTCCTCTCTATGATGTAGTGAACAAAGCTCAAGTTAGCCTTGACTCTATCAGGTAACATACCCCACTTGTACCTCTTCTTCTACATTGTTCCCTATGAATGTAGGCATAAGGGGCCTATCTATTGTATGAGTGCCTTCTCTAGTAGCTCTGGGTGACCCTGATACACTATTACTAGCACTATGATGGCTTTGGGGCCTCTTGGCTGTCACTGTTAGCTATTGCATAACCCCTATGAGCTGGTGTAACACATCAGCAATGTGGTCCTGTCCCTTGTGAAGAGCCCTCATTATTTCTTTGACCTCTCTATCCTCCTCTTCCATGCCTGTACCTCAAGTGCCCTGCTAAAAAATAATATCCTCATCCATCTCTATATGACTGTCCTCAATATCTACCTGTACTGATGGTTTTGCCTATCCCTGTTCAACCCTGTTATGTCTAAATTTATATTCCTTATGTCTGTTATGCATGCATGGAAAACATTACCCAAGTTGTAAATAAATTCCCATTAGGATGGAAAGACCACTAGCTCTGATACCACTGTAATATCCTAAGTTACTTTTAGTTGGATATTTTCTAATTAACACTGACTGTGAGACTTGGCTGAGTTTATCCTCATTATAGTTTGTCTATTGTTTCAAGACATGTGTCACTAGCACATTTGACCTAGTTTTTCTACCAAAATTTTTGACCATGAAATAAAAAGGTTTTGGTTGGTCGGAATATAGAAGGAAAACTTTCATTTTTTTTAATCCATGCCCGTGTTAGTTGAAATTTTGACTAATACCATGTACGTTGAAAGTTTGACTAACACGGGCATAACTTTAAAAAAAAGATTTCATTTCTCATTTCATTATTAACACGAAAAAAATTTTCAAGGGTTGCAGTGCGTGAATTACTATGATCATTACTCCATGCTCTGTTGTGTCCATGGCATTAATTTCATTTCTTTGGATGATTTGATTATGGCAAATACATCTAGATTCTCACTATTTTATTATGAGCTAGGGCATCATGTAATGTTTATTTATTGTTACTACAGCCCATGAGCCTGATCTGCATCTTTGATTTTATCACACTTGTTGTGTTAGTGAACTAGGGCATCATGTTAATGTGTGCTCATTGGATTCTCTAGTTATATTGCTTACAACTTTTAGAACCCGTGATCCTCATGGCATCATTGGTGACACATTTCCTTCTCTGCTATGCTAACTAGTGTCCACCATTAATTTACATGGCATATGCCCTTGGCTCGTGCTCTTCATATTACCACTATTATTACTTTCTTGGAGTATCATTGATTACCCATGAGCTAGGGCATCCATTTATATGAGCTAGGGTATCATTGATTATTTCCTATCAATTATATGGCATCCAATATGGATAGACATGACTGCCATCGTTGATTATTTCATGCCAATATGAATAGACATGACTGTCGTCATTTCATTATCGGTTGACCGGCATCATTTCATTATCTTAAACAGTGATACGAATAACCACTAGTTAGTGGTTATCATAACACATTAACAATGTGTTATGATAACCATTAATTACTGGTTATCATGTGATCAAGCAATCGACTAAGTCGATCTTAATAGCGACTACATAATATATATAATGTGAGCCCCGATAATTCTCAGTCGACTATGATACATATGATCAAGATATATATATATATATATATATATATATATATATATATATATATATATATATATATATATATATATATATATATATATATATATCTATATATATATATCTATATATATATCTATATATATATCTATATATATATATATATATATATATATATATATATATATATATATATATAGATATATATATAGATATATATATAGATATATATATATAGATATATATATATATATATATATATATATATATAGATAGATATATATCTATCTATATATATATATATATATATATATATATATATATATATATATATATATATATATATATATATATTAGTCAATTAACCATAACAATAATCAATCAGATGAACACTATAAGTTAACACATACCCTGTTCCAAAGCTCCCATTTTGGCATAGGAAGGGAGGATGCTGGTAAAGGTTGTGGAATTTATCTTTACACCTTCCATTTGCATTTTCTTGAAAATTTCTAAAGCCTTTTCAAAAAATCCATTTTGTACATAGCCTGTAATCATGGCATTCCATGATACCACATGCCTTTGATTCATTTTTTCAAAGAGTTCATGTGCCTCTTCTATAGTTCCACATTTTTCATATATGTCTACCAAGGCAGTTGCAACTACAACATCTGACAAAATTTCTTTATCTTTTATGCTTTGATGGATGTCCACACCCTTTTCCAAAACTCCCATTTTGGCACAAGCAAGGAGGATGCTGGCAAGGGTTGTGGAATTTGGCTTTACATCTGCCAATTGCATTTGTTTGAAAGTTTCTAAAGCCTTTTCAAGGAATCCATTTTTTGCATATCCTATAATCATTTCAGTCCATGAAACCACAAATCATTGAGGCATTCTATTAAACAACTCACAGGCCTTGTCTATTCTTCCACATTTGGCATACATGTCTACAAAAGAATTTCCAACCATAATGTCTGACAGAAAACCTCCTTCCATTATCCTTTGATGGATGTACATACCCTATTCCAAAGCTCCCATTTTAGCAAAGGGAGATAGAATACTGACAAAGGTTGTGCTATTAGGCTTTACACGTGCCAATTGCATTTTCTTGAAAGTTTCTACAACCCTTTCAACACATCCATTTTTAGTGTATCTTGCAATCATTGTACTCCATGAGACCACGTTTCTCTGAGTCATTCTCTCAAATACTTCTCGTGCCTTGTCTATGCTTTTACATTTTGCATACATGTCTAGTAGAGCATTTCAAACTATAATATGTGATGGAAATCCCCCTTGTATTATGCTTTGATGGATATCCATACCCTGTTCCAATTAATTCCAATTAGAGAAAATTAAACATTTTTACTTCTATGAGAATAAACAGTGACAGACAAAGCCATCTTTTTATAATAAAGATGTTAAGGACATGAAATTGGACAATATTTTTCTTGAAGCTTGATTATTTTGGGTTCAAGTTGTGCCACCATAACATAAAGATGTTCATAGTACAGATGTTCAAACATAGCTTACAAAATAAATTTTTTATTCTCTTCACCAATCACTAGGGATTATGGTATTTAATAAATGATCCCATTAACTATTATAAGAGAGTAGGTGATTATGACTAATTCCAAGAATTTGAATTACAGAAGCCATTCCTCTTGAAATGAACCATGTGAGATTGGTTGATCTTTTTAGAATAAATATCAAAAAGGACATGATGGGTATTGAAGACAACTTAAACTTTTAAACTTAAATCACACTACAAAATTCACAGGACCATCCACCTTAAAATATTCTTAAAAAATCTCAGCAATACCCACTGAATTTTTTTAGAAAGACCCCACCTTGAGACCCTACCCTTAGCAAATTGGTCTGTTATCAACAATGCACCTTAGTGTTGTAGCTTGTTGGAACTAGGGGAAATTTTTCAAATCATGGGCACATAAATTAGGGACTTTGCATGTCAAATTTTCATTATTTTAATGAAAAGATCTTTTTGGGAGCTAAAATGGAGTTGTGTGCCTATGTGCTGAAGGGAAATTTATTTAAAAATTATTTATTGTGAGTTGATGGTCATATCTCCAGCTATGCCATATGTTACATGAAATTTATAAATATTGGCACTAGAAGACACAAGGTTCAATTTCAGTTTTGAAAGTATTGAAAAATCTTTTGTCTACATCAAATGAGATAAGGCTAGAATAAGACAAAAATATAAGATTAATTCCTAGATGTAGCTTTTGAATATAAGATTAATTCCTAGATGCCACTTCAATGCTGAGTATGAGTTTGTTTTCCAGGGTGTAGGACTATGACTGTAGTTTTGGGGTGATTTAATGCATACTATAGAGTCAACGTGCCTTTCTTATGAGACATGAGTCAATGAAGTCAGGACATGAAGACTTACCAGAACCTTCCAAGACATTTTTGCCATTATATGTTGCAATTATTTCTTATCACCTTCATTGGGGTCTAAACACATAAGCTGGACATGCAAGAGAATAAGAACTTTAATGTAATGTATTAGCCAGAGTAAGAGAGCATGTTGTTGAACTGGTATTGATTTGTTTTCTGAGTCTATTGTAATGTATTAGCTAGAGTAAGAGAGCATGTTGTCAAACTGGTATTGATTTGTTTTCTGAGTCTATTTACACTTGAGATAGGACATGGATTGCTGAAGAGGGTTTTAGCACCTTCTTGGGCATATTGGGAAATGTTTAGATAGCTCCAAACTCCATAACTAGGTGTCTTTATTATCTCAAATTTAACAATAAATATTTCTCTTACAAAGCACAGGCATGTCTCTTTTAAGGAGTTGATAGTGTGTATCGAGTTCAAATTTAAAGGTTGTCATTCTTTTTGTTCTCCACTAAAATTGTTAGAAATGTCTCTCCATCATCCAACAATAAATCCTATGTTGATTACATTTTCTATTTAAGAGTCCCTGAGTGATTTGAATATGTTGTGGTCTAGTGAGCATGATTTGTGTGTGTATTTATAAATCTTGTATAATCTTATAATATTTTATTTTTTATTATTATATACAAGATACCACTAATGCTTGTATGTTTACATTTTGTATATTTATAGCCTGAATAATTGCATGTGAAGAAAGTCCACACTTGGCAATATGAACCTAGAACAAAATAATGAGACAATTGCTAGATTGTGGTTATAGTTCCAAAGAAAAGTTGATAAATGTAATTGTCCTTGCAAAAAGTGTAAGGGCTCAAAAAATCAAAGAATTCTAATCAAAACAACCTAGAGTCATTGTAGGCAACATGGTCACATTGAAGGGGGGGATGATTTTTGTCGATTGGTGAATGTGGATTTCCAATTGGAGGAACATGGAGGTGTGAATATCCAAGCCGAGGATAACACTCCCATGGAAGAAGATGATCCTGTGGCAGAGAACACAATTGAAGATGATGGTATTGGCGTAGCTAATAATTTTCCAAAGGACATGATTGAAGAAGATGGTATTGGTGTAGCTAATCAAGATGATCATGATGATGGTACTATCACATCTGATAATGATGATGATGATGGTCTTGATATACCTATACTTGAGAAGGCATACGAGCCCCTATACCAAGGCTCCCAAACAACTCTTCTCTCTGCTATTGTGTTGTTGGTGAACTTGAAGGTTATGAATGGTTTATCCAATGTAGAAATGTCATGTATGCTAAGGTATGCCATTCTTGTCATTTTCAAAGTTAGCATACCATTACGATTCATTATATTAACAATTCATATTTGTTGTTGTAGGTTGATAGATGAGTTTTTGTTACCACCATCAAACATTTTTCCTTGTTCATAACAAGAATTATCTACCATTATGGATCAAATTGGAATGAAGTATCAGACAATAAATGCATGTCCCAATGATCACATTCTATATCATAAACAACATGAATTTACAACAAAACTCCCTAATTGTCATAATAGTAGATATCGGTCAGATCAAATAACAAAAAAAGTGCCTCACAAGGTTCTTTGGTACATTCCCATTATTCCACGTCTTCAATGATTATTCTGGTGCACTAGCTTGGCACAATTTATGGATTACCATGCATGCAATTGAAGTCAAGATGACATTATGTGAATGTCTGTGGATGGTTCTACATTTAAAGACATAGAAACAATATGGCCACACTTTAAAGAAGAACCTTGTAATCTCAAGCTTTCATTAGCAACGGACGGTGTCAATCCATTTGGAGATATGAGGTCTGTTTACTCAGTGTGGCCTATTTTTGTTATTAACAATAACATTCCTCCTTGGATGTCCATAAAGAGGGAGCACATAATGTTTGCAATGATTTTACCAGGTATTTTTTCATTTAATAGTTATGTAAATTAATTTTTAAGCACAACATCAAGATGGTCATAATAATTATGTAATGTTTTTGTTCATTCAACTAGGTAAGTACCAAGTTAAAGATATGAACGTGTATATTGAGCCTTATTGACAAGTTGTTGAAGTTATGGAATGGGGTCACTATGTATGACATCTCTAGACCAATAGGACAAAGATAATTTCAATTACATGCAATGCTTGTATGGACAATACATGATGCCCCTGGGATAACTCATTTTTGTGGTATGTTATTTATTGTTAAGGTCACATATTTTTGGTATGTTATAGTACTTTCACATTATTGTTGTATGTTTAAGTTGTGCATGATAATTGTACATGATCCAATTGTAAGGTATCTTTTAGGTCTTTGGACAAAGGGTAAATTTGCATGTCCAATTTGTGGTCTGAAGATGAAATCCCATCATTCAAGAAGTGACGATATTAAACAAAAAATATAGGGCACATAATTCAATGTAGAGCCCACGGATGAAGACAAAAGAATAGCCTTGAAGGAAGTCTATAAAGTCATGGTTGCATGCCTATGCCAAGAATCTGAAAGCCATAATGAAGAATCTACTGCAGCAGATGAGACACAGATAAATTGGTCAAATGAAAAGTAAATCATATTGAATAGTTAATTTTGAACATAAATTGACTATTTCATGATAACAATGTGCATGAAATTTCACTGCAACCTTCAAATCCTATCATAGAACCTGGGTGTGATGAAGGCCATGATGTGAATCATAGTGGTGGAGGTATTAATCTTCTATTGGAAATAAATTACGTAATTATTAATAGAATTTAACATCTTTAATTGCAATTGGCCGTGTAACCTTTTTTTGAATATTTTAGAGCATGTTGAGCATGTTGAGGTGGCAACATATCAAAATGTTATTGTACATGATGATTTGGTATTGTCAGGTAAAGAAAAATGCATGTTATGTTCTACTGGTTAATGAAATACATGTAACAGTAAAAAAAAGTATGTGAATTTAACCCATTTACTTGTTATTGTAGAAGACCCCCCTTAGTGCAGTAGCCTCGTGCTCCTTGAGACATGAGGAATCACCATAATTTGAGATCACAACCACAAGAGGAGGAAGATATTGATGCTCCTCTCAACCTTTACCTTAAGAAATCTAAGAGAAACCCCAAAAATAAATGATTTCTTAAAAATGCTCTTTGATAAAACTTGTTTGATTAACTTTGTTGGATAGTGAAAGAACGTTGTTTTAAGTAATTATCTATGAATGTTGTGTATTAATATTTAATTATATGTCATGTTAATGAATATTGTTATGTGTTAATGAATTCTTGATTAGTATTCCGTATTAATGAATGTTATATCATATTAATGAAAGTTATGTGATTGTATTGATTGAATGTTATAGTTCACAAATGGATGAATGAAGTGTTTAATTAGATGTTAATGGGGAATTTAGATTGATGTTAGGGGGAGGGGGGGTGAGGTGAGATGAGCTTCCACCTTCACATGGTTAGCCTTGTTAAGTAGAGAATATTAAAGTATTCTCGAAACCAAGTGAAGCTCAAACTAACATACCTTCATTATTTAATCAATTTCATTCATTCTAGGTCTTTGCTCATAAGTGCATTTTGAATGTGTCATTGTCAGGAAACTATCAAATAACAAACTAGAAGGGCCAATAGTCAACTTCTCATTGTCATTTTCTGGCATGATTCAACTTCATTTTGTGTAAGTATTCTCTTATTGAATGCGTCAACCTCTCTTGGCCTAATATGGATTATTTCATGGGTTTGGGTTTTGAGTAGGTGAAGTGTTAAATCAGTTCATATCTTCTATTATTCATTCATAACTATTATCTTTAGGCAAAAACATCAATATATCATCAATGTTATGTACCTTTAGCCAATGTAGATAAATTCATTGTGACAAGCATGGCATAACATGTGTTCTTGACTTGGACTAGTAAAGGCATGTTGTCATTGTCATTTAAAGATATAATGTGTCACATCACTTGCAAAATGGATCCTTCAAAGAATAAAATATGTCATGTTTTATCATATACTATAATTGTGCTCATTGTCCTCTAGTTACTTGTCTCTAAGTTTGTCTTTCATATTCCTTCACCTTTCATAGTTTAAAAATCTCCACAAAGTGCTATCTCATTTGTCAAATGGTTAGTGTGCTTGGTTAATGCGAGCCATCATGAAGAATCTCCATTTAATAATTGCAATTATTATTTAGTGTAAAATATTTTCATTTGCTACCCTTTTCATCTTGTCTCAATGACTGTAAAAACTCCTAATTATGCACTATCCTTTCCAACAATGCAGCCTCCAATAGGATTGTCACACATTTTGGAGTTTTTATCCTTTTAGGTACCATATATTTGTCCTTATGTTCTCTTTTTACCACATTCTTGCAAAGAGTTTTCAAAGCTATGAATATTCAGGTACATGATTTGTTTTGGTTTGCATTACTTTAGAAATGACTGTTGTGATAGGTTTCATAATTTTTTGGTGTAGAATCTTGCTGCAAGTGTCTGCTAATTTTGCTTACTATATTGAATAGATTGAAACAACATCTGTAATGAGATTGGTTTTGTCTCATCTCATTCAAAAAAACAAAATGCTACAATTTTTACAAACCCTTGAGGTAAGTCACTTCTCATGGTTTTAGTGAATTTTAATTTTTTTAATTTTTACGTTGTTCTCTTCTATCTCTAAGATTTTCAGATCTTAATTGAATGTTCTTTTAGAGTTTGAAAATTACAAGGCTTGAAATCATATGGTTTGAGATGCTATTGTTTGAAATTCTATGATCTGATTTTTGTAATTTTTAAATGCTTTGTAAATCTTGATCTATGGTTAAATCCTCCATTTTGAACTTCCAAAACTCTATTAAAAAAATTTATTAAATATTTCCATATCCAATTTAGATGTATTTACCATCTTAAAATAAATTAAAGGATATGATCATTCTCTTTAAAAGGTCTTTGATTTTGTTGTATGTTGATGGTTTAACTAGTGGTTTGAGCCATGCTTTTAACTCAAAAATGAAGTATATTGACATTTGTAATAATGATGTCCATTAGCATCATTGTGTCCCATAATTAAATGTGTATACAAGTAAAGATGATTCTTCTTATCTTATGAAGGCTAGGCAATTGTTATTGATAAGGACATCGTTCAACCTAAAATTGACTCTTTTGCATAAGATATTAGAGTGCCCAATGAAGTGAACAAGTTGTAATATTTAAATAAACATGAATATAAGTATGGTATAGTTTAACTTGAAATAGTGTCTGAACATGAAATCCCAATTCAATGTGCATAAAGATTATTTTTTTGTACTAAGCAAAATTCAAAACAAGTGTATCTTCTTGTGCCCCATGATGGTGAGTTCTTAAAGATCTCATTGATTAAAGGAATAATGGAAACTTGTCATGTCATTGTAATCAACACAAATCAATTGCATATTCTGATTTGTTAATTTTTTAAATCTTATTCTTCTAGCTTGGAGTGGGAGTATGGTTTTGTTAAAGACTGATTAATAAAATGCACTAGCATTTCTCCATTAACATATTACATAGGATTTAAATTTGATATAAAAATTTTGTAATATTTTGATACTCATCATATGTCCTATTTAATAGATCATGAATGCTTTATCTTGTAATATTTCATCTTATAGTGGATTGCAAAGTCCAAGTATAATTTACATTTAATAGAGGCCAAAATATATAGCAAGATACATCAACTGATACAATTGGACAATGTGTGTTTTCATAGTAGGTTTCAAGAACACATCAAAGAACAAGGTATATTAGAAGAAAAAATCAACTTTTTTTCAGTGACATTAGGTCATGAAGAAATTATTACAAGTTTAAAAATTTACAAGTTTCTTGGTTTGTGCACATTCATAGTTAAGGCCCTAGTTTGCATCATGAAAGTTATTCATGGACCTCACCATGACCCACAGGGGTATTGAAACCAAAACATGAACTATAGTTGGGACAAATTTCATGTCATCCTATTCCTAATAGCCAACCTTGAATTTTATGTAACAATTGTAGTTTTATACCCTAGACAAACATATTGGCCACAAATTTTAATTGTGAAATGCTTGGGTACAATAAATAGAATTGAGAATTGGATTATATTAATGTAGGCACATCCTCCCTATTTTAACCCATGTTTGTCAATTGTGAATTGGGTCCAAAATCATGAAATAGGTGATTGAGTGCATCTTAAGCAACGCACACTTCAAGATCAAATTTTTAAGATTCTAGTAGCATCACTAATTTAAATATATCATTATCAGCTTCTAGTTTTGATTTCATGTCTCTCAAATAAAAACTAAGCTTGTAAATAAATTTTTATTTTATGCTTGAGTTGATAGTTTATCTATTGATGGGGTTAGAGGACAACTCGACGTTAAATCCTTATTCTCTAAATTTGAGCAATTGAATGAATGATGGATGGAAATACATTTTATATCATCCCACCCATTTTTAGACTAGACGTATTGTGTGGTCATGACAATAACATTCAAATTAAAGTTGAAAAGATTAATTGCCAGCATTATTTTAAAAAGTGAGAATCAGGAATTTCTTTCCTAGCCAACTTCATCCTTACGATCTAACTCCATGTCATGTATTTATATTTTAGTCTCTTTGTTTCTTTTTCATTCTTATTCTAGGCACTCCTTATTACTTGTACTTCCAAGTCTCAATGCCACACCATGTTCACTTGTGGAGACTAATATGTAATTCAATTTCAATTGATTGCCAACCCAATCCTGCCATAAGTCTTAAAATCCTACCTTAAACTCATCGGAATCCTATTTCTTCTATCAATTATCATGACAAGTTGACAAAATTGAAACAGAACTAGATTGTGTGAATATGATTAATAAAAAAACACTGTGAATCTATACAAAGTTTTGTACAAGAATTCTCTTTTGAGACTGTATGCCATATGCTACCTCACCTATTTGAGGTAAGCCAAACTCGGTCCAATTCTCTTAAAAATGGTACACATATGTCCAAGTGCAGTAACCTTCAAAGATTTTTAGCGGTAAAGAGAATCCCCATATTTTTTCAGCCTAACATAGTCTTTGGCCACTTTGGCAATGAGATTGTGAGCAATATTGATCTGGCCAAGGGCCAACTTGTAGTGATCTTTATCATATAAAACATTTAGCATATCTCCATAAAATGGATACATATCATCTTGGTAGGGGAAATCATCTACTATAACATAAAGCTTGTCATGAAAATTCTGTTGAGTGAATTTTACCTTGCTCATGTAAAATTTGGTGGAGGCGGGAGATTGCATAGCCCTTGTGCACCACCATTGGTGTCTATCACTTTGTTCTTGATAAGATTATGTTCACAAAATCTTTCCCCAAGGGTACCACTGTAATCTTCTTGAAATTATACTGCACCATTTTTTCTCTCTTTCTCTTTTCCTATGTTGATTCTTCCCCAAATTTGATCGCTCAATCAGAAAACAAAATGAGGAGGGACCCGCTGGCAACAACCAGTAGAATGAGTGTGGACACCAGAAGATAAATATCTAGACTAATCACCAATCAGGATGCCATTGGTGATTACTCTGGGTATTTATCTTCATTTGTTTTTTTTTTCACATTCCATATTTGGTCAAAATTTTGACTAACGGAAGTCAAAAATCTGACCAAGTATGGTCTAAATATTGACCATTCTATGTCCAAATGTGGCATCGTGGGTTTGGCATCCTGGTTGGATGGGCCAAATATTTTGACCAAAATTTGTCAAAATTTATACTAATTGTGGTCAAAATCCACCATCGTAGTTTTGGCATTCTTGTCGGTCAGGCCAAATATTTCGACCAACATTGGTCTAATTTGCAATGGAATTTGGTCAAAAATTAGCGTCGTGGTTTTAGCATCCTGGTTGATTATGCCAAACATTTTGACCTATGGTGATTGAATGTTTGATGAATATATCCGTTAATTACTAATGGTAGTTTCAACCAAGATTGGCATAGAACATTCTACGGTAACACGGGTATGTCAAAAATACGACTAGAAAAATAGCGACAAGACCATTCATCCATCATTAGACCAAGTTTGGTAGGAAATTTGACAAATTGTCCATTGAAAAAAGGTGCCAATTGTACTAGTGTGTAAAGCTTTCCCAATGTGAAATAGAACTAGACTTTAAAAATCTTATACGATTGCACTACAAGAGTTATACTTCAAGTGTGTGTTGGATTTATTTGCAATGTAAGACTCTCGAGTATTCAATTCACAAAATTTATTATATTCTCAAATATAAAGAAGATGATTCTAAATAGTCATTACATTCATCTGAGGATATAAATATAGACACTAATTCATTCAATATTCTTATATACATGCAACTACAAATGGAATGCAAGGGACTAACCAAAAAAACACTAGATGTTGGAGTGGAAATGAATATATTCGCAGAAGAACTGTAGTTACCAGTCCAACATCTTCTTGTAGCTAGTGATGGAGCTCTCATATCCAACAATCTACCTGACCCAAAATATAATAATCAGGCCCATGTGGAGACCTACTCCTGGTCATGGTGCTACAACAGCTTTCATGCTCTCGACATATCCTCTAGTCTATATGAACTGGTGGTATCTCCTGTAAACAACCCATCTAAGGAGATGGACAATGACTGTGCTCACTCCCAGTCACAGTGTTGTCCTTGTATGTCACATGTAGGTGCACATGTGACTTCCTAAACACCTATAGCACCCAACCTATGTGAAAATGTGGATATGAATGGCTTGGGCATCTTGTCTCCTGATGCCAACCCGTACGCACAGCTCTGCCTTATGTGACTACTATAGGTAGGATCTCAAACCCCTTGGTGGAACTCGGTGCCAACATGAATTGTCTATGTACATATACCAGTGTGTGTACTAAAAGCTTCTTGGGGTGCATTTATTGTTCATCCTTATATCACCTTGAATTAATGGAGACCACTGATATGTAAAGCTGAATGAAAAGGATGAGGACTGAGATAAGTTAATCAAACTGAGATCAAATCACCTTTTTTTACTGTAGATATGGATCTTGAATGAATCCACCCAAGGATGAAAGTTAGGCTCACATCCAACCTTCTTCGGATTTCCAATGGGTTTGTGTCCTTGGAAATAAACCAATCACGTGAGTAGCCAAATTTCTATTTCTCTTTGTTTTATATTTTTCTCATGGTGCTTTTTCTAAGGTGTACCTTTCTCTTTTATAACCTCACAGTGAGTGCAAGCACATGAAACTAAGACATGTGGGATAAAAGCTCACTTAAGTCACTTTTATAAGTTAAAGTAACTTTATAATATAAAGTGACTTTATAAGAACACTTTATAAAATAAAGTGATTTGACTTTAGAAACAACACCCAAATAATAAATATTTGCCCACACAAACCTATGACTAGCTGGCACCCTCCAAAATAAAACCATTAGCCTATCTGGATGGATAGATAGACTAATTAGGCATCTAAATGGCCTACTATTGGGAAGGGGACATTACATTGATCTAATTTATCATTTGATATGCTAGCATCTTCATTTACACAGTAGTCCTTCTTGTTGAACTTCTTAAACTTCTATCTTGTCCCTTTTTTCAAACACATAATTGTGAAATGACCAACCTTTCCACATCTAAAGCATTTAAGGGCTAACATGGCTTTGTATTTTCTAGTAACTTTTTTCACTTTTCTTGCAAAGTTTTTTTCCAACTATCTAAACTATCATCTTCAAGATATTCTTGTTACAAGTAGTGGTTTTCATTGCACCAAATGATCGACTTGTTAATGCCTGATACAACCACTAGACTTATAGAAGACACATGAGGTGGTTAAGCCATGTCATGAATCATAAGGGGAGCACTACCCATTTTTCCAATAATCTCTCCCTGAGTGTTACCCAAGGGGATTTGAACCTGTGACCAAGCCCTGATACCACTTGCTACAAGTAGTTATTGTTGTTGCACCAAAAGATCAACCTGTTAATGCCCTATACAATCACTAGACTTATAGAAGACATAGGAGGTGGTTAAGCTATTTCACGAATCCTTAGCAGAGAACTAACCATTTTTCCAACAATTCCTTTATGTTTGTGGCTTTAAAGGTTGTCTCAAATCTTTTCTTTTCTTTTCCGAATTTCCTCAACTTAAACACAGCCATGGTGTCAAACAATTATGCTCTAGTAAACTTGTTTGGATCATAAACTTCCTCAATAGCTAAGATCTTGTCATTGTATCTCTCTAATAAGGTCATCGAAATATCCTCCATAAGATCTTTATTAGTTATAGCCTCACCTTGATCTTTTAGTTCATTCACAACATTGTCAACCCTCTAAAAATAGCTTGCGATATCGTCACCCTCTACCATTCTTAAGTTCTCATATTGATGCTTAGCTACTAAATTTTTAGATAACTTGATCCTATAATTCCCTTCATATATCTCTTTTAAATTTTCAAAAAATTCATAAAAAGTATTCAATGAAATAACCTTAGATAACTTGGTTTTTGATAAAGCACTAAAAATTGCACACCTTGCTTTTTCATTATCCTCATAGGCTAAAATTTCATCTTGAGTATTAAGACCATTTTGTAGTGCAACATACTTTGTCTCAATAGATTTCCAAGTAGTGTAGCCAATAAAAATCATGTAACCTCTCATCTACACTTTCCAATAACTGTAATCAGATCCATCAAGTATAGGAACAACATACCAAAAGCTAACAAACAAAAATAACAATAAGTCCCTTAAGAAATAAGAACAACATGGCATAGTGGAAGGGGGATCATTGTCATCTAGTTTTCCCACTACACATAAGCAATGAACCACTCCTTGGCTTATTTGTATCTTCAGCACAAACATGCAAAATAGGCAAAGTGAATCTGTGAATTCATTTAGAGGAGTCTTGTCATCCACAATAAGGTGACCCTACAACACAAAATCCTAGTAGAGGCAAAACATCCATGTGGAGGAGAAGGAGAGCATCCCCTCATGAGTATCTCCCTAATGAAAACAAGTCTACCTTTAAATAATAAAAGTACTTACTAAATGAGTAAAATATTCATAATCTAATGGACTATCCATAGAAATCCACTTTCCTAAAGTCACTTATCCTTCTATAACATGCCTATACAAATAGTAAACAATTTAACACATCTATTTGTGCCACATGAAATCATTAAATAAATTTTGATCATTCCAAATAATAGCCTAATAAATCTTAATAAGGAATTTTTTTAAATCTCCTACTAAACTCCACACATTTTTACTTAATTGCATTGCATCACTCTATCTCTTTAAAATGAATCTAAATCCCCAAAAGTAACTATCAGATAATGGATACCATTTTTGTTTAACCTTCAACTCACTTGATACTTGAGTCTCTGTATTAAAGACTTTAATGTTGTCTAAATTTATCACATAAACCTGTCCATCAAGAAGGAGGATTCATGGGGAGGCTATCCAATTATTCATTCAATATCAGGTTTGAATCATATTAGTCAAATTTGTCTATCGGCTTGGGGCCCATTAGTCAAAGACTACATCATCCCCTCTTCTTCCTTTGTAGTAGATGACTCTTGGAAATGGAAAGATTTCTCAGGCTTAGGGGTTGACCCTCAAGAACTAAGTTCTTTAAAAGAAATTCTGAAGGGTAGATCTTTCTTTCTCAAACATGGGAGGGACAAAATCATATGGAATGGGTCTAAAACTAGAATTTACAACATGAAGGATGGATACAAAATCATGTCAGGCCCTCTTCAGAAATCAATCACAATCCTGACATAATTATGTTGGAACAAGGTTTGTCTCTGGAAAGTAGGAATTTTCATGTGGGCAGCATCTCAAGGCAGGATCCTGATAGCAGATAGGTTTTTAAAAATGGGATATTTGGGTCCATCTAGATGTTCTCTTTGCCTTAATAACGAAGAGGATTACAATCATTTGTTGTTAACATGTCCCTTTGCCAACAAATGCTGGAATTGGTTGTGTTTGAAATTAAATTGGTCCTCTGCTCTTTCCCAAGAAATCCAGTATCATTTGCTATCGTGGCCCTCACTTTATGAAGAAAGCTTATGTGGTAATCTTTGGATCATCTCTCCTTCCATCTTAATATGGGAAATCTAGAAAGAGAGAAATAGGAGGCTTTTCCAGGACAAAGCTATGGAAATTGAGTCTATTCTTAATAAAATCGAGGTAGCAATAGTGGAGATCATGAATTCACGGATTCAATCTCAGTTAGTGAGACACAAGTTCTATACAAGTTGGGATGATCAGATGATCAAATGTTGGCATGGTCTCAAAACTCCAACCACCATTGGCAGAGGTTGCAAAACTAACCACTTTCAAAGAATGTCTTATGTTTGGAAGTCTCCTTCCCTGGGCTAGTTCAAGATTAATTTTGATGGAGCCTCAAAAGGAAATCTAGGTCATTCAGGTGCGGGTTGCATCATTCATTCTTCAGAAGGAAATATTTTAGCAAAATTTGCTATTCCTTTGGATCCAGACACTAATAATATGGCAGAACTCAAAGCATTACTTCATGGGTTAGCTCTGGCTAAGGAATTAGGATTGAATAGAGTGGAAATTGAGGGAGACTCAATGATTGTGATAAATGCAGTCAAGACAGGGGCAATATCTAATTGGAGATGACAAGCGTCTTTGGAATTATTTTAAATCTAATTAGCAAATTTGAATCCACAATAGCTAACCACATTTTTTGTGAGGGAAATTCCAAAGCAGATGAATTAGCAAGTTTAGCAGCCAGTGGTACATACGTCAAATCAATCACATCTGATGACCACCCCATTCTCACATAACTCAGTTTGTCACTATTTCCCTGCAAATGGTCTCCAGCTTCTTTATTGGCATAAAACCCAAGGTCAGTGGATACGCCTTTTCAAATTGTCTAGGGGCACATCACTTCTCTTGGTTACTTCATCCAGACTGTCATCCCTGCAATGCTCCACACCGCAACTCCTTTGGAGGTCCACCAAGGTTGTTCTTCATCCTTTGGGGTTGGGTGTGGGAACACCAAGAAATGAGGCTGGTTGGGAAGAAGAAAGCCTTGAAGTTTCTCTCAAAATTTTTAGGAATTGAAGAAGGCATGGACTCTCCTTTTGGTGATGACTTGGATGGCGATGTGGAATGGGTTTATAAATATAGATTCAATGAAAGGATGGTCAGCTTTGGCAGCCTAGATTCCTTAGATGCTGATGAGGAGGAGGCGAACAAATCTGTGGATGCTTCAGGGGAAGCTGTAAAGGAAGATTTTGTAGCAGTCAAGGATGAGGATACCCCAGGGGGTGAGGCCAACGATGAGGATGCCAATGATGAGGAAGAAGATGCAGTGGATAGAATGGATCATGGAAATATGTCCTCTTCCCAAGAGGAGGGTGATGATGCCCATGAATCCTCAACCGAGTGCTTAGAATGGGACTCCTCTTCACCATTGGACTAGTTTAGGTGTAATTTTCCTATCAGGAACTCATAATTTTTGCATTAATATAGATATTTATGGTTAATAGCAGCATTTGGCTCTAGTTTAAACTAGTCTGGTGAAGTTTTGAAAGGATTTTGAAATGGTGCTGATCATTATTGCTCCATATTTGTTGCACCTTCAATTTCTAAGATCATACTCATACTACTTTTGATCTTGAAACTCTTTATGCAATGATCACTTGATAAGAAGAAGAGACCCCATGTTTTTCCCTCTACATCAAAGTATACATATCCTCCTCAGCTACTAAAAACACTTTTATTCTTACTATCCTGTAAAGTATATATATCCTTCGGGTGGAGATTCTGGAAACACAATGTCATATCCACTATCTAAACCAAAAATTGATATAAAAATTTACAGTAATATATATTATAATAATTAAAATTAAATTTAGTAGTTCATTTTTTTTTACAAAATTAAAAATGAAAGACAACAAAGTTTGATTTTAAACTAGCATGTCTATATTTTATAAATTAAATTCATGTAGAGGACACAAAGAGATATCAAATTTAAAAAATCTGTAATAGTCAGCATTAAAATATTGTAAAAATATAAAAGCATTAGTCTAAAATGAATGAAAAGTAAGCATTTCTGATTAAATAAGAAAAATTAATACCATTATTTGACTAATTACCAAATAGTCAATAAACTAACTAAAATACCTTGAACCAAGTGTTAGAAGGAAAATCATAGATCATAATGCAAGATCATATTAACAGTGTCATGCTACGCAGGGCTAGTCCAGAGACTAGATAAAGTAACATTAACACAGGAAAGCAAAAAATAGAAACCAGGGCCACCATGCCTGAACCAAAGCAAAAACCTCATGGAAGTAGCGGTAGCTAGGGTCTCCTACCCAGACGTTATTTTTTTCCTTCATGTTGTTCCATCTATATATGAGAGTTTCTTACCATGTTTGTGTTGTGTTTCTTGGAGATATGAAAATTCGTATTGAAAAAAAAAAGTGAATGCTTTTGTTTGAAAGGTATATATTTGATATGCAACTAGCATATTTATATTTTAAGAAAGCTATATAAAATAGATATAGAGATATCAAATTTCAAAATTTAACATTCAAATATATTTAATAATGTCAATGAAATATGTAAAATTAAACCTATTGAAATAAAATTTGTTTTGTTAGCATTTATTGTGTTAGTTGAAGCTACATGTGATAACAGTATACAAATTTGTATATGTATCTTTATTTGTAACAATTTAGAGGTTAAAAACTATAAATAGTAATATAGCACATGATTTCACATATACCTTGTTTTATTTTCATGTGACTATTAATATATTTCGTATACAAGTAGCATGGTAATATATTTTAAGAAATCTATGTAAAATATGTAGAGAGATATCAATTTTAATGGTATTTGATATTCATTAATATTTAATATTATAAATGATATTATACAAGATTAAAACAACTGAAATAAAATTCTTTCCTTACATTTTATTTTGTTTGTTGAAGCCACATGTGATAACATTCTAAAAGTTACATATGTATTTTATTTTAATTGTTGGAATTTAGTGTAAGGCCCACCCTGTTTCCACGTTTTCCTCAACACTTCGATGTCGGAGGATTAAGGGGTTTTGTAGTATCTGATGATTGGTAAATCCCTAACGGAATTATACCTCGGGATAGACCTATATATTATACCTTCATATCAATACCTATCAACTAAGTGTCGCTATGACAGAGGTGATATCTCTAGGTTATTAATTGTGTAAGTGAATCTTGGATGCAGTATGTTACCCTGCGGATCATAGATCCAGCTAGACTATTAAGGTTCCATTGAGTACTTTTGTCGAAAGGATTTGATTCGTGAAGTCGAGATGTAAATGCCAAATTAGTTATGTGTTAAGTCTTAAGTTTATCTTGGATTTAATTAATAGTTGATGTGATGATTCGAGTAACTCCTACGAGGAGGATGAGTAATGTTTTGATGATGTATTATATGATTATACCATAGTGATGTTTTGGTGATATTATTAGAACCCTGAACAAGGATTTGTTAGATCCTAGACTAATATGATTATTCTGCATTTTGTTTTCCTAGATTAGGAAATTTAATCATACTTGTGATAAGAATTTTATAGGACCCGATTGTTATGGTTACCCCTTACCAATGTTGAACCATCGATTTATCTTAAATATTATACTAAGGAAAATTGAGATACTTGGACTCATTCGATTTACTGTTATGTTATGATGGACATGTTAGACTATACATTTTGTTGACTCTGTATGTGGATCCATGATTAGTGGATTTGAATTTGATCATGTTAGACTATTATTATCTTCATGTTTTGAGAACCTGAAGATTATCTTATGATGATGATAGATTATGGATGATCTTGATTTCAATCAAACTATGAATTGAATTACGCAAATTAAATTATGAATTATATATGCAATTGAAGTATGAATTGAGTTATGCAAATTGAATTTATTTGATGTGATTATTGAATCCTATATGATTACGTGCAGACAATTGAATTATGACATTTCATTCTATGTGATTGAATGTTCAAATTGAATTTTGTAAGATTATTATTTGTTGTGTGATTTCATGTATGCAATTGAGTTATGAATAATGTGTGGATATTACATCTTATATGTTTATATGTGATGGTTTTCTTCCTTGAATTACTGATGCTGCATTAAGGTTTTGCAGGTGGAAGGACCATGGAAATATTCAGGGAAACCACATTGAATGCTTGTGCTATCAGTAAAGCCAGGGCCCCGTCTAATGAAGAGACCAGGGCCTCGTTGTGAAGTGTTTTATTTTGTAACCGTAATGTGAATGTATATGTAGGGTTGTTAAGTGTTGTAATATGTTGGACATACCTTAATTTTGATGTTAATTATGTTAGTGTCACTTGACACTAGAGTTATTTGTTAACTAAGGTATGTCGTGTGATTGGAGTGCAAGAGCAAGTCCTAGAAGCTTCCTCGAGGGGGTATTCTAAGTGCATCCTCTTGTCTTAGGACCCCTAAGTGAAGTCATACCTTACATTTTCGTGCATAAACTGAACCATGGTTTTTGGAGGGTTAAATGGGACCCTAGGGGGTAGTTTCATGCATTTTTAGGTAGCCCATTCCTTGTACCCATAGGTTAGGGGTAATTTTAGCATGGGAGAAGCCATATTTTGACCTTTTGTCCCCTCCAATAGTGCCCATTTAATCTTGAACGAAATTGCAACTTGCATCATGGACCCAGAAGTACTTCCTAGGACCATCTTAATGAGGGTTGTGGAGAGTTGGTTTGGGGTCCCTTTTTAGTAGAACTTTTAGAGGGGTTGGGGTTGTTCACCCACTCTCTACCTTTAGAGACCACTAAACTTGGAGAAGGAGAAAGCTTGGGATAGAAGAAGGAGAAGGCTCAAAACTTCATCATTTTGCATTGGATCATAGGTTGGAGGATCTTGCTCTTCATCTCTCTCATTTTTTTGTAGATGAATCTTGTAGTTGTAATTTTTATTAAGTGTTTTAGCTCCCCATGGTTGGTCATGGTGAGAGCATGAAATGGCATTTGTATTTTCTTTTGTGATGGTGTTTTGGGTTGTTCACCCTTGGGAGGGAAGAACAACCAAGAGGGGGTGTGGGAATGGAGGCAACTCCATGTGCAGAGTCTCCTCCATGTGTGGGGAAGGATAATCTTGGGTGTGTTGTCCCCAAGTAGCCTTTGCATTTGAAGCCCAAGGGGCAATTTTTGGGGGCATAAGGAGGGATTTGGCCTTGTGTGCCATTGATATGTGATACATTGTTATGGAGGTCCATGTGTGGCCTTTGACATCATTTATTGTGGTCTATGTGTGGCCTTATTATGGCATTGGCTTCTCCATGAGTTTTTCCCACCCTCACCCCATTAAAGGATCAGATTCAATCCTATGTTTTATCCTTGAGGGATTTCGGGATCTCTTTGTTTGATTTCATGTGAGTGCTTGTGTTTGAGTATGTATCCTATTCTTTGTGGTTTCCCCAAGCTCAAGGGTGGCCTCATGAGAGGCCTAGGATGGGAGGTGAGCTCCCATGGTCATTCCCTTGCCTTCTATATATTTGCAGATTTGTGGAAGCTCAAAGAGGAGCTATCATGGAGGTTTTCATCTTTTGGGTGGTTGTGAGAAGACAACCCGTTTATTCCTTTGTGAAATCTCTCTTTGTATTTAGACTTTTATTGTTGTAAAAGAGATTGTAATGCTTTTTACTTGGAGCTATTGTGAAGATGAAAAAAGATGGGAGACTATTATTTATTTGATCTCCCATTGTGTGGCATTAGCAATTTGCAATGCTTTATAGTAACTATGAAGGTGCAATCTTATTTGATGTTTAAGTAAATGTTTGGAGTGAAATTTCATATTGTTTATGATGATTCCTTGCATATATTATAAAGAATCTCTCTCTCTCTCTCTCTCTCTCTCTCTCTCTCTCTCTCTCTCTCTCTCTCACGATAATTGGAAAATACTCTCTCTTTGCAAATGAGTTATCAACATTGATAGATTAAATATTGTAACAAATTCATTATGATTCCATATTTGGGTTGATATAAGAATATCGTAGTATCATATAAGATGATTTAATTGTCATGATCATTGAAAATAATCTCTATATATGATTCATATCACTCTTTTAGTCCTATAAATTGTAATGAAACAACTATGAAGAAATGAACAAATTAGTTTTTATGTTGATATCTCAATTGATTTGCAATCAAACTATATTTAATTCTTATTGATACACTATCAATTTTAAGACTATAGAATTCCTTATGTATTAAGGAGACTAATTAAATGATGATGATATACTACTCATAGTTGGGAAGAAAATTAATTATGTTCTCATACATAGGAGAATTCATTTTCAAAGAAAAGTTGGCTTTCAACTCTCTGGAAATTGTATGGAAAAATAATTCCCATAAAATCTCTTACCACAGTCATTTTAATATAATATTCTTACCACCTTAATATGTAATAAACTAATAAAATATAAACTACTTTCACCACCCCCTTACTTCATTATTATCTTCCCCTTATCTAGGCGCATATGGAGGGATGTCTAGTCTTTGTTTTAAATACAAACCTTTTGATTGGTCAAGATAGTGTCCTTGTGTGACACATCATCAAACTTTTTCTTCATGACATTACCTTTTGACTTCATAAACTCACGCAGGTCTTTGGCATGTCCATCCTTAGCATTAACTTAAAATTTGTTTGGGTACTTTCCACTTCCTTTTCATGACTCCCACTTCCCCATGTGCAAGTTGGGCGCAGGTCTTGGGGATGGGCATTAAAACTTGAATTAAATTTTGCCTTCACTCACCTCCTTATGCGTACCCCTCCCTTGTCCTTTGTGTTGAAAAGTGGAGAGTAGGAAGATGTGATGGGTTTATAGGATGTTTAGAGTAGGTTAGAGCAGGTTAGTAGGTAGTTAGTTTAGTAGGATGTTAGATTAATGGATTAGTTAGTATTTTAGTTAAGTTAGTTTAGGATGTTACTTAATTAAGTTAATTTGATATTAATGTCATGTTAATAATAATAGTTAGATGTTATTTAGCAATGTTTTAAATATTTATTTTTCTATTTATATATGATATCATATTACTAAATTTATGACACGTATATAATGTTAATTAATATATTATAGTATATTAACTAATTAATAATTATATTAATTAATTAATATATTATAATTAATTTCATATATATAATTTAGTTTTAATCTTTGAATATATATCATTAAATAATGTTTCCTTTAGATTTATTAATTAGTTAAAAGGTACATTGATTCATTGGTATAATGTAATCATTAATTGAATTAATATGTACTCATTTTGAACGGAAATTGGTATAGACGACTATTGAAATTTATATTCAATATTTTTCATTAGCTTTCAATTTAATTTTCATAATCAAATTGGTCTTGAAATTTACATAATTGGAAATGGTTAACCTATTTAAAGAATAACGTTAACAATAAACATTCTATTCCTCTTAGATAATCTAAAGGATTAATAGATTAACGTTTGACAAAATTGATCGTCAAGATGATTAAGGAACTTCGATTATATTGAATTTCATCTAGCATCCTTTGGAAAACAACTTTGTTGAGGTTTGACCTCTTGTTGCTTTTGGACCTCGTCATTAGCACTTTTGTCCCGCATCATGAACGTGGAACTTATAACCTTTTAAAAAATAAATTTGTTGGTTGTGTTTTGTCCTGAAATTTTGGGCATTACATTTAGAACCAAAATACTATATATAGTAATATACTACAATGCTATCACATATTCCTTCATTTCTTTTGGTGTGACTATCAATAAGTAGGAAGACAATATCCCTATTACAAATAATTTTTTTATCTTTTCCTTATCATGTTTTTGATATAAAACTAGCATATTTATATTTTTGTTATTTGTGTATGACTATTAATTAAGTAGGAAGGTAATATCTCTATTACAAATAATATTTAATGTTTTTCTTGTAATCACCTAAAATTTATCTAGTAGAACCTAAGCCCCTTAAATTGCCTCAAAGTAAATCCTCAATCTCAAAGGCATAATTACTAGGCATAATTATGTAATTAAATTGTTTCTAAAAATCAAAGCCTAAATCATATTAAAACCTAACAAATTATTTAATCGTCAAAACTTACCTTTAATATAAATTCCTAGCACTTTTATTAAAAAGAGCACATTGTGCAACTTAATCTTGATTAATTGACAATTAAAAGGGGATTTTTTATTTTGTCTCATTCTCCCTTCAAGATTGACCAATAATTTTTTTTAAATCCTCTCACATGGATTGATCTTTCTCACCACTCATCTCTACCTAAGATTTTTTGCCTCTTAACCTCCACCCTTCATTCTGGAGGCAATTCGTTTAAAATGAAGCTCTTCCTTGGCTCAAGGGTTCCATCTTGCATCTTGGTAATCTTGGTCATCTTGGTAATTTGAATTCTTACATTTTTGCATTCTAGAGTAATCTTTCTATTTTGAATTCTTTGTTCTTAGTTTCTTTTCATTCATATGCTCATAGCTCTCTTGCATTCTTAGTTTAGCTCATTCTCTAGAGTAATCTTGCATTGGTATCTAGTTTACTTTCATAATATCATCTTTTTTGTTAGATTAATCTTGCATTCTAGTTTCATCCTAGATTTGCATTGCATTTGAATCTTCCATTTTGGAGTAGTCAAGTCACTAATCCTTCATGTCAAACTGATGAACATTAAACAAAGGATTAATCTCTCATTTGATATGGACTGTTATAGCTAAATTCTTGAGTTAATGGTTTATTGAGTGTTGGTTGCATTCTAGTTGAATACCAATTTTATACCACACATTTTTTGTGCCCACCCTGGGGCCTGAATTTGTTTGGTCCCATTTCTTGCAGGATAATGTTATTCATTTTTCAAAACTGTGATGGATATTGCACCCAATAGTATAGATTATTGTATGACACCTTATTTCATCGCATGCAGTTGCGAGTTTTACCATACAATAATATGGCTTAAGTTGATTTATCACATGCAGTTATAAGTTTCATCATACGACATAAGAACTTTGGTTTTCATCATCTAGCTTTTTGGGTTTCATCATACGATAATATGGTGTTGACTGTGTTTCATTGTATAAAAAAAAAGAGCATTTTTAGGGGTCTAGTTGCTCAATTGTTTGGATTTTAGTGTTTGATTCGATTTCATCTTATCTTTAACATTCTATTTTGTAGGGAATAACAAGTTGTTGCTGGATATTTGAGGGACAAGTCACTTGTCAAAGTCATCTACATGGACTTATTTTGAGACTACTAATGTTTTGTGGTTGTAGGACACTTCCAAAGACATATTTCAAGTTTACTAAAGGTATATGTGTTGTAGGTTACCTTGGAGACACAAATCAACATTGTGCTCTCATAAATTTGATTTTCTATTCATCTAGCTTAACTAGGGGGCTTCTTTTCTTGTGACTAGTTGGGTAGAAGGAGAGTATTCTCTTCATCTCCTAGAGGTTGAATAAAAAATCTTGACCTACTTGGTTTTTTACTTGTAAAAGAGTCTTTGGTAAATGAATATGTGCTTGGGAGAAGCTATGGAGTAGGAGAGTATGCTATTTTCCTTTGTGGAAAATAAAAAATCTAGACTTTCATTAGCATATCTTTTTTTTTTTTCATTTTACCTTTAGAGGGCCCATCGTTGAGGTAAAAATCTTGTTGGAATGACCCAAGTGGGACAAGGAAAAGCCAGATCATCTAACCCACTATAAAATTTATGCCTTGTTGTCCAAAAACTATAAGAACATAGCTATTAACTGTGTTGGGTCACTCATTTGACTAGGAGAATGCACATGTGAATAATGTATAGGGATGAGAGGTCTCAATCTTGTTTGCAAGACTACCTTACTTGAAGTTCTTGTAGGGATATATAGGCATCAATTTTGCTAAGTGAAATTACAAGATATTGTTGTGAATAGATGCCCTTACTAGACACCATTGGTTAGAAGCTACCCAAATTACTTCTGAAAGTATCATAATATTTGTACAAGGATTGATCCAGGTGGAATTTACTTGGATCACCTCATGAGTACTCACCATATGTATTTCCTTGGATGCCATCCTCGGAAAAGCTAGCATCACTTTGTGTGAGGTGAAGGAATGCCAAGTTGGGGAAAAATATTTCAATACTAGCCTTGACCTTAGGTAGTTGTTTTTTATGTGTCTTCAAAAGTGTTGAGACCTATACAAATGATTGTGAAATATACACTTGGTGCTCTTTACTTATTGCAACACCCTCTTAGACCTCACAAGTGCTTGTATCACCAAATTTTCTTTTTCCTTTGGTGGATTGTTTGGAAACTCTTATTTGATCACGCTATTGATTTCTTGAAAATATTCATACCTAATCTAGAGACACTTAGAATCATCATGGATTTGAAACCAAACCAATCCAAATTATTCATATTTCCTAAAAATTGTAGTAAATTATCATTTTCCTATATTCTATCATTTTCTTTAGCATCATATCATACGATACAAGTGCTTCATCGTACCCAGTGTTGATTTCTATTGTACGATAGGATTGACCTTCACATATTTTTACACCCAGTGTTGGGTTTCATTGCATGTAGTTTTGATTTTCACAATACAATCATGTACTTGACTAGTCACCAAAACTGTGTTGAGTTCTTAAAAATTCAGTACCTTCACTATCTGGTTTCCTTTTTGACTCTTTTGTCATCTTGATCAGTAGTTACTCCTCTAAAACTAGCATTTTTAATTGATTGAGTCCTTGCTAATAATTTGATCCCTCTTTACTCTTGTTTTAATATCTTGGAACTTCTCTGGTTATTTCCTCAAAGAATCCTATCTCATTTGAAAATAAACCTTGCTAAAAAAAATTTACAAGTGCCACTTAGCAGGCATTCAGGCTTCATTCTCAATACCTTGTACTTGTTTTCTTGGATACATTAACTTGGTCACAAGTATCACCCAATAGGAATTTAGGCCTCATTCCTAATACCTTGCGCCTCATTTTAGCTACCTCTTTATCTATTATATAGTGTTGAGACAAGAGCTATCATTACCTTGATCTTCTTACACTAGCTTAATAATCCCATTACTATCAGTTTCTCAATCTCATCTTCCATGCCAATTAGAACTTGTAGTTATTCCTAAAAGGCTACAAATGATCTAAAAGGAAAAGATACTTACAATATTCATGGACCATCTTCTCATGAAGAACCTTTTCATTAAGATCTTATTTACTAGTTAGTACCTTTTACTCATGCTGAGAATTTTTTATCAAATCAACATCTCAAATTATAATTTCCAAGGTTCTCATAGAAGGCATGATTCTGAATCCTCTGAGGATGAAGAACCCACACAAGTAGAACTTTGAAGGTACCAAGAATACAAGCATTTTCACAAAGTGATGCAAGGCATTATGAATTAGGATAAGGATCACTAATTCATGTATCTTACTTCAATGGGTGTGAAGCTCCCTTCAAAATTTGGCATCAATGAATTTTTACAAAAAGAGGAAGAGTATCATCTCACGAATCTCACAAAAAAACTCCAAGATTTGCATAATGATATTTGACAACTAAAAAGAGAAAAGGAACACCCATCTAACAAGTACTCACTTGAGACAATATGTCCTTTCCATGCTGACAAAAATCTCTATATGCCACCTTTCCCATCCAAGTTAGAGATTCCCAAGTATGATAAATACGATGGCAACAACAATCCTCAAGATCACATGCGCAAATTTTGTGCTCTAAGAATGGATTTTATGTATGAAAAGAGTTATATGGAGAATATTTCCTTGAAGTCTTGATGGTCATGCTATGAGTTGTTTCACCTCAATTTACGCTAGCATTAAAACATTTTATGAGCTTGTCTAAAATTCCATCCAAAAATACTCCTACAACATCTCTCACACTGTCACCATGCTCGATTTGTGCAATACAAGGCAGTGTGTGGGAGAGCTCTTCATTACATTCCTTCAATGGTGGTGAAGAATATTTTCTAGATACCCATGACAAATTCCTGAGATTGATAAGATCAATATATTTATACACACTTTTGTTCCTTAAATGAACTATGCATTGTAAATGTAAACACATGCTTCATTTGACAAGTTGGTTGAATCGTCTATACGAATAGAGGATGTCCTTGTTTGAAAAGGGAAGATTACTCTTCAACATAAAGAACATAAATCCTCTTATAATAACTAGCATAGAAAAGAAAAGCATAAGTTCTAGACCAAAACCAAAGATTTCATCAATGAAAAAATCATAGGTACGACCTCCGCATCTACCACTAATAAAGCCAAGGAGATAACTGTCAATCTCTCTGCTGGTATCCAAGCAAAAAAAACTAATAAGAGCACCCCAACCAGGCTCTAAAATGGAAAATAATAGAGATATTCCATGAATCCCTAGGCCTAAGAGAGACTTCACTCCTCTTGGAGAATCCATTGAGAATGCCTTGAAGACACTTTTGATGAACAAGATCATCACTTTGCTTGACAACTCTAAACCATACAATCCTGAGATAAAGCCTAAGTGATGGAATGATAACCACTCTTGCAAATATCATCGTAATAAGGGCCACAAGAAAAATGATTATATGAAGCTTAAACACTTGATTTAGGATTTGAATGAAAATGAGATTGTTATGGTTCATTCTCTATAGATGAATACTGATAATAAGGCCTTCAAAGAACCTTTTTCTAAATATGAGAAGGGGGAATCATCAAAGGAAAAAGCCAACAAAGTGGGTTACACATGATGAACTACAACTGATTTAGAACCTAATTGAAGATCTATGATTAGAGATCACCGAGTTGCTGATTAGATATGTAATATGATTAAATTAGTTTTATGTTGTCATTGATGTCAACTAGTTTGACAACACTTATTTTGTAAGTTACTATACCGAAACATCTTTAGAAAAGGAGTAAAAGAGATGAAGAATAGAAATATTTACATGAGGAAGATGTATATGATAGATGAGGATAAGGAATACATTGAGTAACTTTTTGATGAGTCTATGACCTTATTTTATTGACTTGATTATGTTTCATTCATCTATGATGAGGAAAAGAGCTGAAAGACACAAGGTAGTGTGGTTAGTTGATGAAGCATCACAGTATACACTGAGCAGCATAGTGTATACCGAGCATAGTATAAACTGAGCTTGTGTTCACCGACACATTTCTTTGTTAACTAAGCAAGAGAAAAGGAACTAAATGATTCATTTAGTCGTTAAGGATTGATGAGCTATAAAGTACATCAAAATCAATGATAGAGAGAATGTTTGTTATGAAGATCAATGACTAGCATAATTCAAGGAAGATCTAAAGGATGAAATCAAAATGTGTTATTGGCACAACTGCTGAGGAAGGTTTACGTGACAAAATGGATGAAGGAGAATAAGCGGCAAAATCTAATGGATGAAAAGAAAATAGTTTATTTGTCTATTTAAGAGACTAGAGTTTCATTATGAAATGAATGCCAGAGGAAGGACTGAAGAATTATTGCATGAACAAGCTTCATGTATGCCTGATCAAACTGGTTAAGGAGAACTAAACTATAGAGTTTACCGAGCATCAGAAATCTATCACCAAGTGACAATAAGTCATTGATTATTGTTGATACAAAATTTGTATACTGATCAGAGGATTTGATTGAGAAAAATATAGATCTAAAAATCTGCAATTGAAGTTGTATTGTAATCAGATCAAACTACTATTACATTTTAACCATTGTAAATAGAGAAATCTCTTAATAGAGTGAGCTTGAAAGTCTTATATGTTTCATTCATAGAATGAGAATTGTTATCCTGTCAACCCCATAGTGAATGTTGGTTGGACGATAACGGTTGGTCTAAAATCCTCTAACAAGGTCACACCTAACAGTGTGTTTGTAACCTTTAACAAGGTTGGGTCTTCACTGACCTCACTTCAGAAGAGTGAACATTTTTGGGTTGCCGGTCCCAGGTGGTTTTTCCCTTCACAGGGTTTCCACGTTAAATATTTTGTGTTATGTGTTCATTGTGGTGATTTTTTGTTATCATACTTTACATATTACACGTTAGATTTGGTCGGTAATCATTAGTTGTTAATTGACTGGTAATCGGTAAAATCATAGATAGTAAATTATTTTATGTTACCGATCTATAGAAGTTTAAGTAAATTGTTTTGGATTATACATTTTGATTTGGTAATGTGGATAATTGATTCACCCCCCTCTCATTTATTCTAAAAATTGGTATCAGAGCTGTGGTTTCTTGGAACAAAGTTTTAAGGACTTCAACACAAAGGTCTCAAAATGTTTAAGAGGGAAGCGCCAAAGCTTAACATGGATAAATTCACCATATGGAAAAGTCAAATGAAGCTGCATGTATCAAGATTGGGAATTCTGCCCTAGACATGATGGAGAATAGATACCTTGCACCACCCACTTGTCCCTTGACCCTTGATCAACTAAGGGACAAGTATGAACATAATGTTACTATGATGGAGATTGTTGTTTCCTATTTAGATGCCGAATTTGAAGATATCAAGAACTATAGTACTACTAAGCAGATGTTGGACAAACTAGCCCTAATTTATAGTGGTGATACAAATGTCAAGAGAGCAAGAGCCAAAAGCTTGAGAGGAAGATTCGATGACATGAAGATGAAAGAAGGTGAAAACATTGTGTAGTATACAAAAAAAATAAAAGAGGTAGTTCATGCTATTAGAGCATCAGATGGAGTTATTGATGAAGACATTGTGGTAAGAAAAAATCTGAGAACCCTATTGCCTATCTATGCAATCACAATTTCTGCAATTCATGAAAATAGGTCAACACCTAACAACACACTCACTCTTGATAATCTGATTGGAAAGCTTACAACATTTGAATTGAATAATTATGATAATAGTGTTGTACCCAATGTTGGATCCACTTTCATGACTTCTCTAAAGATTGGTAAGTCTAGTATCAGAAATAAGGATGAAAGTGATAGCAATACTAATGATGAGCTTGATGAACTTGAAGCTCTTATGGCCAGAAGATTACCTAAAGGAAAAGGAAGGTATAGAGGCAAGTTACCTCTAGCATGCTTTAACTATAAAGAAGTTGGCCACATTGCTGCTATATGTCCACACAAGAAAGATGATGATAGAACCAAAGACCGATCTGAAGGAAACTATGGGAGAAGATACAACAAAGGCTACCAACACTACAACAAAGATAACTAAGATAATAATGACAAAGGCAAGAAGATTTTCTACATTGCTGAGGAAGAAGACATCACCGATACTAACACTGATGATGATGTGGAGGTAGTATTTGTGGCAATGAAGGATGATTCCAAAGAAGATGAAAGGTATGTAGAGACAACACTTATCTCTAAAGTTAATAAGAATGATACATGGATTATAGATAGTCACTGTACACATCACATGACTAGTGATGAAGAAAAATTTGATTATCTTAAAGAATACAATGGAGGATTTGTAAGAATGGGAAATGATGCACCCTGTATGGTAAGAGGTAAAGGATCCTTGATGATAAATGATAGATTAAAATGTGAAAATTCTTACTAGGTAAGAGGATTAAACTATAACTTGCTAAGTGTGGCACAACTAAACAATTTAGGCCACCGAGTTGCTTTTGAGAGAAAAAAGGTGAAAATATTTGATGATGGAGGAAGACTTGTTGGAACTGGTACACAATCCAGAGGTAATATATTTTATCTTGATAATGATCAGTCTTCTTGTTTATTGATGAAAGATGAAGATGCATGGTTGTGGCGTAAGAGGTTATGTCATGTGAATTTTGATAACATGATTAAGATCAGTAAAAAGAAAAGAGTTAGAGGTCTGCCTAACTTATCTAAGCCAGATCATGTTATGTGTCATGAATGTCAAAAAGGTAAGATAACTAAGTCTAATTTCAAAAGAAAATATTATTCAACAAAGAAGATACTTGAGTTGGCTCATACCGACCTATGTGGTCCTATGAGAACTCAGAGTTATTATGGAGATAGATATTTTATTCTTTTTGTTGATGATTATACTAGGTTAATGACTGTCATGTTCTTAAAAGAAAAATCTGAGGCATTCAAGATGTTCAAGTGGTATAAAGAAAAAGTAGAAAAAGAGATTGGTAAAGATTTCAAATGCTTAAGATCTGATAGAGGAGGTGAATTTATCTCTAATGAATTTACTAATTTTTGTAATGAGCATGGTATTAAAAGATAGGTCTTTGCACCGGGGACACCCCAACAGAATGGCATTGTTGAAAGGAGGAATAGATCAATTGTTGACTATGCAAGGACATTAATGATAGAAAATAATGTTGCTCAAACATACTAGAGAGAAGCCATTAACACTTTTGTCTATGTGCTAAACTGAGTACAACTGAAGGACACTAATAAGACACCCTATGAGTTACAGCTTGGACACAAACCCACTGTAAGTTATTTTAGAATTTTTGGAAGCAAATGTTTTATTCTGAAAGATGAAAGAAAGGGAAAGTTTGAATCAAAAGGTGAAGAAGGGATATTTCTATGATATTCCAATAAAAGTAAAGCATACAAGTGTCTGAACAGAATTATAAATAAAATGATTGAAAGTACTAATGTTTGAGTTGATGAGTTTGATGATAAGAATGCAAAGGAAAGCATAAATGAACCTAAGGACTACAGTAGATTCACTTACATTGAACAACCTAAGTATCTACCAATGACGCAAATAGTGACAACTGGTTAGTAGGAAAACAATATCGAGGAACAAGAAAAAGAAACCGACGAGCAGGAAGGACCTGCTGAGCAAGAAAATGAACCTGCATAGGATGAACAAGAAAGAAGAAATTAGATATTGGCAAGTTTTGTCAGAAGACACCATCCTGAGACACAAATCATTGGAGATAGACAAGCTGGCATGCAAACAAGGAGTAAAGCAAGACAAGGTACATGTCTAGTTTGTGAATATGAACCGAAGAATGTAAAAGTTGCATTAGAAAATGATGAATGGGTTAATGCAATGAAAGAGGAAATAGAATAGATAGAGAAGAACAAAACCTAGACCTTAGTACCCTGACCTAAAGATAAGAATGTTATCTGTACTAAGTGGATATTCAGGAACAAGCAGAATGCGAATGGAGAAGTAACAAGAAATAAAGCTAGATTGGTATGCAAAGGATTTGCACAGGAGGAAGGAATAGATTATGGTGAAACATTTGCACTTGTTGCTAGATTAGGAGTCAAAATGTTACTTTCATATGCTACACACAAAAAGTTCAAAGTTTACCAAATGTATGTCAAGTTAGCATTTCTGAATGGAATACTTGAAGAAGAAGTCTACATAGAACAACCCGAAGGGTTCATTGATCCAGAAAAGAAAGATATGGTATGCAGATTACATAAAGCTTTATATGGTTTGAAGCAAGCACTGAGAGCCTAGTATGAGAGGCTGCATACTTATTTGTTAAGTATTGGATTTGTAAGAATAATCTAGAACAACAATTTGTATATGAAAGGAGATACTGATGATACTATTCTTATTGCTAAAATATTTGTGGATGACATTATTTTTGGACGACAAGATCAAATCTATAAGTCATTTGCTGATGAAATGAGAAGTGAATTTGAAATGTCTATGTTCAAAGAGATTAAGTTCTTTCTAGGACTACAAGTGATTCAGCTGAATGATGGTATATTCATCACACACTATAAATATATCAAGGAAGTATTGAAGACATTTGGCATGGAAGATGCTAAACTTATGGGAATACCGATGGCTACTAGATGTAAACTGACTAAGGAAGATGAAACTACAGAAGTAAACCAGCCACTATACTGATCTATGATTGGTAAGTTAATGTATGTAGTACATAGTAGACCAGACATAACACATGTTGTGGGAATTTTTGCAAGATTTTTTGCAAACCCTAGAGAGTCACACATGATTTCTACAAAGAGAATCTTAAGATACCTGAAGAAAAAAGAAGATTATGGATTATGGTATCCTAAGGAAGGAAAGTTTGAACTCAGAGTCTATGCCGATGTTGATTGGGCTGAAAATGTGGATGACAGAAAAAGTACCACCGGAGGAGCATTTTTCTTTGCTGAAAGACTTGTTACATGGAAAAGTAAGAAGCATGCTTACATTTCTCAGTCTACAGCCAAAGCAGAGTATGTTGCTGTTGCTACAAACTGTTCAAATATTGCATATATCAAGCAAGTTTTGGAAGGTATGAATGAGATAATCATTGAGTCAGTGATTAAATACTATGATAACACCAGTGCAATAAACATTTCAAAGAATCTAGTGATGCACTCTAAAACAAAGCATTTATCAATCAAGTATCACTACTTGAGAGAAAAATTACAGGAGAAGAAAGTTAAGCTAGAGTTTTTTACATCAAAAGAACAACTTGTAGACATATTTATAAAGCCTCTACCGAAGGATACATTTGAATAATTGAGGACTAGACTTGGGGTCCATCCCCTATCTATTTATCACTAATGTGATATGGATGTTGCATCAGCCTAATATTATCAGAAGATCATTCATGTTGATGCAACATAGTTCACACTTTGGACCATGTCTAAGGTTGTGAAAAATTTGGAGAACTAGAATAGATTGGCATATCCGTATACAAAGATATAGAGTATGCACCTAACAAATAGAGAGTTACATGGCTACTACAGAGCTATTTGTTTATTTGTTTCTTTGGCATTGTTGTCAAGGGAGAGATAAACAATATGAAACAATATGCAACGATGAGAAAACTGACAACTATCTAAGGGAGAGACAAAGTAAAAGAAAGAGAGAGCACCGAAGATCAGTTACTGAGAACAAAAGAAGGAATCTAAGAGCTGAAAAGATCATATTTGTAGAATGTCAAAGCTGCATTTGTAATGTTGTTGAGAAACGTAGTGATTAAACATATTAAGCTAGGGAGAGCTTGTACATCATTTGTTCACAGAGTTGTAGAATACATGTTTGGTATGTGTATGGTATATTTCATATTACTTGAGTTACCATCAATGCCAAAGGGAGAGATTGATGAACTACAATTGATTTAAAACCTAATTGAAGACCTATGATTAGAGATCACCGACTTGCTAATTAGATATGTAATATGATTAAATCGGTAATATGTTGTGATTGATGTCAACTAGTTTGACAACACTTATTTTGTAAGTTACTATACTAAAACATCTTTAGAAAAGGAGTAAAAGAGATGAAGAATAGAAATATCTACATGAGGAAGATGCATATGAAAGATGAGGATAAGGAATACATTGAGTAACTTGTAGATGAGTCTATGACCTTATGTTATTGACTTGATTTTATTGCAATCATCTATGATGAGGAAAAGAGCTGAAAGACACAAGGTAGTGTGGTTGATTGATGAAGCATCATAGTATACATCGAGCAGCATAGTGTATGCTGAGCATAGTATAAATTGAGCTTGTGTTCATTGACACATTTCTTTGTTAACCAAGTAGGAGAAAAGGAACTAAATGATTAGTTTAGCTGTTAAGAATTGATGATTTGTAAAGTACATCAAAATCAGTGATGGAGATAATGTTTGTTACAAAGGTCAATGGCTAGCATAATTCAAGGAAGATCTAAAGGATGAAATCAAAACATGTTATTGGCATAGCTGCCGAGGAAGGCTTAAGTGGCAAAATGGATGAAGGAGAATAAGTGGAAAAATCTAATGGAGGAAAATAAAATGGTTTACTTGTCTATTTAAGAGACTAGAGTTTCATTATGAAAGGAATGCTAGAAGAAGAAGGACAACAGAATTATCACATGAACAAGCTTCATGTATGTCTGATCAAACTAGTTAAGGAGAACCAAAATACAGAGTTTACCGAGCATTAGAAAGCTATCACCGAGTGACAGTAAGTCATTGATTATTGTTGATACAAAATTGTTATACTGATCAGAGGATTTGATTGAGAGAAATATAGATCTAAACATCTACAATTGAAGTTGTATTGTAATCAGATCAAACTATTGTTACATTTTAACCATTGTAAATAGAGAAATCTCTTAACATAGTGGACTTGAAAGTCTTATATGTTTCATTCATAGAATGAGCATTGTTATCCTATCAACCCCATAGTGAATTCTGGTTGGACAATAATGGTTGGTCTAAAATCCTCTAACAAGGTCACACCTAATAGTGTGCTTGTAACCTTTAACAAGGTTGGGTCTTCACTGACCTCACTTCAAAAGAGTGAACATTTTTGGGTTGCCGGTCCCAGGTGGTTTTTCCCTTCACAGGGTTTCCACGTTAAATCTTTTGTGTTATGTGTTCACTGTGGTGATTGTTTGTTATCATAATTTACATATTACATGTTAGATTTGTCAGTAATCATTAGTTTTTAATTAACTGGTAATCGGTAAAAGCATAGATAGTAAAGTATTTTATCTTACCGAGCTGCAAAAGTTTAAGTAAATTGTTTTGGATTATACATTTTGATTTGGGACTATGGATAACTAATTCACCTGTGTCTCAGTTATTCTAACAAAAAATATTCTAACAATGATAATGTCATCCACATTCTTGAGTCCTCTGACCATACTGCCAATGTCATTAAGATCAAAGGCAAGACTCCAGTTGAATCGTCCAACGTGGTAACTCGCTCTTAAGGAAACATTGCCCTGTGAGGGGAAGGTTAATCCTCCTCTTATTCCAAAAAAATAAAAACTCAAGTATCAAAACCAAATACAACATGTATAACATGTGATGACAATTTGGTTGACCAGCTTCAGTGCATGTTAGCTCAGATATCAATCCTCAAATTGCTTAAAATCTCTCATGTGCATAGGGAGATTCTAGATCAAGCCCTCTTAGCGGCTAATGTTCATAAAGACCTAGATGTAGATAAGTTCTAGTCAATGATCACTCATTGACTAACAAATATGTCAGTCACCCACATAACCAGCCCTTCTATATTGAATTCCTCATACATAAGCATAGGGTGAAATGTGTTTAGATAGATGGAGGTACATGTTTGAAAAGCTTCATGTTTAAATTGGTTAAATATATTGTTTTCTCAGAGCATGCTATTGATCCTTAATGAAAAATAATAATCAAATCATATGATGAAGAGGAATGCTCCTTTAAAGGCATGTCGGTATTGCCTATCCAGGTAGGTCCTGTTCAAAGGGACACAATTTGTCAAGTTCTAGACCTTCCTCTAGCATAAAAAAAACTTATCAATTTCCCATGGATTCATGAAATGGAGGCAACACCTTCCACATATCATAAATGCATTAAATTCCCTCATAATGGAATTGAAGTTACTATACTTGTAGAATCAATGTACACATGTAACAATCTTAATCAAGATAAGAGCATGGTTCCATACAACAAGGAATCCCTAAGGAACCAAGAAAATGAAAGCTCTAAAAAAGAAACACTCGATGCCTTTCAAAAGAAGCTAAGTATAAAGGAAAATGGAATAGGAGAATATCAACTGGACTCTTCATGCTTGATGGTCAACTTGCCTATCTCACCTAGATCCTATGGAAAACCATATTCATCCTTTCAACCGATAGCACCACTAATCTTACAATTCATGAAGGAATTGGTATGGTCAAAGAAAGAGTCCCTCTTGAACAAGAAAATGAGGAAAACATTTTTTTTAAATGGCTCTATAAGGGAGAAGAAGTTGAACAAGAGGTGAAATACACTAATATTTCTCCTAATAAGTATGGTGTAGGCTACCAACTCATGCATAAAATGGGGTATGATGGAAAAATTCCCCTTGGTAACTTAGGTAAAGGCATTCTTGAACCCCTACATTCCAAATTTCAAATTTGACAGACAAAACTAGGATAAGATATCGTGAACAAAGGTTTGCACCATCATCTGCAAGTGGTCCAGTATTTGACAAAATTGGCAATTGTGATGATGAAGATGAAGATGTTGTCCCTAGATCTTATGAAAGGTTGTTCCATATCCTGATAGATTAAGAGGAGGTACCTAAAGGAAAACTTAGTCACCATGAGATAAACACATCACTAAAAACTACACTAAATCAAGAATATCCTACAAGGGAAAGATACCCTAACTAGGGGAAACTTGTTAAAATTGCAAAAATCCTCAATTTTCCTCAATTAATTAACTCATATGGAGATTCTAGACATCCTAGATTATTATTCTTACCTGTATTAGATTATGGAGACTACTTCAATGATTCAAATACTCAAGATAGCCAATCTGATATAATAGATCTCAATCTAAAAAAAATTGAGAGGCAAGGTGAAAATCAAGAGATTCACAATGAAGGAGCTCCTTTGAACATAGCTGAGTAACTGGGACAATATGCCAGTAGTAGAATTGACTCACATGAGTATGAATGGGATCAACTATCTAATTCTATAGTTGACATTGAGATTGATTTAATCCACAAGTATGCTCCTATTTCTACTTTTGAGGTTGGTGGAAGTTCTAACATGCAACATAATCCAAAAGTTAATCAAGGCCATCCAACTATTGAACCTATTGTAGTATCTTTTGTTAGGAATGGGAACACTGAGAGGGGGGGGGGGGGGGGGGTGAATCAATGTTCACTGTATTTTAACTTTTCTCTTTACTCTTTACACTGAACTTAAATGCTTAAGTACTAAAATAAACAATCACATAAACATGAAACATGAAATCAACACATGAAACCAATATGGTTATAGGGAAACCCAAATAGGTAAAAAACCCGGTGGGAATTGACACCCACTAATATTTTGCACTAGTGTTTTGTGATCCTTCTTAGAAGATCCTTAACCCTGTTAGGAGTTTCTTTACAATGATTTAAGTACAGTAGACCTTGTCAAGAGTCAGACCCTGTTAGGAGTCTTTTACAATAGTCTCTATTAGGGGATTCGACACACTATCCTAGAGATCACTACTCAAGTGGTGAAGGCTACAACCTTCTAATCTCAGATACACACTATATCTATTGGATGAACTGTCACTATGACACTACTTTTCAGATCAGTTCCTTTGATGCACTATTGCTTTGACCTCTAGAAAATCTCTAATACATCTTATAGTGTCTTCACACATTTGTTCTCTACTTATCACAACTATCTATCAACTTCCATACCAAATACAATGGGCACACCTTATATTTATATGTGCATACAAAATAAACAACTAGGTCGGCCCTTAAACTAATTACATACAATGCTTCCAAATGAATTGGCTTAAGCGTGCTTACAAATAGACCATTATACATTTTGGTAACCTAAATACAATATGCGCATAGCTTTTACAACATTACGCTATATCCGCAAACCAAAATACTAACTGTCGGCTTCATGCTCTATTCTTGTTTGACACTCACTAGCTGTGCAACTTCAATTGACTGTAACTTTCTCATCCTTGCACATCTGATCATGCACTCATAGACTAAGAATGAATATATTCTATCCAACTTAAATTCTAGGGCACATACCATAATTATGCCGTACGCATGTGCACTGATGCTCTGAGCTACAGGAACTCTATACACTATCCAATCTTCAACACTTAACTGATTTTTGATCTTCTCTTCAAGTGTGGTGACTCCAAACTACTATATGACTTTGTTTCCATAATGAAAACACTATATCAACTCATATACATTAGTATAGACAACTTTCCAACAATCTCCCCCTTTGTCATTGATGGCAACAAAGGAATATGGCCAAGTTGCTAACTGTCCTTAATACAAAAAACTTTTTGTCATTTATACATATACTTATATCTCCCTATACATATTATGATCCATATTCATATACACAACTCCCTCTTTGAAATTAATGACAAAGGTGTTTCAAAAACTATATCTACATATACTCACTGAGGGAAAACATCCTGATATGCTATCTTTAGGTTCTGGATCTCCTTTTTCCAAAATGTGATCAAAGAGTTTACTATCTGGAGATGGGCGCATAATGCATATTGAAGCTTCTCCATCTTCTTCAAATCTATGGAAGGACCTTGATCATAGGTTATCATGGTGGCATCAATCTCCTTGATGTTCTAATTTAGAATGTCTAATGAGGGCGCAAGAGCATTCCTCAACTGAGTCTCTCTAGTCCTTAACTTTGTCATCTCCTTTTCTTCCTTCTCAATTTTTTCTATCTAACTTTAGTAGACATTATTGTACATGTTCACATCTATGGATGTGTCTTTCACTGAACTCTTCACTTGCTCAATCATATCTTCTGCCTCTTTTATTTTCTTGAAATGAGCATCAGTAAGCTTATCTTGATCCATGCATTTTGCAATGATTCTTCTTCCTTGATCTGCAAATTCTTTCAAGGATGCTTGACTGGTCTTGAGTGAGCTAAGGTCAAGTGAAAATTTGTTGGTCAATTCATTCAATCTCTTCTTCAGGTACTTTTCTTCAGCAACTAGGGATGCAAATTCTTCAAGGCTTGAGAAATTTCTTTTGAAATGTGAGATAACTGTACTCACATCATCAACCAAGTGTATCTTTGACACTTTCTTATCTTCTATAAATAGATTGTTCAACATGTTTACCGATTCTACCATGAGGGGATTCCTCATTACTTTCTTTTCTTTGGCTTTCTCCATAGCTAAGATGCTGAACTTAATCAGGTCTTCTTCTCTCCATGAGTCCAAACTGGATGTGTCAGGTGTCAAACTTGACAACAATGCTACTGAAGGAGTGATGGGAGTGTTGTCCAACACTTCTTTCTCTATTGATATTTCATCCTTTTTCTCACCTTATTTTATCTTTTCTTCTTCTTTCTTTTCTTCCTCTTTTTCTATTTCTTGTTCTTTCTCTATTTCTTTTTCTTCCATCTTTTCTTCTTCTTTTTCATCATCAATCAATGCTTCTTCTTGATGAGTGGGCAGTGTATTGTTGCATAATATTTTAGCTTCTTGTGTTCTCACAAAAGCTTCCTCAAACTTGTCCAACTCATTGTATGTGGCTGTCATTGCAATCTCTACATTGTCAATGAAGATTGTATCATCTTTTTGTGTATCTATTATGGGCATAGACTTTACTGCCTCTATAGGTATTACCACTGTAGGCACTGAATCCTAAGGACCTATAGATTGTATCTTGATTCTCTCTACTGCTTTGTCTTGCTCACTAGGTGCTTGAGTGATGGGTGCAGACTTAGGTTTCATGTCCTGCTCTAAGAATACCTTCTCAAAGGCCTTCTCTATTTCCTTAGAAATTAGCTCATAGTCTTTTTTCATGAGGTTTAGTGTTCTCATCTTTGTCCTTAAGTGCGGCTTCACCAAACTTGATAGCATTAAATTTTCTTCAACAGAACATACTAGAATAGTGGAATCAAGTGTTTGTTTCCTTATTCTAAAGTCTTCTTCAGTAGCTTGTCTTTTCAAGGTATCCATAATCTCCCATACCTTATCTAGAATTGTTGTCTTCAATTCCAAAACTGTCTTCTTAAAATTTATCATGTGTTTGATCAACATCTCATGAATCTCTAATTTATCAATTTCATGATATTTGTCATAAAACTTGGCTATCTAATCTAGGCTTCCTTCATCTACAACTCTAGTCCTTAACACTTGAAGACTAGGTATGAATCCTACTTTCAGAGGTGACTGCACATTTTTCAATTTGCTTCTTGTGGCTGCACTTATAGCTGAAGGATGATTTGTGGAAATTTGTTTTCTCCTCTTAGGCATCTTAGGAGATGCATCTATGGGTTCAATATCAACTGTAGCAGTGGGTGCAAGACTGTTATCATCAATTTTACCCTTTTTATTCTTTGGATCATTAGTCTTCTCAATCTTTACCTTTTTCATCTTAGGATCATCAGACTTAGCTTCCTCTATGGATTCACTCTCAATTTCCAAAGCAATATTTTCTTCCCTTTCTTTGTCTAGGTCTTCTTGTGTTACTTCATGAATTCTGAGTATCTTAGATGTAATCTTAGAGGCTTTCCTCTTAATTGCTGCATTGTTTAGCTTTGCATCTATTTCTCTTGTCTTCTCCACATAAGTTCCCCACCTAGGTTCATTAGGATATTTAGGGGCTGATAATAGAACATGTACATATGCTTCAAGGACTTTTTCCTCTACCTCATAACCAAGTGGATGAATCCACTTAGTTCTAGGCTCAACAACTTCCATATAGGTCGTGTCTATCTCTACCATAAAGTAAATAGTATCCTTATACTTTTCAACAATGATTTCTGGAATTCTATACCTCATTTGCATCTTGACCCTGAAGGTCTTCAATTCCAATGTTATATAATCTCTCAATGTGCTTTTAGTGGATGCTTTGTTGGATATCTATGGCATGGTTGGAATGGACTTTTCCAAATACAAATCTGATATCTTCCCAACTATATGAAGGTACATGTAAATGATCAATGACCCAAACCTGAATATCTTGGTCTTGTCATGCTTGATTTCCTTGATGTTATCAATCAACTATGCACACAAGATCACACACAAGTTGAACTCTTCATCTTCCTTTACAAGTCTAATGGCTACTAGAATTGTGCCCGTAGATACACTATTCACCCTGTTGGTGTGATGAAACTTGTACCCAAGTATCATAGACATCAATTTGATGTCAGCTTGCTCAATAGGCTCAATTGTCATTCTGCACCTATCACTTCTTGACTTACATGTTTTCTGAACAATTTTCCTGGCATCCTTGCCCACAAGAAGGATGGTTCCTATGCTTGAAAGGCCTATCATCTCATGTATTAGGTCACTGGTGATTCTGACGAGCACATCACCTATCCAAAATGGGTCATCATGAATTCTTCTTAGTAGTATCTTAATCCATTCAGTCTCATAAAATTCACATGTCATACCATACTCAACTATTGGGTGATCATTCCACTTAACATATTCATCCATGAATGTTTTATCTAGTTTCAACATGGTATCCATGCGCACCCTTAACCTATCCAACCCTACTGGTTCTTTCTTACAGCAGATGTAAGCCCTAATGTCTTCCACATGCATAACACCCATAGGTGTGCAGGAGAATGCTCCCTCTAAATCATCTAAGGTTGACTTAAAAGGATGCTTCTTGAATACATATCTCTTCTTCTTAGCAACATCAAAAACTATGGGAGTGGCCATGACTTACTTGTTTAATCTCTTTCCAATTGTACTCTAAGATGATCTGAAGACTTCTGAATCAGTGCGTCAAACTAGGGTTTCTTCAACCAACCAAATGCACTGCTAATTGTTGTAAATCACTGATAGATCAATCTCCAAGTCTTCACAACAACTTCTAAGGCTCTTTTGTGCTCTCCTATCATTGTTAATTTGAATGCAATGAGAAATCAAACAAATTTATGTGTACTTAAAGTGAAAATTCTACCATTAGTGCTTGCCATGTAAACCAGGCTATCACTTAAACATTTCCAACTTGAGTTCTTCTAAGAATCAGTATGTGTGCTCTTGTACGAAGGCTCCTTTATACTCTAAAATATTAAGTCCAAAGGTGCATACTCTGAGAGTGAGTATACCAGCCATGCAAGGGTCTAGAGCTAAATTAGCTCCCCCTATGACCCTGAGGGCCATTCATCTAGATGTAGAGGGTGCGTCCACTGTGGATGCATCCAATACATTCTCATCAGTCTTGTCCTTCTTTTTCTCTAACCAAATCATGCTACCATCATCAGAGGCTTTGAAAAAATTAACTTGTCCTTCAGGATCCAAAATTGGTTCTTTGGCCTTTTTAGGGCTTTCCTGACCTTGCATCCTTGATCTACAGAACTTTGAGATATGTCCAGCCTTGTTACAAGAGTGAAAAATGACTAGAGGTCTTATATTCCTTGGTGCATTAACATGAGTCACCATTCTACATTGTCTTGCTGAGTGACCATTATAGTTACATATCTAACATGTAACATTCTGAGAACTTCTTACATTTGTCTAATTTTGATTTCTCTGATCATGCTGAATCTTGTTCTACTTACAATTCTTGCAATTCATAGCTCTATGACCAAATTTATTGTACGAATAACAGTAACCATAAAAAGGTCTTACCTCTGTACAGTTCCTCACAATGTGTCCATGCTTGTTACAAGCAAAACAAGTGCGATCTATAGGCTTGTGCTCATTCTTAGGTGGTTCACCATTATCTTTATTTTGATCTTCAATCTCCTTAGCATCAGTAGAGTCCTTTTGTGAATCCTTTCTTGATCGCATGTTGTCAATCCGATTTTGTGCTTCATTGTGTAGATAGTTGAATGTGGACCTCAAATCCAACTACACACACAACATGGTCATTACTCACATGATCAAATTACAAGAGAGAGTATGAATTACTCAATCTGAAATCCATCATGAAGTGACCTGTTGCCTCCTATGTAGACGGGGTGTTTAATTACTCTCAGATTGGAGAGCCAACAACCATAAGACCGATTCTACAATGCAGGATTTTCAAAAGCTATAATGATAAGCAAAAATTGAAATTAAACTAGAATGAGTGCAATTTAATCTAAGATGCTTTGAAAGAAATATGAAGTGCAAATTAATCTAAAGAAATTTAAATAGAATTGGATTAAGCTAAGAGAAATTAAGAAAATTAATCCTAATATGAGATGCAATATTAAACTAAAATGAGAAAATTACACTAATATGCAATAAAGCTTTGAATTAATTGAGACACAAAAATACTATAGTTTAATTACTCTCAAAAATTACCTTTTTTGAATGAAGAAATGAAGCTCATTAAATAGACAAGCCCAGGAAGAGAATAAAGGGGTTCTTGATTTGAAACTCCTGACCCTTCATTCCCATTTGAGACAAAAATGCATAAATTACTTAATTAAAAGAATGGAAATTGCCACACAGGGTGACCTTTCGAATATTATGAATTATTAATTCAAAAATGAGTGTCCATTCAAATAACAAGTAATTATTAATTCATTTTCATGTATATTAGCCAAATGGGGTGGGTTTAATTTAATTCCAAGTACTTAGGACTTTAGGATTAAATTAATTTATCATAGGGGTAATTTAGCTAATAAAAGTTGAAGACTTTAGGAATTAATTTTAATATTTGATTAATGCAATTTAGGGTTTTTTGTAATTGACATCAAGTCAAATTAAGTCAGGTAGGAGAGAGAAAATTGCCTAGGAAACTAGGACTTTGGAGATGTAAAATTGAAGAAAAATGCGCCAAAATTAATTAAATTTATTAGGTGCCAATTTTAGGGTATTACATTTGCCCCTCTTTGAATTGATGTGCAAACAATGCGTTGATTCAAAGAATAGCCTGAAGTGACAGATGACAAGAAATTTAGAAGTCTAGGTTAGGTTGCCAAGACACCAAACAGATCAAAGCATGATTTTCTGAAGTCCAAGTTAGATTGCGAAGACAATGGTCTTGAGAGAAGATGAGAATTAGGGTTAGGTTGCCCCAATGGCCAGAATGAGATTTAGATGCAAACTTAGGTCTATCTTTAGAATCAGGGTTAGATTACCCCAATATGAAGCTTAGCTCTCTGATACTTGGGTTAGATTGCCCAGATAATGGTCTAAGAGAGATTTCGAGAGCCATCTCTAGAACAAATCTTGACTCCCAGGAATTAGGGTTAGATTGCCCCAATACCCAAAATATTTTGAGAACCATCTCCAGAACAAAGCTTGTTTCCTCGAGGATCCGAGTTAGATTGCTCAAATACCTAAAAGATAGATGACCAGATAACCAAATGCGAGGCACCAAGATGCCCCTAGCAATGAGAACTGATGATTTAGATCAGACTGATTCAAGAATTTATTCGATAATATTCAAATGATGCAATCATCCTGAAATGTATATAGTCGAATGTGGACCTCAAATCCAACTACACACACAAAATGGTCATTACTCACATGATCAAATTACAAGAGAGAGTATGAATTACTCAATCTGAAATCCATCGTGAAGTGACCTGCTGCCTCCTATGTAGATGGGGTGTTTAATTACTCTCAGATTGGAGAGCCAACAACCATAAGACCGATTCTACAATGGAGGATTTTCAAAAGCTATAATGATAAGCAAAAATTGAAATTAAACTAGAATGAGTGCAATTTAATCTAAGATGCTTTGAAAGAAATATGAAGTGCAGATTAATCTAAAGAAATTGAAATAGAATTAGATTAAGCTAAGAGAAATTAAGTAAATTAATTTAATATGAGATGCAATATTAAACTAAAATGAGAAAATTACACTAATATGTAATAAAGCTTTGAATTAATTGAGACACAAAAATACTATAGTTTAATTACTCTCAAAAATTACCTTTTTTGAATGAAGAAATGAGGCTCATTAAATAGACAAGCCCAGGAAGAGAATAAAGGGGTTCTTGATTTGAAACTCCCAACCCTTCATTCCCATTTGAGACAAAAATGCATAAATTACTTAATTAAAAGAATGGAAATTGCCACACAGGGTGACCTTTCAAATATTATGAATTATTAATTCAAAAATGAGTGTCCATTCAAATAACAAGTAATTATTAATTCATTTTCATGTATATTAGCCAAATGGGGTGGGTTTAATTTAATTCCAAGTACTTAGGACTTTAGGATTAAATTAATTTATCATAGGGGTAATTTAGCTAATAAAATTTGAAGACTTTAGGAATTAATTTTAATATTTGATTAATGCAATTTAGGGTTTTTTCCAATTGACATCAAGTCAAATTAAGTCAGGTAGGAGAGAGAAAATTGCCTAGGAAACTAGGACTTTGGAGATGTAAAATTGATGAAAAATGCACCAAAATTGATTAAATTTATTAGGTGCTAGTTTTAGGGTATTACATTTGCCCATCTTTGAATTGATGTGCGAACAATGCGTTGATTCAAAGAATAGCCTGAAGTGATAGATGACAAGAAATTTAGAAGTCTAGGTTAGGTTTCCAAGACACTGAACAGATCAAAGCATGATTTTTTGAAGTCCAAGTTTTATTGTGAAGACAACAGTCTTGAGAGAAGACAAGAATCGGGGTTAGGTTGCCCCAATGGCCAGAATGAGATTCAGATGCAAAATTAGGACTGTCTTCAGAATAAGGGTTAGATTACCCCAATATGAAGCTTAGCCCTCTGAGACCCGGGTTAGATTGCCCAGATAATGGTCTAAGAGAGATTTTGAGAGCCATCTCCATAATGAAGCTTGACTCCTAGGAATTAGGGTTAGATTGCCCCAATACCCAAAAGATTTCGAGAACCATCTCCAGAATGAAGATTGATTCCTCGAGGATCCGAGTTAGATTGCTCAGATACCTAAAAGATAGATGACTAGATAACTAGATGCGAGGCACTGAGATGCCCCTAGCAATGAGAATTGATGATTCAGATCAGACTGATTCAAGAATTGATTCGATAAGATTCAAATGATGCAATTATCCTGCCCCCTCGGGAGTGAAATTGAAAGATGACATAAGAGGGGTGATTGACAACAAGAGGTTGCAGAGTAGAAGCAAATAGACTATATTTGACAAGCTGGAGAAGCAAATCGGAGCAAAGCAGAGGTCATGTTGACCAAGTTTGACCATGGTTGACCATGGTTGACCAGAGTTAACTTTGATGAAAAGAGAAAAGATCTTGAAAACATGATGCAAAGATGAGGGTCTGGCAGGAAGATGATGCCAGAAGGCTGACTGCACAAGCGTCCGATCCCAAAGGGTCGCATAATTTAAAACATGATTTTGAGCTATCTAGAGATGTCAAATTTCAATTTTGATCCCGAAAATGGATTCAAAGCAGTCAATTTAGCCAAGGGTGTGATTTTCATGTAAAATGGAGCACTTTTGAAAATTAGGTCAAAAGCTATATAAGGCCCAAAGGGGTCATTTTCAATTCATTATTCACCTTCATCTTCTTGTGATTTTGAGCTCTGAGAGAGAAATGGAGGGTCTTCCACTACATACACACCAATTTGAGTGCTCCCGATGGCACGTCTAGCCACCGAAGTATGACACACCTGTAAGTAGTCGATAAACCTCCTTACATTTTAATTCATACTACTTTTTAGGTCAATTTAGGATGATCTAGCATAGATTTAGGACATGTTCTTCCAATCTCACATGAGGAAGTAGTTTCCTCACATCGGCCTAGGTCTCCCTTCACGCGGGGGAGTAGTTTGGAAGCTCGCATGAGCTAAAAGGTGGTCCCACATGAGATTGTAGCAGTTCACGCAAGGTCAAGTCCTATCTCATGAGAGGAAACAGTTTCCTCGTGCGAAAAGCTGCTGCAGAGTTTGAAGTCTTTTGTCAAAATTCATCAAATTTGCGTAAAATCAGCCAAGTATAGCATCACAGAGCCATGTCTAGGATAGATGTCTTGTTTCATTTGTTGTTGTTGTGTTGAAAACCATCATATCAAGATACAAATCCAATGTTGTCACTTGCTTTGTAGGTTGACTTCCCTGACGTCGCCTTCAAGATGCACCATCCTATGATTACCACCCTAGTGTAGAGATTGACAAATGCAGAGAGTGCTCATATTGAGGGACTCAGTTTGGGATTCTTGCATGATTTACCTGACATTTGGGTAAATCACGGTCTTCTTGGTGCATTGGTAGATCATTTCCATTCATAGCCGAACACTTTTCACTTTTCGATAGGGGAGATGATGGCGACTCCCAAGGATGTATACAGGATTCTACAAATACCAGTCCATGGTGCTTGAGTAGAGTATGAGACACAACCACGATAGGGTACAATAGCCTTGAGGACAATCTTTAGGGATGATCTAGTGATGGGTTGAGCCATCTCCTAGGATGATTTGATCAATAGGCACGATGACACTCATCCATTTGCCATTATTCTTACTATGTTTCTGAGTTGCTACCTTGTTCCAGATTGAGGTCATGTTAGTCCACATGTATCATGAGATGCATGAGATAGTATATCATAGTGTGAGGATGATGTCAACAGGTGTCTTCATCTTAAAGATCTGGGCCTGAGAGCATCTCCCCATTTGTAGGCCTATCTTCCATGACACATGGCAGTAGCTTGAGCTGTATATTTATAGGTACGCAAGTCTAATGACTCAGCCTCTATTGGGTAAGATGGAGTAGTGGAGTGGAAAATTGGATGACATGTCAGCTATAGTCTAGAGACCTTGGGTGGCTACTGAGCCATGGGATGATGCTCAGAGAGAGCTCTCACATATGCATGTATCTCATCCATTTATTGGACAGAGTGTTACCATTATAGAGAGATTCCTTGTTACACACATCCTATGCCAGTTTGGTAGGTAGCAGGACATATCATAGGAGTACTGCCCCTACGCCCACTTCTCTGATGAGGAGAAGGGATAGCATGCTAGATTAGATCTAGGGTGGTGTGTGATAGAGGCATGCATTCCAACAGTACAATGGGATTCTATGGTGGGTGTCACCAATGTAGGGGTGACACCTCCATACAGGGACCAGTTGATTGCATGTCCTCATCTAAGATTCATGGATCTAGTTGGTGTGGGAGCACAATAGCAGCCTGCACAATAGTAGTAGATACTAGATCAGTAGCCACCAGCCTAGCAGCCACTAGTCCAGCAGCCACCAGTTCAATAGGCTACATAGCAGGGACAGCAACAACAAAGAGTGTTGAGACCCTGACTAGGATAGACTAGCATCCTTGTTAGGACGATGGGCTTAGATGCAGGAGCTAGGAGTAGTGGGGCCCAATAGAGGTCCACCAAGTAGCGGATAGGTGATACATCACAATAGGCACCACCGGACAATGATACTGATATGCTTGACATTCTAGCAGGAGAAGGTACACCATAGCTACAAGAGGCTCTCATGAAGAGTTGTGAGAGGGTATGACAGGTCCAGCAGGAGCACAATGACTACCACACTCGAGTCATAAGGGAGGAGACTTGAGTAGATGACATGGATGTAGAGATCAGGCAGCTATGGGAGGAGCTAGCATGATCATGAATTGAGACTAGATATGAGGCTGCTCAGGTAGCATATTACTATGCAGCTTACTACAGGGTCATTCTAGATCTGTAAGAGTAGGTACCACCTTTTGCTGATTATGTTGGAGCTCTGCAGGCACCTCCATCAAGACCTCCATAGGCACCACCACAGCAGGCACCACAGGCACCCCCACAATAGGCACCTCCATAGTGGTCGATGCCTCTTCCATAGAGACCATTACCACCACCTCCTCCAAGTGGTGTGGGACCTAGCTAGCACATTTGATATACTTGTACATTGTAGCCCATTTTTTATACTATGCTCAAGTAGCACATTCTCTTTTGTAAATGACATTGTTTGATATATATATATATATATATATATATGAGATCATTGTACTTTTTATTATATTGCTTTGATATTGATGTTTATGAGATGTTTTTATATGCTTAGATGTATGGATAGAAATGTATGAAATGCACATGCTTCCTTCTATGAATATGAATATGCATATGGTTTATTTTATTTTATGAATATGAAATGCAGTGATGGATGGATAGAATGTATGCATATGTGTAATGTATGATTTGAGTTATGCTTATAGGGGATGCACGCACACACACACACACACACACACATATATATAGATGCAAATGAATTTATGGATGCATATGGAAATGAAATGAAAATGCAATGGATATGTAATGTATATGGTACTAATCATCTCATGCAGGATTTTCGCAATATATGATAGGTACTAATCAAAAGATTACGTTATGAAGATCAAGAGCCAGGACTGGACACTTGTGCAGCCAAGATGGAACCAGGACAAAAGATGAGAACCTTTGATGAATAGAAAGCAATCAAGAGAGTAACAAGATATCATCTCAAATGCAAGCCTAAACTAAAATGCAAGCCTATAATGAAAATACAAGCCCTAGGACTTGGTTGTTGGACTCATCGTATTATCATCATCGAGTTCATTTAAGCACTGGAAGATCACAAGATGTCATACAAGCCTCACTAACATTGCAATCATGAGAATATGAATATGACATAAGTCTTAGATTTGTCAGAATGAGGTGTAAGCATTAAGGCACAAGAAGCCAGAATGACCTGAACACCTATTCCTTTTGATTTAGCAAGTTAACATAAGCATCAAAGCACAATTGCTAGAATGACCTGAATGTTTCTTACAAACAAACACACCAGACATGTGAGAGTTCCTTCTTTTGCTGAAGATTGCTCATAGTGACCCTTATGTTCACTTAGCAGGACAGGCATTAGCAATTTTACTTGTAGCAAAAAGAAGTCACTCAAAACAAACAAGGAGAAGAACCAACCTCACCAAAGCATCCATATAAAAGGAGTCGAGGTACACATGGCCATCCAATATGAGATGAAGGCTCTTACAAATGGACACCCCTCTTAGATAGATTCTTTGGATCATTGGAACTAAACCAAAAAATGGAAAGAAAAGGAAAGATCATGCCCCTGGTCTTCATGTTTTGTAGTCAAGAAAGACATCTTAGATTCGCTCGAGGGGAAATGATAAAGAAAACAAACAAACAAGAAAAGGAAAAGCTCAGCATGCTTCAAAGGAACACAAAATTAGTTTTTAGTTTACATTTGTGTTCAAGCGAATTGAAGTCAAATCAGAGGCGTACAACATTCGAAGTCTCAACAAGATAACGACAATAGGAAGACGCAGTGAGAACCACTGGTGACCATTATGAGAGACAAAGTCTCAAGAAAATATTAGAGCATGGACCAAGTATCAATAGGCGAACATAGTGAGAACCACTGGTAGATCGATACAAGAAAGATTCTCAAAAGAGAGAATAAAACATGAGCGAAACATCATCAGGCAAATGTAGTGAGAACCATTGGTGACTAATGTAAGGAAGAGATCCCAAAAGAGAGAGGTTCAAATGAAAGCTAAGTATCAGTAGGCAGGCACAATGAGAACCATTGGTGACCGATACATGAGAGATCCTCAAGGAGAGAAATTTGAAAAGTAGCTAGGCTTCAATAGACAGACGCAGCGAGAATCACTGATGACTGATGCATGAACAAAACTTCTGAAAGCGATAAGACAATGCCCCCTAGACTAGGAAGATTCCCCCAAGTGTGAACTAGTTCCAATCCATGAAGATTCAAAGAAAATCTTGAAGACAACTGAAGGCAAGAGCATGAGCTAGCAAACTAAAGCAAGAAATGAACTAAAAGCAGGAAAGCGAGAAAGTGAGCTAAAGCAGGAAACTAAAAGCCAAGCGATGTTGAGATGAGATGTAACTTTAGGAAACAAGAGGCACCTATTTACCAAGTTTTCACCATCTTGGCAAAGATTCTATTTTTGCTACCATGACGCCTATTTACCAGGTTTTCATCAATGGCATTTTTTCTTCTTTTTCAATTTTTTTTTTGTACTTTTCTCTTTTTTTCTTTTTTTTTGTATTTTTTAATATTTCATTTTTTTGTATTTTTTCAATTTTAATTTTTTTATTATTATTATCAAGGTGCCTATTTACCAGGTTTTCACCAAGATAATAGATACATCAAAGTGCTTGTTTACCAGGTTTTCTCTAAGATGATCATTTTTTCCAGACATTTTGCAATTTTTAGGATTTTTTCAGGACCAATAAATATGTACATGGGCACACAAGCAATGTCTCAGCTGTAGAATTTCTTCAAGTGAAGAGTGTTTATAGGCTCTTTGAGCTGTTCTCCTTCAGTGGTGGAGAGTCAATAAGCACCAGACCCAAATGCTACAGTAATGACATACAGACCAAGCCAGTTTGGTTCAAATTTCCCTTTCTAGACTCATTGTTGCCGATTCTTGGGGTTCTCCCTTAGGACAAGATCACCCACTTGGAATTCTCTTTTTATGACTTTCTTATTGTAAGATTTAGACATCCTCTTTTGGTATTCTCTTAGATGATCGAACGCCACCTTCCAACGTTCATCAAGTAACTCAAGCTCTTGAGGCCGGGATATTCTATTTTCTTCATCAGTGATGAGGCCCTTCAGAGAGATTCACAATGTCATAATCTCAATCTCAATAGGTAATACTGCCTCTGCTCCATAAACCAAGGTGAAGGGAGTGACCCCTGTTGGTGTTTGGATACTTCTTCTGTAGGCCCACAAAGCCGAATTAATTTGGAGATGCCAATCCCTACCAGATCTATGAACTGTTTGGTGCAAGATTTTCAAAATTGTCTTATTAGAAGCCTCTACTTGTCCATTACCCTAAGGATAATAGATAGATGGCCAATGTTGAATAATTCTTAATTTAGTGCATAAGTTTGTTAGGTCCTTATTTTGGAATTGTCCCCCATTGTCAGTGATAATAGATGAGGGTATACCATATCTGCAAATCATATATTTTAGTATGAACATAGCAATGGTCTTTCCATCAGCTACAGCTAGAGGCACTACCTCAACCCACTTGGTAAAGTAATCAGTAGCTGTGATGATGAACTTGTGCCCTCTTGAAGAGGAAGGATGTATCTGACCGACCAAGTCGAAGGCCCATTGCTGAAATGGCCAGAAATTGATGAGAGGACTAAGCTCATTAGCAGGAGCATGAATCAGATTCCTATGAAATTAGCATTTCTTGCAAGTCTTGGCATATTGAACAGCTTCTTTTTCCATGTCTGGCCAGTAATAACTAACTCTAATAATTTTCTAGGCTAATGTCAAACCACTAGAATGAGACCCATAGAGACCTTTGTATACCTTAGCTAGCACACCTTTGGACTCATCGAGTTCTAAGAACCTAAGGAGAGTACCGTCTAGACCCTATCTATACAAGTCATTTTCTATGAGGACATACCATGAAGCAGTACGAACTAGGTGACACTTTTCATTCCGGGTATAAGTGTCTAGAATGATCTGGTCGTGAAGGTAGGAAAAGATATGGTGGTAGCGGGATGAATCATGTCCAATGACTTAATAGATCATCCGAGATTCTAGAATATCATAGGTAGGGTAGTGTAATGCCTCCACTAGGAATTCATGTCTAAAGTCATTTTTTGACATTTATAACATTGAGGTGACAGTGGCCATAGCATCAACTACTTTATTGTCTACCCTTGGAATATGCTAGAAAGAAATGTGTGCAAAGTATTGTTTGAGATCATCCACCATCCTTTTGTAAGGTATTAGCTTGTCATATTTTGTTTGGTAGACATCATTGACTTGATTGATGATTAACTATGAGTCTCCAAAGACCTTGAGCTCATCCACGTGCCATTCAAGGGCTATCCTCATTCCATTAAAGAGAGCTTCATATTCAGCTATGTTGTTTGTGTAGGGAAACAAAAATTTATATGCTTTTGGCAATGAGTATCTTTGAGGTGTAACAAACAGAATGCTTGCACCGGATCCTTGCTGACTAAATGATCTATCAAAGAACATGCTCCAAGATTGATGTGTGATAAGTATGATGGATTCATCTAGGAATTCAATACTCAAAGGTTGATGATCTTTTAAAGGAGCTTCCACCAGCTGATCAGCAATTGCTTGTCCCTTAATATCTTTTCTCTCTGCATACTCAATGTAAAATTCACTAAGTATCATTTCCCATTTCACTAATCTACCCGTGAGGGAAGCCTTGCTCAACAAGTACTTCAGTGGGTCATTTTTTGCAATAAGCCTCATGGTATGAGCTAGCATATAATGCCACAACTTCTGAGAAACAAATACCATTGCTAAACAAGCCTTCTCAATGACATAATAATTCATTTCATAGGCAACCAATGTTCTACTGATATAGTATATGGCTCTCTCTTTGTTTTTCTGATCTTCTTGAGCTAGAAGAGCACCCAAAGATGTATTTGTTGCTGAGATGTATAGTATAAGTGGCTTCCCATGAATAGGAGGCATTAAAATTGGTGGATTAGCAAGATACTATTTTATTTGAGTGAGTCCCTTGTCACATTCCCCATTCCATTCATAGGTCACATTCTTATGCAAAGTTTTAGTAAATGGTTGTGACTTGTTGGTCAACTGTGAAATAAAATGTCAAATAGATTGTAGCCTTCCTTGTAATCCTCTCATTTGACTAATATTCTTGGGTGGAGGCATGTCCATAAAAGCTTGCACCTTTTCAGGATCAACTTCTATGCCTTTAGCTAAAATGATATAACCCAAGAGTTTCCCAGAAGTAACACCAAAAGCACATTTCTTTGGATTAAGTCTGAGACTAAATTGTTCCATGCAGTCAAGGATGGGACCCAAATCTGTGAGATGAGTTCTTTGCTGCATGCTTTTGGATAAAGTATCATCTACATAATCCTCCATCATTTTATGCATCATATCATGGAAAATAGTAGTAACAACTCTCTGATATGTTTCTCCAGCACTCTTAAGCCCAAAAGGCATGACATTCTAGAAAAAGGTGCCCTAGGCACATGTGAAAGCGGTCTTTTCCTAATCTTCTGGTGCAATTTTTATTTGATTATAGCTAGAAAATCCATCCATCAAGGAATACATCTCATATCTTGCTATCATATCAATATTAGGCAGTGGGAAGTCATCTTTTGGACATGCCTTATTTAGATCTCTGAAATTTGTACACACACAAATGGATTTATCATGCTTAGTGACCAGAATGATGTTTGAAATCCATTCTGCATAATCAATAGTTCTTATGAAGCCAGCCTTAAGAAGCTTTTCTAGCTCTGCTTTAACCAAAAGCTCTACATGTGGATGCATTTTTCACAACTTTTGTTTAATAGGTTTGATACCTAGCGCGATGGACAAATGATGCATGATTAGATTGGGGTCTAATCTAGGCATGTCAGAGTAGGTCCATGCAAAGTTTATTTTCTTTCTCTGAAAGAAGCTCGTGAACTCTTCTTTTTCTTCAGTAAACAATGATTGTGCTAGATGAATAATCTATGGAGCAGCCTCTGTACCCAAATTGACCAGCTGTGTCAGCTCAATCAATACTGATGACCTCTCTTGAAAGTGGCTACCTCTCTTGAAAGTGGCTTGGAAGCATATCAAGTATCTCATCCTTGGGTGCATCAGAGAGGTTTTCACCCTCATATACATGTTTTATTTTTATTATTTTTGGCTCTGATACTGCCACAAAGTGGTTTTCACCGTTAGAGCATCTATTTTTTCTTCTTTTAATTTTTTGACTAAGATACTTCATATCTACCTTTGTCATGTTGACACTACTTTCACTGGTGGAGGACATCACAGGTTCAATAGCATGGAGGTAACAAGATAGATCATAATAATTCTAGAATGTTAGGACTTCATTGGATTCGAAAGGGGAGTTCCAGTTTATTAGATTGGGACGATGGAGTGAAAGGGGAGTAGCGATTGGTTCAACTATGATCATGGTATAACCCTCAAAAGTGTTGATGAGCAAGTCAAGACCTAGAGTGATCTCATCCAAAGGAGCATTTGAATCCCTATAAGACCTTACGTCAGAAGTAGAGGACACATTAACATGAGTGGTGTCTAATTCATGTGGCCTAGTGCTAGACCCTTCACCTACTTCGAGGAGTCTTTCATACACGTGAACAATATCTATGTCTACATCATAAGTAGCATCAGACAAAGATTCAAACTCATATTCATGTGAGTCAGTACTTGATGTAGGAATTTCATTAGCATCATCATCAGACTCATTATTATCCCTTGTGGCATTAATAGCTTGCTGAAGTTGTTCTTGTTCAAAATAATTTTGAAAATGTGATGGCCTATATCGTTCACCTTGAAAATTAGGATCATCATTTAGTTTTTCTTTCCATTCCTCATATGTGAATTGGTACACTGAAGAAGTTTTATCAAAATCATTATCAATATTCATATTTGTCTCTACCATATGAACAGGTATGATAGGCTCATTAGGTTCAGCAAAGAGTGCCACAAGATCCAAAGGAATAGGATATGGAAATGTATCTTCATCAGAGTTGGCCTCTGGATTTACTTCTGGAGTAGCATCTTTAATTTCTCATTCAGGTTCAGGTTCAGGCTCAAGAGCTGACACAAATTTCTTGGTCCCCAAATGAAAGGGAGTCTTTTTAAAGCCTAAGCCACTAGTATCTTTTGTGCGACAACCTGTAGCTTCAATGGGTTTTAGTAAGCCATTATCATTTTTTCCTATAGGACCACTCCCCTTATAACTAAAGCGCTTCATGATCTTGAAGGCTTCACTGTATGGTTCTTGCTCTAAATCTAGAGGTGGAGTGGTTGTTTCAGCTGTTTCTTTTCCTTTATAGATCCATGCTCTAATAGCTCTCTCTTCATCCTCATCTTCTAAAGGTGTAGAGGCCCTTACAAAGGCACCATCATAAACTATTTGAGGAGGAGCATTAGAAAGTTTATTGTCCTCAGAAGGTCTCCCATAAGAGCATGGAGATAGAGGTAGAGCAGCCAGTGATAGCACAGGTTCCATTTAGTATTCTCCCATGCCTATATCCTTAAGTCTCAAAGTTTGTTCCATTTCTTTTAGCTTAGCATCATAAAACTCAATGGATTCTCTATTTGCTGGAACAAAGCTATCTATGATTTTCACAAGAGTGTTGCAAGAGAAATTGGTATGTGTAGGTACAGTGACTTCCGCCCCATGGAATGGGAACTTAATGCATTCATGATATGTAGATGGAACAGCCTGCATCTCATGAATCCAAGGCCTACCCAACAAGATATTGTAGGCAAGAGAAATATTGAGCACTTGGAAAGTAACATCTCTCTCAATAGGATCTTCACAGATAGGTAGCACAACTAAGCCTTGGGACTTGCGTTCTTCCTCATCATAAACTTTTATGGTAATATTTTTGTGAGGGTCTATACAATTCTCATCATATCCTAGCTGAGTGAGCAGTTTAGCGGAGCAGATATTAAGACCAACACCATTGTCTATGAGCACTCGGTGGATGCACTTTGGACCTACCATGACCTCTATATGTAGGGGAGCATTATGCAGGTGACTCAAAGAGTGATCATCTTCTTTAGAGAAGGATAGATAGTGAGGTGAAGTCAAATGACCTACCATAGATTGGAACCAATTGAGATCGAGATCCTTGGGAACATTTGCCTCGGCAAGGGCCTTATCCAAAATCTTCCTGTGAGCAGGTGAGATCTTCAACAACTCAAAAATGGTAATCTGAGCATTGGTTCATTGGAGTTGATCTAAGATGCTATAACTAGCCAAGCTAGCTGTAGGAATAGATTTTGTGTTCTTGTTGGTAGGGCCAACAACAGTCTTATCCATAATTTGCTTCAGAGTAGATGTGTAAGTATCGGGTCTCTTATCTACAATTTTCTTTGGAGTAGATGTAGAAGTATCGGGACCTTTCAGAACAAATCTTCCTCGTGATTGAGTGACAACATTAGCATAGTCTTGAGATTGTTCAGATTCAGATGAATGAGATGTAGAACTATGCAAGATAAAAGGAGTCTTAGATTTGGGAGCATCGCCGCTCCCTTTAGAAGTGATCATGTCACAATACTCTATCTTGACAGGTTCGATCATACCAATAACATTGTCATTATTAGTGTACATGTAATTGACTTTAGCATTGGTATTCTTGGCATTTGAAGACTCACCCTTCTCATGAGGAGGGAAGGGATCCTTAAAATCTTGGTGGTCCAAATTCTTATTATGGTTCTCCACAAGGATGTCACCATTGTCAATGAGATCTTTAACTTTATGCTTTAGTTGGAGACAAGTAGAAGTCTTATGACCAATGTTTCGGTGATAGTCACAGTAAGCATTATCATTCCACCAATGAGGTCATGGTTGTGGGTCATAAGTACGCTTTCCAAAGGGGTAAGAACTTGATTCTCTATAAGAGTTTTATAGACCACATCAAGAGGCTCTCCCAAAGAGGTGAAATCACGCTTGGGTCGAGAGGCCCAAGGTTTGTTCTTAGCAAATCTTGAAGTTTGCTGATTATCCATTGTGGTCTTTTTGATAGCCTTAGTTTCTTGTATACTAGAAGTAAGATTAAAAGTAGGCTTTGAAGGCTTTGCAATAACATTATCCACCACTCCATCATTTACTACATCTCTATTCTTGTTGATAGTCTTTCCTTTATCCTTGTTTGTGGAGAATCCTTGTTTATTGTCCTTATTCAAAGTTAATTCTCCCTTCTTGATCATAAAGGCCTCTATTCGCACTGCTTGTTTGATCATACTATCAAAGTTAAGAGGACCTTGTAATTGCACTTGGTATCCAAAGTCTGGGACAAGATTTTCCAAGAAAATGTTGAGCCTCTCAAACTCTGGTAGCTTATGAGGACACTTCATACATAATTGTCTCCACCTTTGGAGAAATGTTAGGAAAGATTCTCCTTGTCGCTATTTTAAATTGCAAAGATCTTGGATGTTGACCAAATGCTGAATATTATGTTAGTGCTAGAGAAAAAGATTAGCCATTTCATCAAAATTTTTAATGCTAGTGGGCAATCTAGAGAACCATTCCATAGCTGGTCTACCCAAACTACGAGGAAACAAGCGCATAAGATATGTTTGATCATGCATGAATTCCATAGATAATGTGCCAAACTCCCTTAAGTGATCTTGGGGATCGGTTGCACACAAGTATTTGTCATATTTAGGGAGTTCCACACCTCTAAGAAAAGGTGGCATATGAAGACTTCTATCAAAAGGGAAAGGACAAATACTTTCCATTGTAAATTGTTGAGCAGGTTTGTCTTTATTCCTCACAAGTTGACTAATCTGATCTTGCATTTCTCAGACCATCTTTTGCAACTTTGCAGTCTCAGTTTCTTCTTCCTTAGCTATGAGTTTTTAAACTTGATAGTCTCAAGGTGACTTGGCCCCTTGTTTAGCTAACTCAAGGAAGTACTTTTCTTTCTCCTCTAGAAGAAGGATCTCCATCATTTTAATAAGATCCTTATTAGCTTTGGCAGCGTCTATATCCTTTTGAGTTATCACTTCATTTTCATTCCCAAGAATCTCATAAATACTTGGGATTGGATCTTGTTGCTGATCATCTTGGTTTTGATCGAATGGAGGAGGACGATAGAAATAGGCGGGTTGTCGATCACCTTGAGGTTTGCTTCGAGATTGATCATCATTATGGGATTGATTTTGGTCATGTTGAGATTGACCATGAGGTTTCTCATTCCAAGGTTGAGCATGATGTGGGTCATTAGAGGATTGACCATGATATTGATTGTTTTGAGATTGATCAAAGGTTTGATTGTACTTTCCTGGTTGGAAGTCAAATGGATCTCCCATCTTGCTCTAGGCTTGTGCAGTACATGAATTCTCAGTGAAATGATATGTCTAGTGTCGAAAGGGTGCAACCATGGTAACCTTTGGTGAGTGAATAGGATCAAAAGATTTAACAAATTTAGGTGAGAAGATATCATCAATAGTATCACCAGGTTCAATGATAGAACTATTCTTAGTAGGATCAATAGATATGATAATAGGATTAGTCCGAGGAAGAGGTCTTCCAAAGTTGTGAAACAATGAGTTCTCTTGGAAGAATGAGTTGTCTTGGTCTTGAAATGAGAAACCAGGTTTCGCTTCAAAAAATGGATTAAAAAACTCTTGAAACACTAGAGGTGATGGTTGAGATGGACTATCTTTCGAAGTATTGAATGAGGAAATTGAGAATATCTCACAAAGTTCAGATTTCGCAATAGATTCAGGAGGATCTATTTCTTGATTAGGAGGTTCACTTTGTTGGAAATTTGGCTGAGTTGATTTCATAGATGTTGTCATTATGGCAACATATGATCCACATGAAGATCGCACAAGTCAGAGAGCAAGTATGACAGAGCGCATTGCATATTTGTCTAAGTGTGAGATAGTATTTTTACCAGTGTACCCAGACACATTTTTTGTTTGCGACATTGACTGGAGTAAGTTCAATGCTTGCACACTTGAACATAGACTCTATGGTGACTAATGATGACCCATCTTAGAGTGCAAGTCCGTACAGCATGTACAAAAGAAGTTATGATAGTTTTACCAAAGACAGTGTGAAGCCGACAAGACAGTATATGAAGGCAGAATTGGTAAAGAGTTAAGGAATTATTTTGTTTATCAAAATAATGTCTTAAAAATATAAAGGGATGACATCTTAGATGTTTTAATCTTCATTAAAGCTATTGGTATATATGTAAATGCATTTTTAATTGTAAAGTGTAACAGTTGTAATTGAAAAAGCATCAAGCAATTGTAATAGTATGATGTGAAGTATATGAAGCATATGTAATAGCGATAGTGAAAGATCAGTGAAGAGATATTGATGCAAGTATTATAAAGTTATGTAACTTGACCTATTTTGTAATCAATGTATATTTTACATTACTTGTTTGGGCAGTGGGCTCAGCTGGTAATCACATTTTGTACTACCAACTCCTAACAGGGTTGAGGCTTCTAACAAGGCCTATAGTCCCTTAATCAGGACTGATACACTATATGTTTGTCATAGACTCCTAATAGGGTCAACATCCTTAACAAGATACTTTTGATTAGTGGATCTTTGTGGGTACCATCCTCACTGGGGTTTTCCCTTGGCTAGGGTTTCCTCGAGAACAAATCACGTGTTATGAGTTCTTTAGTTTTATTGCTATGTATGTTGTTTAGCTTCTTATGTTATGCATGTGTAAAGATAATCTATTATATCCATAATTGGGCAAAAGATAAAGTTAGTAGAATACTGATTCACCCCCACCTCAGTATTCCCTATTTCTAACAATTGGTATCAGAGCTTAGTTACTCGGAAAAGAATCATTCAAGGAAAGCCTAGCAGCTTGAGTAAGATCTCTATGGATATGGATCAACTACAGAAGAATCTTTAAGAAGCTCTTGAACAAATTGATATGCTTACTGATGAAAGAAACACTCTGAAAGGAAAATGTGATGATGCAAAGAACCTCATTGAGAAATTGAAAAACAAATTAGAAGATCTGAGATGTGAAAATAAATCCAAAGTTCTTATTGAAGATTGTGATGACAATTTGGAAAAAGAAAATGAGATCCTTAAGCATGAATTGAAGATAGAAAATTTGAAGCTTAGTTTGAAAGATGGAAATGGAAAAAATGAAGCAAATCTAAAATCTAAGAATGAAAGTCTAAAAATTGAAAATGAAGGACTAAAATCTAAACTTGGAAATGTAACATCTGAACTTGAGAAAGTCAATTTGCAGTATGCTGAACTTGAGAAATACAACAAGATTGTGAAAGGCGAACTGACTCAATCCAAGCAACAACTTGAAAGGCTATATTCAACTAGTGATAAGATTGATAGACAAGCATCTTTTTAGAAACCATTCTATGATAAGACTGGTCTTGGATTCAACACTCTCAAGACAAATGATGAAAGCAAGGAACCAGATCTGAAAGTATCTAAAAGCTTAGATGAGAAGAAGTCTGATGAGATCAACAAATTTGAAGATACACCTAAAGAAGAAGAATTACCGAAGCAAGATGAATCATCCAAAGGTATGCAAAGAGAATTAAAAGGTAGATGTTTTGCTTGTAATACTATTGGTCATATGAAGAAAGATTGCACAGGTAAGCAATTTAAACCTCTTAATGGTTATTGTTATAACTGTCATGGATTTGGACATAGAGCTATTGAATGTAGGAAACCTAAATTTATTGAGAATAATAATAATAGTAGAATGTTTAAGAATACTAACAATGTAGATAAGAAACCTACTAAAGATATGAATAGAAAAAATGGAGTAATATGTTATAGATGCAACAAGGTTGGACACATTGCTAGAAATTGCATATCACAAATTAATCCACCTAGACCAAGATATGGAAGCAATGGAATTGTTTGTCAGATATGCAACAAGATTGGACATACAACAAGGTTTTGTAGAATGAACAATGGAGTTTTTCATCCTAACCCTAACCCTAACCCTAGAAATCATGAAAGAAGAAATGAAGATGCAGGTAACAGACATAAAGGTTGTTGTAGCAATACAGATGAAGTGAAGTTTGTTAAAAGCATAGATCAAGGAGACATATTCAACATTGAAGGAAATCAGAAAGGTGAAGTATCAAGTGGTAAGAATGAATCCTTACCTGACCTATCTCAAAGCACTTAATTTATGAAAATTATAGTAGATTAGGAACTTAGATTAGTGTAGAAGTAGATTTATGATGAATTAAGTCTTGCGTAGTTAATGGAAGGTAGTTTATGATATTATGATGCTATGGTTAAGAGTGCAAAGAAAATATTATGTTTTGCAAGATCGCAAGAAGTTTTAAGTTTTGCAGGATAGCAGAAACAACTTTTTGGAAAGAAGCGGCAAAAGAATTGAATGTGATGTCAGAACTAAGTGAGATTGAAATAATAAAAGGTTATGATCGGTGTTATTTGATCATCAAAGAGAACACAAGTGTTAAGGAGATCAGAGAGTAGTGATTGGAAGCTTTTTGCAATGATTTGGTGAAGGATTTGAGCACCGAATCTACGCAAGCCCTAAAATCATGAAATCGAGGTATTTTACTTGATAGATCTGTGAATCGGTAAAAGGAATTTGAAGTAATCATGGATGTATCTTTAATTCACAATATCAGAGATAAAAATAGACCTAGAATGAAGAGGGAACTAGTTGAACCTCTAGAAGAAGACCCTAAGTTAGCTTTATCATTCATACAAGAAAGAGTTTTGCATTTAGAGAATATAAGAAGTTATCTGGGATGCAAGTTAGAAATCATTAGTGATAGTGATTTTACAAGTGAGTATGAGACGATTTACAACTAGGACATGTCATTGAAACAAGGATATGATCATTTGAAAGACAATGAGATTGTTAAGTATGCATGGCAGTATGAGTTTGATAATGAAGAATGCACTAAGATAATCCTTAGCAAAACTCATAATGGGAAATTTTGGCTAGAAGATAGAGTAATAGACATTACAGCTGATTTGATTCATGAAGTCACTGGACTATCTAAATCTGGAGCTATTCCTTTAAATGAGAAGAAGATGAGAAAGATAGTCATTGATAACACTAATTCATCCTATAATGGCAGAGGAATTTTAATTAGTAAGATCCAACAACCCGATGTTAGATACCTATGCAAGATCCTAACAACCAAGTTTTGTGCAAATTCAAGAGAGGATGAAATGGCAGCTAGAATGGTACACATAGCTTATTTGATGTGTGTTGACAAAGTCCCAGTTGATATGTGTGAAATTTTGATAATTCAACTATTTGAGAACTTGGAGAAGATTAAGAAGACAAAGTATGTACAATTTAGATTTTCATCTTTGATCACTTACATATTTTTTCATCTTTTGGGGAGATTTCCTTACACCATAGGAAATGATTGGAATGATGGACATAATACAATGGAAAGGATTAATGTAGTATATAGAAAGCATGTTATTGATAGTGTTAATGAAAGTGCAGTACTTTTTATTAAGACATTTTAGAATATTGTGTCTAGCAGATCAAGCATTCCACAGTCTCTTGTGGAGAAATACAAGAATGAAATATGTTTTATGGTTGACACTGACTTTACATACATTGAAGTAGTTGAACCTATAATTGAGTTCATAGACCCTCTTGGCTATGAAATATCTAAAACTAAGTCAAAAGAATATGTGAACAAGCTACTTAAATGCAAGGTTGACACCCACAGTAACAGATTTGGAACTTTTGAAGAAAAATTCAACTCCCCAAAGGCTATACTTGAGGAGAAATAGTCTAAGAAAAGAGTTGACAGCACTATTAAGAAAATATTGAAGGATACAGGATTGACAGAGAGAGAATTCTTAATGGCAAAGCAGATAGCAATAGCAATCAGAGATATTGGATAGAAAGAGATTTTATCTATACCTCCCTTATCATCTAGTGCAGCACTAGTCAAGGTGAAAGTAGAGGAACCTGAGAAGGAACAAGTAGCAAGAAAACCTACTAGATATACTTCCTCCACACCAAGCATGAGAGTGAAAGAAATTTATACTAGACTTGGTAAGAGGCAAAAAACTTTGGTACCACCAGTACCTAGGAAAATTGCAAAAATTAAAGATGATGACACTTCTGTGAAGAAGAAAGCATGGAAACCTAGAGTTGAGAGAGTGAATAAAAAAATTATAAAAGATGGAGACTTCACTAAAATGAATAAGTACTATGACCTTTATGACTACTCTGATAAATTGAATCTTGAAAATGCAGTGGTCAAGAATTTGATTCTGGCTAATAAGAGTTTTGACTCTATTCAGGGAAAGATACCTCATGACTTATTGAAGAAACTTGCTAACAGGAAGATGAGAGCACAAGAAGAAGACAAATCTATCAGAGAGAATCTTGTGAAGAAACTATGTGATGTAAGAGATGATGAACATCTTAAACAAATTTTGAAGCCCCTTAGCACTCATTTAAGGACAAAAATTAGAACCATTCATATTATGGTAGGACAATATGAACAAGTGAATGTAGAGACTAAACAAGCAATAATCAAAGTTATGGCATAAAGTGTTGGAGAGACATCAGTTGTAGCAGAGCAAGGAGAAGAAGCAGAACAAGAGGATATTCCCTCTCCACCAGCTATTAACATTGAAGAAGAATCTATGAATTTTGAAGGTACAAGGATCACCTTGGATACTGATGATAATGTATTCAAGAATCTAGATAACATTGTTGATAATTTGGTTGTTGATGACCCAGATAGAACTACAGAAGTAGAGAAAACCTAATTTACTATTGAAGAACCCAAAGTATCAGAAGTACAAGCATCTGTACCCTCTGTAGAAGAAATCAATCTTACTCCTGAGACTAGAAAGAAGAAGAAAATTGGATCTTTGTTTGAGGATTTGGGAAAAGAAGTGGATGATGATGATCAAATGGAATTGATCACATCTTTGAACAAAATCATTAGGAAGAATAAGAATGTTAAAAGTCTAGAAGGATGTCTGAAGGACCTAACTGAAAAGCTACAAAGTATTGTGACCACACAGATTGTAGAAGTAGACCCTATGGACAAGGCAAAGAAAGTGATGAGCACTTTTGATGATGAGTTCACTAACCTAGCTTATATTGCAAAAGTGAAATCACAGGCAGACTATGAGGCTAGAATGTTATTAAACATCTGTCAGTACATCAGTAATGATATCAATACTCTTGATATATGTATCAAAGATTTGAGGAAACATTTGGAGATAGGAAAATCTTTGTACATACAGTGTACAAAATTAGAAACTTTGATAGCTGAGGAAGATTAGAAGATAAAATTGAAGGAAGCTAAGATTCTGAATGAAACAAACCTTCTATCTAACCCTAATGTGAAGGTCAATAATGTTGAAAAGAAAGTTAGGAAACTTTTTGATGAAACCAAAATTTTACAAGATGAGAAAGATAGGAAGTTAAGGAGATATACTCTTTTGAGAGAGAATGTTTCTATGAAGTTGAGTGTTATTGAAGAGCAGTTAGAAGATTGTCTTACAGCTAAGATATCTTTTCAGAAATTCAACTTTGAAAACCTCCAAGCTTGTTAAATAGCATCTTATGGACTAAGCGCACTACTCAATGTGGCTAATTCCATTAAGAAGTCATGGGAAAAGGAGATAGAAAACATGAAGACAAATTTTTTAGATTGTGTTGCAAGCCTACTGGCTTTGCAATAAATAAATTGAGGTATAAATTTTTTGTGATACAATTTTGTAGCCCTCCCTACCATTATTTTGTCATTGTTGTCAAAGGGGGAGAGATATTTAGCAGAAAATTGATAGTATATGATAAGAGTTGATACTCTTAGGGGGAGTATTGTATTATAGATAATATATTTTGAAGAGTTATAATGATAGTATATATATGTTATACTATGGCCACAATTTTGTCAATTTTGAGATTTTGGAGTTGCACACTAAGCCAACTTTCTCATATGTTGCCACCAATGACAAAGTGGGAGATTGTTGGCAATTTGGTTGAGTTGATTGCATAGATGTTGTCATTATGGAAACATATGTTCCACATGAAGATCACACAAGTTAGAGAGTAAGTATGACAGAGTGTATTGCATATTTGTCTAAGTGTGAGACAATATTTTTACCAGTGTACTCAAACATAGTTTTTGTTTGTGACGTTGACTATAGTGAGTTTAGTGCTTGCACACTTGAACATAGACTCTATGGTGACTAATGATGACCCATCTCAAAGAACAAGTCATTATGGCATGTACGAAAGAAGTTATGATAGTTTTATCGAAGACAGTGTGAAGCCGACAAGACAGTATATGAAGGCAAAATTGGTAAAGAGTTAAGGAATTATTTTGTTTATCAAAATAATTTCTTAAAAATATAAAGGGATGACATCTTAGATGTTTTACTCTTGGTTAAAGCTATTGGTATATATGTAAATTTATTCGTAATTGTAAAGTGTAACAATTGTAATTGAAAAAGAAGCAAGCAATTGTAATAGTATGATGCAAAGTATATAAGCATATGTAATAGCGATAGTGAAAGATCAATGAAGAGATATTGATGAAAGTAGTATAAGGTTATGTACCTTGACCTATTTTTTAATCAGTGTATATTTTACATTACTTGTTTGGGCAGTGGGCTCAGCTGGTAATCACATTTTGTACTACCAACTCCTAATAGGGTTGAGGCTTCTAACAAGGCCTATAGTCCCTTAATCAGGATTGATACATTATATGTTTGTAATAGACTCCTAATAGGTTCAACATCCTTAATAGGATACTTTTGATTAGTGGATCTTTGTGGGTACCATCCCCACCGGGGTTTTCCCTTGGCTAGGGTTTCCTCGAGAACAAATCATGTGTTATGAGTTCTTTAGTTGTATTGCTATGTATGTTGTTTAGCTTCTTATGTTATGCATGTGTAAAGATAATCTCTTATATCCATAATTGGGAAAAAGATAAAGTTTGTAAAATACTGATTCACCCCCCCCCCTTCTCAGTATTCCCTATTTTTAACATGCTTCTACCTTGATCAGGATTCTGAATGGGATAAGTCTTGCCACTTCTAGTCGTGACAGTCATAGATGAAGATGAAACAAGAGAAGATTTGGGATAATTCTAGACTCGGTCTCTAAGAACAACGCAGAGAAGATAGAGGCTAGAATAGCCAGGATGTGAGATGGACCTGGTACAAATCATCAAAAGAGGTGGCTAGAACAGTTGAGGTAAGACTATCGCAACACAACATACAAAAGGCATAAAGAGATAAGGCAAACCAATGAGAGACGACATGAGTCAAAGCAAAGATCGATCAATTCCTAACTCAAAACAACTAGTTTCTGATAGTGAATGACAAGAAAGCAGAAAAAAAGACCTCAGACAAAAAGAAGATCAGATAAAAATTCAAACACTCAATGGAAAATAGGTCTCTATTTTTGAAAACTGGGCTACAGTCTCACGTGAGAGAGTACCAGGCCGTGCAAGAGAACACCAACCTTCATGTGAGAGAACAAAGTCTCACGTGAGAAAGTGGTTTGAAGAGTGAAACTTCATGCAGGAAAAGTGCAAAATCTAACAATCTGACACAGTTTTTGAGGTTAAAGTTGAATTTTGAGGTATAGCCTAAATTGATGTCTGATAGAAAATCTAGTTTCCTGACAAGTTTGAAGAACAATTTAGTCAACAATCTCATTTTGGGATTTCAAGCATTCGTTTAAAGACACAAAGGTTCAAATCAAGTAGTTGTGATAAAAGAAGCAGTCGTTAATAGACCTATCAAGGACAAAGCAACTTGATAGCATCATGGGAGTCTTTATTTGATAATGATTGGACAATGTTTAAGACTCGATAACAAACACATAGCTTAGTCCTACAAAAAAAATGGTGAGAAGACAAAACCTTTTCCCAATTGCTTATGCGCATATGTGCACCTCACACAGTCGTGTCACCCCCTAGAGGGTGCCTATGTGTTTGGTGTTTCCAAGGACTTACTAGTGTACATTCAAAGGTTACCCTTGTAGCAGGGGCTAGTGTCACAACCACCTTCAAGTGTCTAGGTGTATGCCTATGATGGGAATCTATGGGAGAGATTCTTCCTCCTCCCTATGCAAAGATTATGACTCCTTTCAGAGGTGAACCAGGTAGGCCACTAGCTAAGGAGAGTTTTTAATAGGCTTCCATTCATGCTAACCTTTGGTGCCCCTGATACAGGGTAGAGGCCTCATAGACACACCAACACGCAAAAGTCATACACCCCCACAAGCAGGGCTAGGAGCGGCGCCACTCAGTATAATAGATGGAGCCTTCTCAAGATGATAGTCAAAGTCTTGAGAAGGAAGCTAACATGGTTTTGGAGTCTTTAGACTCAACAAAATGTTCTTTATTAGAGTGAGGCAGAATCACTGGTGAAAGGTGCGTACTCACTTGGGTCGTTCTTGGAGGTTCAACTTCCGGCAGGCCCTCTAAAGGTGACACAACTTGGCTTAGATCTGAGGGTTTGATTTTCTATTTCTCTCAAAGAGAGAAGAGCATACTTCTCTACCTCATCACTTCACCCAAACACATCAAGAAGATTCATCACTGAGTTAGCTTCACTCCACCACATCTACAAGCTTTTGGGTTTTTATTTCTCTCAAAGAGAGAAGAGCATAATCCCTTGGCAAATACAAGCGTAAAGATTCACTACCTTTCTCCGCTTCCCCAATAATTTGTCATATTAGTAAGATCATTAGGATTTTGGGTTCATTCATGGTCATCACCTCCATGTAATGAAGAGCCAAATTCCCTACTCACTATCAAAATCCTCAAGAAATTTTAATGAAGCCCTATTTAGACTATGTGAATGAAAGCAAGAAACAAACACAACATTTTATCAAGTCTTTGACTATCATCCTACAATAAAACCATTAGCATGTTTTATGTTCTTGGTGAAATGTCTTGCAAAAAATTGTTATGCTATCAAAATAACAGAGAAATAATAAACAACAGAAAATAGGAAACTGTCAAAAATCTGAAATAGGAAAGACAAAAACTAAAAATTTTAAACCATTGTATCCAAATCTCGTGCGAGGAAGTCTTCCACAGCACGCGAGAAAGTACAGGGCACTGCACGAGGATGCATCAACTCATGTGAGAGAGTGCTATAGGGAGCGAAACTTCATGTGACATGCTCTAGATTTTTGCACGAGAATCCATACATAGACAGTATAGACACACGGCAAAGCTTAAATTTCCTATCAGAAAAAAAATGAGAATGAGGCCAAAAATTGATCTTTCTACCCCATGGTGGGCGCCAAAATGTATATAGTCGAATGTGGACCTCAAATCCAACTACACACGCAACATGGTCATTACTCACATGATTGAATTACAAGAGAGAGTATGAATTACTCAATCTGAAATCCATCGTGAAGCAACCTGTTGCCTCCAATGTAGACAGGGTGTTTAATTACTCTCAAACTAGAGAGCCAACAACCATAAGATTGATTCTACAATGGAGGATTTTCAAAAGCTATAATGATAAGCAAAAATTGAAATTAAACTAGAATGAGTGCAATTTAATCTAAGATGCTTTGAAAAAAATATGAAGTGCAAATTAATCTAAAGAAATTGAAATAGAATTAGATTAAGCTAAGAGCAATTAAGAAAATTAATTCCAATATGAGATGCAATATTAAACTAAAATGAGAAAATTACACTAATATGCAATAAAGCTTTGAATTAATTGAGACACAAAAATACTATAGTTTAATTACTCTCAAAAATTGCCTGTTTTGAATGAAGAAATGAGGCTCATTAAATAGACAAGCCCGGGAAGAGAATAAAGGGGTTCTTGATTTGAAACTCCTGACCCTTCATTCCCATTTGAGACAAAAATGCATAAATTACTTAATGAAAAGAATGGAAATTTCCACACAGGGTAACCTTTCAAATATTATGAATTTTTAATTCAAAAATGAGTGTCCATTCAAATAACAAGTAATTATTCATTCCTTTTCATGTATATTAGCCAAATGGGGTGGGTTTAATTTAATTCCAAGTACTTAGGACTTTAGGATTAAATTAATTTATCATAGGGGTAATTTAGCTAATAAAAGTCAAAGACTTTAGGAATTAATTTTAATATTTGATTAATGCAATTTAGGGTTTTTTGTAATTGACATCAAGTCAAATTAAGTCAGGTAGGAGAGAGAAAACTACCTAGGAAACTAGGACTTTGGAGATGTAAAATTGATGAAAAATGCACCAAAATTGATTAAATTTATTAGGTGCCAATTTTAGGGTATTACACATTGTATCCAATACAATTGGTGTCTCCTTTTCTTCTTCTTGCATACAACTGAGATTCTATTAAATCAGAACTTGTCTGTAATTTTTCAATATGATTATTTGCTTCTTTCAATTCAAACTCCAAGCTTTCTTTGCTATTCCTTAGCTCCAAGATTTCCATGTTTTCTTGCCTTAGTTCTTCATTGAGTTGAAGGTTCTCTTTGACTTGTTCATTGTAGACTTCCTGATTGTTGATTAGCTTATCATCAAATTCTTCAAGTAGTTCTTTCGTAGATGCATTTTCTTCATTCATCTTCTTGACCTTTGCTCCTAGATCATTGTTTGAGCATTCTTTCAAATCCTTTCTTAGCCTTTTGATAACTAATTGTGCATCACTAACTTTTTCCTTTAGTTCTTCAATTTCTCTTTCTGATTTGTCCAGAGCTTCAAGAGCAGCTTCAAGATTTATTTTCAGATGTTTCATTTCTACTTTTTCCATGATCTCCTCAAGTGGTTAAACTTCTTTGCTAATGACTAGAGCTTTGATACCAATTGTTAGGAATGGGAACATTGAGAGGGGGGGGTGAGTCAGTGTTCACTATATTTTAACTTTTCTCTTTAATCTTTACACTGAACTTAAAGGATTAAGTACTAAAATAAACAATCACATAAATATGAAACATGAAATCAACACATGACACCAATATGGTTACGAGGAAACCCAAATAGGTAAAAACCCCGGTGGGAATTGACACCCACTAATATTCTACACTAGTGTTTTGTGATCCTTGTTAGAAGATCCTTAACCCTGTTAGGAGTTTCTTTACAATGCTTTAAGTACAGTAGACCTTGTCAAGGGTCAAACCCTATTAGGATTCTTTTACAATATTCCCTATTAGGGGAGTGTATGCACTATCCTAGAGCTCACTGCTCAAGTGGTGAAGGTTGCAACCTTCTGATCTCAGATACACACTATATCTGCTGGATGAACTGTCATTGTGACACTACTTTTCAGATTAGTTCCTTTGATGTGCTAATGCATTGACCTCTAGCAAAGCTCTAATACATCTTATAGTGTCTTTGCACACTTCTACTTTTCTTATCACAACTATCTATCAACTTCCATACCGAATAAAATGGATGCACCTTATATTTATATGCGCATACAAAATAAACAACTACGTCGACCCTTAAACTAATTACATACAATGCTTCCAAATGAATTGGATTAAGTGTGCTTACAAACAAACAAGTATACACATCAGTAATCTAAATACAATAGGTGCATAGCCTTTACAACATTACATTATATCCACAAACCAAAATACTAACTGTCGGCTTCATGCTCTGTTCTTCTCCGGCACTCACTGGCTATGCAACTTCAATTGACCGTAACTTTCTCATCCTTGCACATCTGATCATGCACTCATAGACTAAGCATGAATATAGTCTAACCAACTTAACTTCTATGGCACATACCATAATTCTATCGTAGGCACATGTGCTGATGCTCTAAGCTATAGGAACTTTGTACACTGTCCAGTCTTCAACACTTAACTTATTTTTTATCTTCTCTTCAAGTGCGCTGACTCCAAACTACTATATGAATTTTTTGCCATAATGACAACACTATATCAATTCATATACATCATTATAGACAACTTTCCAACATCTCCTATTCAAGTTGTCTCTAAGGAAGAGGAGTCTCCTCCAAATAGTCCTCCTACATTTCTTCCTCCTTAGACTCCCAACTGGGACTTTGGTTCACAATCCAAGATTATGATGGTTCCCATACAAAGATTCCTACACCAAAGAGAAGTATAATAGGATCTTGACCATCATTTTAGGCCTCGACAGGTGAGTTCATAGAATATCTCTCATAACTCCTCTATCAATCGTTCAATGAGTCACGCTAAAAAAAACTCTAGGGAAGATAACTTCCTTCACTTATCATTGATATCAATGAATAATGATGATGATACCGGGGTCTTTTCTCTTGAGCGTGTTGGTTCTGTATCTCTTGTCTACCAAGAACTGATTGACTTGAATACCTTTGAGCCAATAAACTTATTTTTCTTTTCCAATGACCATACCCTATCCTGATACCTTAATGTTGTTTAGCCTCTTCCCTCTTCCAACAATGCAACAAGAAAATGTATGTGGGTAAGTGCACCAAGATGGTAGAGATTTTAGTGGCCACATCCAAAAAAAATGAAATTTTGCATAGCCCGTGTAGGTTCCATAAAATTCAAATTCGTGCTAGGTTTGGTTTTACCAAACCTAGAAAAAACTAATTAAAAAAGAAAAAAGATCCTCAAAACCCATATGGGTTTTGAGGAACAAAAATTTACCTCAAAACCCATATGGATTTTGAGGAACAAAAATGTTCACAATTTCTCATAAGCCGTACAGGTTATGTAAAAATATAAATTTTACACACACACACAAAGAGAGAGAGAGAGAGAGAGAGAGAGAGAGAGAGAGAGAGATGATGTTGGTCTTGATACATCCTTCTCAAGTGCACATATTTGTGTACCCCATACTTGAACTACATGCAAGAATATATGCTTGGGTCCCCTCAATTAGCATGTCAAGGACCCTCCAGACATAAAAGAGCATGAGGTGCATGATATGGGTGGTGCACTAGATGTCACAATAGGGACTCGAGAATACCCTAAAGAGTCCTCTCATGCAGGAGATGAGGAGGTGCATCCATTATTAATTCCTCATGTTATGGTAATACTTAACATTTAATGGCATAGTGTATTTAATTTTAAATGAATATTTTTATTAGATAACTTATTATGATAACATTGTTATGTTTATATATATGGTCTATTTATGTTCAATTGATGACTGAGGAGGAGATAAGATAGGTGTAGGATTCCACCCTCTTAGCTATTTCATTTGGCCTTCATAGCTCTATGGTATATATTTTTACACTCATTCATTTACATTTTTATTATTAGACATGTTTGTCATTCAAATTATGATAATTAAAAATCATATACTAATTAGTATTTTCATATTATTTTACTCTTGCAGGTTTCACCTACTATGAGGGGGATGAAATGTGAGGGGGGTGCAATGAAACACACTGACAAGGGGAAGATAATTAAGAGTTTGATAATGATTATGCATGTACTTGTTAGTTGTGCATACTAATATTTATTTACATGGTTTATTTGACAGATCTTAATGTTTGGGGATGACATGACACATTTTTATGAGCCCAACCTCTCATCCATTTCATTTTGCCATAATAGCCACATAGTAAATATATTTCTATATTTATTTTTTTACATTTTTGTATCAAGTATACATGTTTGTCATTATTTTTATTATATATTTACTAATATTTTTATCTTATTTTACTCTTATAAGTAACACCTAGTGCGAGGAGGGTATAATGCCAAGGATTCACATCCTTTTTAACTACACCAACATTGCCAAAACATCTACTAGAGGTTAGTTTATAACTTAATTCAAGTTCATAGTAAATTTATTTTTCTATCATTGACAACTTTACAACTCGTATCAATTTCATGGTTGTGAACATATATAGGTCAACATTTCCATTCCTAGTTAAACACCCTTTGTTGGATTATGTAGAGGGATGGGGGTTGAGTCAATAATCCCTGATTCCAAATACCTAAAAATAATTCTCCGATTAGCTCACTAACAACTCGGTTAAATATAATTTACTATTTACCGACAATAGTAAATAAACTTTACCAATCAGTAAATAATTCATACAAATCATGCATCACATGTAACTCCAATATTTAACGTGGAAACCCATCTTTGAGAAAAACCACTATGGGAATTTTCACCCACTAAGAAAATACTCTTTTGAAGTACACTCGGTTAAGAGCCAATTTGATTAAAGATTACAATGCACACTCTTAGGTGTGACCTAGTCAATGGATTTACCTAAGATCTGTTATGATATTCACCCTATTAGGAGTGGTCTAGTTAAAGGGCTTCAAACACTCTTTAGAATGTTACCTTTTTCAAGGATTTTACAATAAGACAGTTAAGTCGACTCTATTAAGATATTTTTCTGTTAAAAATGCTAGTAAGAAACATTAAATTATTTGACCTGTATATTCACAACTTTCTTTGCATAACCAGATCCTTTGTGCACTCTTCAATCTTCAATTCAATTCTTCACTTTCCACTAGCTTCAACACTTCATCAAATCCTTCTATCTGACTTAGAATCTCTATGTTCCTTCTTCACTGCTCTATTTAGTTACTCTTCAACTCCTCAATTTTCCATCCATTTTTTCATACAAATCCATCCTTTATATAGACAAATTTTGCCTCTTAATCTCCTCTATTACATTATATTTGACCAATATTAACCACTCAATTCATTATACCATGAATCTTGATCTCAATAACATGTTTTCTTTTCACCTAGGAACTTGAACTTTTCTTGAAACTTGTTCCTTCACTTTAACTGTTTATATCTAAGTTGTAGATATTCACCTTGAATTTTCTTTTTTGTAGATCTCTGTAACTAACTTTCCTTGTCATCATGATCATCTAGCTCATCATAGCTAATCATTAAATATCATTCCAATCCTTATTTATTTAATGTTCCTTGCTAGGTGGATCATCCTAAATTTTGGTTAACTTCACTCAGTGCCTTCAATTCCTTTTCCTTTACCGAGTGACATTTCCTGCTCGGTAGCCAAAAATCTTTTGCTTACCAACTTGAAAATTCTTCATTACCATGATTTTCAGATTTAACATAATCATATGTTAGGTGGAAAACAATTATATCAATATAATATAATTATTGTCTGATCTGTATCAGTTTCCCATTTAAGTTCTTCAACTTCACAACATATCATTTCTTCATCTTATTAACTCATTCAACTTATATCATATACCTAATGATACGAAAACATAATATAAACTAGAAACCAATTATTTGACATCAATGACAAGACAATAATTGATCTAACCTTTCTACTATCTTGTATTTCTTTGATCTTGGTTGGTCTTCATCATCAACACCATTAGATAATCAATCTTCATCATTACTATTAGTTATGGTAACAGTCCCCCTCTTTGGCATTTCATGGAAACACTAACAATTTTCAATGTTCAATTGATGATGGTATACTTCATTGGACCTCTTATACTCCCTCTAAGCTATAACTTCTCTGTTCATATTCTCCCTCTTTCAATATTCCTCTTTTTCATCAGTAGATCTTCTTTATTGTCCCTCTTTCACAACTTCTTTATATGATCCTCATCTTTATTCGTTATCAATTCCATCTTCCTCTGTAATTATCATTGATTTATTCTCCCTTATTGATCAATTTATTCTCTCCCTCTTTGCCAATAATACTAAAGAAATGTATATAATTTTCAAATCATACCTCAAATGTATAAATTTCTCATTGCAATCATAGACTTCTTTTCACAACTTCAAGATTCACCTAAAGAGTGAACACTAGCATCAACTCACAAAATAGATATTTTGTTAAATACTTGAATTGATGCAGAATGCATCATGCCTTAGTGAATATTGGATAGGGGAAGAACCCCTAACTTACTTCGGAGATACTCAAAAGAATCCTTTGGTAGTGGTTTGGAAGAACCCCTAACTTAATTCACACACTCCAATATCACATGCTTATCTTGTACTTTCTCTCTTAAGTAGTGATACTTAATAGATATATGATTTTTCTTTGAATGCATCACCAGATTCTTAGATATGTCAATAGCATTGATATTATCACAATAAATTGTAACTGGTTCATTAATCTCTTCTTGCATACCTTCAAATAATTATTTGATCCACACAATATTAGAACATTTCATAACTGCAACAACATACTTAGCTTCGACATTAGATTGTGAAATACAACTTTGTTTCATGCTTAACGATGTCACTAATCATTCTCCTAAAAAGAAAGCTTCACCACTACTACTTTTTATGTCATCAATATTTATAGCCCAGTCAGCATCAATATACACCTTAAGATCAAAATATCCTCCATTTGTGTATAGCAGACAAAAATCTTTAGTCCCTTTCAAATATCTAAATATTCTCTTCACTGTAGACATATGTGTCTCCTTTGGGTTAGCAAAAAACCTTGCAACTATACTAACTAAATGTGCAATATTTGGTCGGTTGTGTACAACATACTATAGTTCACTAATCATGGATTGATAAAGTGTCTCATTTAATTCCTTTGTGTCATCTTCCTTTGACAATTTACAACTAGTAGCCATCAGTATTCCAACCGATTTATATTCTCTCATATTAAATGTCTTTAGGACCTTGATATACTTAGATTGTGTTATGTAGTTCCCATCCTTAATTTGTTGAATTTTAATTCCAATAAAGAATTTAATCTCTCCAATCATATACATCTCAAATTCATTTCTTATTTACTCGGCAAATGATTTAAACATTATCTCATGTCCTCCAAATATAATGTCATCAACAAATATTTCAAAAAATTAGAATCTTATTAGTACCATCACATTTCAAGTATAAATTGTTGTTATCACTAGTCCTTTCAAATCCAATCTTGATTAAAGAAGAGTGTAATCTTTGATAGCATACTCAGGGTGCTTGCTTCAATCCATAGAGAGTTTTGTGTAGCTTTCATGTCGTATCCTTGTTAGAATTATGAACAAATCCTTCATGTTGTTTGACGCAAGCTAGGGGTAGGAGGGGCCAAGGAATGGCACATCCAACCTGAACCACCTTGCTCAACAACACGTGGAAGCAACAACAACACAGTGGGAGAGAGAAAATTTAAGATCATTCATATATTAACTCAAATTGATTCATACATGTTGAGCTATAAGGCCTTCCTAGTTTTGGCCAGATATTATAATCAATTATAGAAGTCCTCAAACATGCGAGGATCTGTGAACAATCTCAATCTTCTACCTTATATCTTCTATCCAAAAATTGACTCCTCTATCTACCCCCTCCTAAACTCTAACCAACAACTACATTTATAAAAGAGGCTACCGAACTGAGTTGGCCTTTAGATCCATAATCAATGGAATGAACGATCAGATCTAGGACCACACACTTGCCAAGGATGGATACTAGCATTAAATCTGCAACCCAATAAATGCACAAGTCAGCCTCAATAGAAACTCAAAAGAAAACCTATTGGTAAGCAAAGCCAATCAAGTGCTAGAAAAGAATCACCAAGCGCCAGACAAGAATCACCGAGCGCCAGCAAAATTACCTAGTGTTGAATAGATAACTGACCAACACTGGTGAACAAAGGAAACTGAGCAACACTGAACAAACTCAACTCTATTTTTGGTGACATGAGATTGCCAAGGACTCGAGATGCTCCTGCATTAGACACCTAAGGTTATTTGAAAATGATTCTCCGAATCATTTGGTAGGTATGATCTGAGCTGCATCCAACTTGAATTGTGAAATCCAAGAAATGTCTTCAATCGGTCTGGTCTTCCACTTTACCAGATATTCCATATATTGTTTACCTCTTGTACTTCTTCCAATTCTGTATTCCAAAATATGTTCAACTTCTTCATTCTATTTCTTAGGATATTCCATTGGTACTATCATGTTTTCTTCAGGTTCATGAAACTCATACAAATCAGCAATGTTGAAAATAGGTGATATATCCATGTCATCAGGTAACTTAACTTCATATGCATTTTCACTATCAAATTGTCCCAAAATCTTGCAAGGTCCAAACTTCTTCATCTTCAGCTTCCCATATGTTCCAATAGGAAATTTTCCTTTTCTCAAATGAATCATCACTTCATCACCAACATCAAAAGTCTTATGTCTTCTTGATCTATCAGCTCTATCTTTGTATTTATGATTACTCTTTTCCAGTTTCAGCTTCACATCTTCATGCAATGTCTTCATGTACTCAAAAAAATTTTCTCCTTCAACACTTTTCTTTCTTTCATCATTAATGTCTCTCAAATTCTCTTTCTTTCATCATTAATGTCTCTCAAATTAGATATACCTCTCAATTATATGTCATTCACAATCTCAAATGGTGTTTTTCCAATACTTCTATTCACTGAATTATTGTATGCAAACTCTTCTTTTGCCAACATAGAATCCCAATTACCTGGTGTGTCTCCAACTAAACATCTCAAAAGATTTCCAAAGCTTCTATTCACAACTTTTGTCTATCCATCAGTTTGTGGGTGAAATGTAGAACTATATTTCAACTCCGTACCCAACTTTCTCCAAAGAGTCTTCCAAAAGTATCCAACAAACTTACTATCTTGGTCATAGATAATACTCCTTAGTAATCCATGCAATTTGACAATTTCCTTAAAGAAAAGATCTGCTACATGTACTACATCTAATTTCTTTCTACAAGGTATAAAATGCATCATTTTAGAGAATATATCCACAACCACAAATATAGAATCATTACCTCTTACTTTCTTTAGTAAACCAAGAACAAAATCCATACTGATGTCAATCCAAGGTTTCTCAGGTACAACAATCGGTGTATACAATCTAATATTCTGACATACTCCTTTTGCAACTTGACAAACTCCACAACTTTTCACAAATTTCCAAACATCTTTATACAACTGAGGCCAAAAGTATTTCTCCTTAAGCAAACTCCATGTCTTATCAACACCAAAATGTCTAGCCAAACCACCACTATGTTTCTCTTTTATCAAATTAGTTCTCATAGGTCCTCTCGATATACACAACTAAATACCTTTAAACAACATACCTCCTTGCATAAAATATTCATCCCATTTAGTACTATGTTGATCTTGAATAGGTGCTCTGCACTTTCTCCATGGCTCAGAAAAATTAGGATCAAATTCATAAGAATCTCTCATGTCATCAAAGCCTAAAATTCCAATTTTCATCTCAATCATCAAAGATCGCCTTCTACTCAATGCATCAGCAACTTAGTTAGTGAATCCACTCTTGTGCTTTATCATAAATGTATACCTCTGCAAATACTCAACCCATTTCATATGTCTCTGATTCAACATATTGTGACTACTCAAATACTGTAAAGCCTTATGATTGATATACAACACAAATTTACTTGGTATCAAATAATGTCTCCATTTCTTCAGTGCTTGAACAATAGCATAGAATTATTGATCATACACATAATATTTCCTATTTGCATCATTCAACTTTTCACTAAAGAAAGCAATAGGTTTACCTTCTTGACTCAACACAGCTCTAATTGCACTTCCACTTGCATCACATTCCACTTGAAATACCTTATTGAAATCAGGCAATGCTAAAATAGGCAATTCAGCAACCTTATGCTTCAGAGTCTCAAAAATTTTATCAGCTCCATGTGTCTACTTGAATTCTCTTTTGTCTCCTCTCATAGTCTTAGTCATAGCATTACAAATTGAACTAAAATTCCTTATGAACTTTCGATAAAAAAATTGCCAAACCATGAAATGATCTTACCTCACTAGCATTCACAGGTGTAGGCCAATTCAAAATAGCTTCAACCTTTTTAGGATCCATTTTCAAACCATCAGCTAAAATCACAAATCCCAAATACACAATTTCCTCTTTCATGAATGAACACTTTTTCAAATTTATCAGCAATTTTTCTTCTTTTAATCTCTGCAAAACTTGTCTAACATGCAACAAATGTTCTTCTCTTGTCTTACTGAATATCATAATATCATCAAGATATAAAATCACAAACTTACCCAAGAATTTCTTCAAAACTTCATTCATCAACCCCATAAAAGTACTCGGTGCATTAGTTAAACCAAAAGGCATAACCAACCACTCATACAAACCTTCTTTTGTCTTGAAAGAAGTCTTCCATTCATCAACTTCTTTGATTCTGATATGATGATACCTACTTTTCAAATCAATCTTAGTAAAATACTTTTCTTCAGTCAAACTTGTTAGAGTAATAAAGTGTTTACTAATTAATTGAATCATATTGATTTAATTATTCAGTCACTTATTACCTCTTTCTACTTAAGCTAAACTTTAAGCATATAATAATTAATTACTTTATTAATTATTATTATGCAACCTAGGGTTTTACCTTTTTAGGTTTTCTGATCTTCTTTTATAAGGATTGATCTCATAACACTTTGTAACCTTTTCTGACATTTCATTATTGATTTCAACTTTTGTTTTTGCACATCAAGGATTTCTCCTCTCTCGTGGATCCATACGTTCAAGCCTCCATAGTTGTTTATTTCTCTCTCTTTCTGTGACAAGTGTTTGCGTGCAGGTGTTCTTGGGAGTTGTGGGTTGTTTTTCATCAACTCTAACATGGTATTAGAGCTTTAGATCTACTTGCCCATGTCCTCTTTCTGAGAGATTCGACCGTGTTTGTTAGATCTACATTTTTTAGAGAGGGTTTCCTGTCAGATCTAGGGGGACCTATTTTTCTGGTCATCTTGGCTTCAAATGGACCTTACAGTTGCGTTAACAGCGTCCAAGAACCCCAAGATCCATATAAAATTTTTCCAATTTGGAAAAAGTTGGAATTTGTGAGAAAAAAAATTTCCAATTGGCCCTAGCATGGATCCTGAGGTGATCACTATTTTTTTGAGCACTTTTGGCCCAAATGGACCTCACGGTTGTGTCTGAAAGGCCTGAGATGGTCAAAAATCATATAAGACTTGTCATTTTTTGACAAGTTGGCCTTTGAAGCCAATTTTTTTTTACATACCAGGGTCGTACAACCCTGGCACACACTCCAAGGCTACAATATGATTTCAATTTAAAAAACAAAAAAAAAATTGGGGCGGGTGCCACCCAGCGACCCACTAGCCAACTGTGCTCTGCCACCCGTGCTACCCACCGCTCCACTGCCCGTGGCGCCCGTGCTGCGCTCCGCTCCACATGTGGTGACTACCACAGTCACCGTCAAGCTAACCACAGTGACTGGCAGTCACTATCTATGGTTAGCCCACAACCCCCTTCCCTAGAGCCACTGGTCCTATGGGGGAACAATCCCCAGATGCTTCAGACCTAGTTAAATTTCTGAGCCCCTTAGTCACCCACATGAGCAGGGCCTATTTTTTAAGCCCCCTCAGTGGATTTGAGCTATGATGGCCATTTGGCCGTCATTTTTAAGCTCGTGTGTTGCTGATGTCAGCAACTCTTTGCCCCTTTTTTTGAGCTTTTTGGAGATACCTGGGCTTTTTAGCGAATATCTCGGGCATCTAGGATTGTAATTGGGCATGCGATATGTCATCGGAAAGCTGGTTCCAAGCTTGATCCAAATTTGCTAGTATGGTTTTGTGATTTTTCCATTTTGATGCTCTTTTTTGCTATCAAAAGTTAGATGTTCTCTGTGATCATGGCGCTTCAGACCTCCTGCATTCCGGGATCCGTTTCTCTTGCATCTGAGCTCCATTTTTAGAAAATGAGATATTGTCAGAAAGCTCTTTCTGATCTTTTATCAAATCTAATGGTTTCATGTGTATTTTTGTCCTTTTTCTGATGTCACCCATCCTCAGATCCTTCCAGACACCTTCTTTGGGCCCTATAGCGCAACTGTTGGTTTTTTGCTCATATCTTGAGCATACGGTGTCAAAATTTGGCAAACAAGATATTGTCAGAAAGCTAATTCTGAGCTCTTTCTAGATCTGGAGGTTATTTTTTCTGGTTTTATTTTTTTGATAGTTTTTTTCTCTGTCAAAGCCAAATCTTCAGTTCTGCACTCTAGGAGCTCTATCTTGCACATCTGGCCTCCATTTTTGGAAAATGATATATCATTGGAAAGCTTGTTCAGAGAGATTTTTAGTGTTGTGAGTCATTTTTCTAGATTCTTCTCCAAGTTCATTTTATTCATATTCTTGTTTTTTTGCAATCTGGTGGATATCTTGGTTGTTTCAGGTCCTGGGATCTGTTTCCTTTGAGGGATGGCTCATCTTAGGTTGTTCTTTTCTTTTAGAAGCCTTTGATCTTCTTTGAGAAGTGTATACTTCACTTTTGTAGCATTCTTTTATGCACAAACACTGAGATAAAGTGTCATTCTATTACATGTATGGGATCTTGCACATGTTCATGCTTTATGTACTCGCACTCTATTATAAAGTGTCAGGGGGTTTGATGTTTGCCTTTGTTTGCCATCTTCTTTTGTCATGTGAGTGTTCCTCTAATGGCATTAGCCTCCGATATCTTTCTTTGTGTTTGTACTCTCTCTACACATTCGATGTTCCAGATTCTTCTTCATCATGTAGTTCATATTGGATGATATTTTCAATGTACCTATCAGTACTCCCTTGTCATTATTATGGGGATTTCTACTATTGGTTCTACTACTTCCTTGGTTTGATTGTGTGAGCTATGTATTTAGTATTTGATCTTATGTACTAGGCGGTTACAGTGGCTAGGTACCTATGCATTCTGGTGAGATGGATCATTTACCATATAGACACTCTTTTCTTTCCTATTTTTTGATGCACTCTTCTAGCTTTGATTGATCAGCTCTTTAGGTTTTTGGTGTTTATGCCATCTATATCTTCAAGTTCAAGTGTTTTCCTTTGTTTGCCTCCTAAATCAAGTAGTGTCATTTGAGGGAACTCATGCAGATTACAGTCTTCTCTACCTGGTCATATTTCTGTGGAGGATCTTCAAATCATCATTTTCTTCTTGATAGAGTTTGCAGTTTCATGCTTCAATGATGTTGTACATGTTCATCTTTGTTCCTATTTTCTAAAACATTCCTAGTTTTGGAGGCTTCTCCAGTCCTTCATACTAGTCTTTGTCTCTTTTTGGAGTAGAGTTTTTCCCATGTGGTTTTCTCTATTTCTCCACTTTGTAGAGACTCGATTTTTTACTTGGGTACCTGATCAGGCCTTTGTTGCTGGGACCCATTTTCTTTTTGTAGTTCTTTCTAGGTTTTTAGCTTCTCCCAAATTTTATCTTAAGGGGGGGTGTTAGAGTAATAAAGTGTTTACTGATTAATTGAATCATATTGATTTAATTATTCAGTCACTTATTACCTCTTTCTACTTAAGCTAAACTTTAGGCATATAATAATTAATTACTTTATTAATTATTATTATGCAACCTAGGGTTTTACCTTTTTAGGTTTTCTGATCTCCTTTTATAAGGATTGATCTCATAACACTTTGTAACCTTTTATGACATTTCATTATTGATTGCAACTTTTGTTTTTGCATATCAAGGATTTCTCCTCTCTTGTGGATCCATACCTTTAGGCCTCCATAGTTTTTTGCTTCTCTCTCTTTCTGTGACAGGTGTTTGTGTGCAGGTGTTCTTGGGAGCTGTGGGTTATTTTTAATCAACTTCAACAAAACTATCCATTATATCATCCATTCTCGGTATAGGAAACCTATACTTCAATGTTATCTTATTGATCACTTTGGATTTAATACACATTTTCCATTCTCCATTCTTCTTAGGTGCCAATACCATAGGTACTGCACAAGGACTCAAACTTTCTCTGATCAAACCTTTCTCTGACAACTCTTGAATCTATCAGTTCAATTCTTGATTCTCCGTAGGTGTCAACCGATGAGGTGCCTTACTTGGTAAACTAGCTCCAGGGATTAGATCCATAAAATGATCAATGCTTCTTTTTGGTGGCAAACCATCAGGTACATTATCAAAAATGATTTCACTATACTCAGTGAGTAATTTATCAATCTCCTCAGGGACATTATCCTCTATTTTCTTACTCAATTTTTTGGGAATCACATCAAAACATACATCATTTCTCTTCAAATCCTTAACAAACTTTCTTACTTCCATCAAGAAAACTTTCACAGATGTGTAAACATTACTAACAGATTCTTCCATCAAAGGTAACAAGATTTGTTTCTTTCCATTAGCCACAATAGTATACTTATGTAATCTCCCATCATATATAGCATGTCTATCATATTGCCAAGGTCTACCAAAAAAAATATGAGAACAATCCATAGGCATGATATCACATAACACCTTATCATAGTACTTTCCAATATTCAAATTCACATAACATTGTTCACTTACCAGGAGTGTATGCTCATCTTTGATCCATGAAATTTGATAGGGCTTCAAATGTTTCAACCTTTCCAATTGCAACTTTGTGACCATCTCTTCAGATGCCAGATTCTCTGAGCTACCACTGTCAATGATTACCTTCCAAACTTTGTCAGAAAATCTACATCTCATCTTGAACAAACTTTTCCTTACCGAATCTTCCTTTTTACTTTCCTTCTACAGTGTTCTCCTTATCATCAAGTTATTTTCCTTCTTAGGCTCATTTGGTGACTCTTCTTGCACCAAAGCGTTTCGACTGTTACTAGCCTTATTACTTGCATATGTACACTTAAATGATCTATGTCCTTCTTCTCCACAATTGTAACAAGTTCCTCAAAAAATTCCTCTATTATAACCACCTCGGTAGATACTACCTCTACCTCTAGATGAACTTTCACCTTTCCACTTGATCTTGCCTTTATCCAGAGTTGTCCTTTCTAGTTTAGATCTATTATTTTCACCATAAGATCTACCTCTTCCTCTAGGGAATCTACCACCTCTTCCTCTTTGTCTTTTCTCATGTCTCTTATTCAGTTTCTCCTTAGCTTTCAATGCAAATTGATAAGCCTCTTCAATGTTCTCCAATTTGACCAAACTGGTTTCTTCTTGGATGGAAACTCTCAAACCATTCAAGTATCTAGCAATTATTTCCACATCATCTTCATCATGTGCAGATCTGATATCTAGTATATAGAATTCCTCAGTATAATCCTTTACTGAGCTATCTTTCTAGCTTAGAATTTCCATTCATCTAACTAGGTTAATTTTATAGTCACAAGGTAAGAACTTTCCTTTCAATTTATTCACCATTTTACTCCATACCTTGATTTTTTCTTTTCCTTTCCTCTTTCTATCCAGCTGTAGATGTTCCCACCATAACGATGCATGAATTTTCAATTGTGTGCTTGTAATTTTCACTTTCTTGTTTTCAGGTACATTTTCATACTCAAAATACATTTCCATCTTTATGATCCAATCCAAAAATTCATTAGAATCCAACTTTCCACCATACTCAGGAGGATTAAAGTGTGGTGTAGACTTTAGACTTGTCAAAGCCTTCAAGAATCTTTCCTCACCCTGATCCATCAGAGGTGTAGGTTATACATCACCTTATTCTACCTCAATTTCATCATCACTAACATCTTCAAGATGTCTTCCTCTTCTTTGGGCTATTTCAACAACTTCCAATCTAGCAGCAATTTGTCTCAACATGTCTATCAATCCTAGATCCACATCTTGCCTCCCACAAACCATCTTGAAAACCCTCTGCAACTGCATGTCAAATTGTAATCTTCTATCCCACAACAATTCAACTAGGGCTTCACAAGAAGGAACCTACAAATCTAAATTCATAAACCTAGATCCAGATCTAACCTCACTTTGATACCACCTGATGCAAGCTAGGGGCACAAGGGGCCAAGGAATGGCACACCCAACTTGAACCACCTTGCTCAACAACACATGGAAGCAACAACAACATAGTGGGAGAGAGAAAATGCAAGATTAGTCATATATTAACTCAAACTGATTCATACATGCTAGGTTGTAAGGCCTTCCCTATTTCAGCCAGATATTATAATGAATTACAGAATTCCTCAAACATGCGAGGATCTACGAACAATCTCAATCTTCTACCTTGTATCTTCTATCCAAAAAATGAGTCCTCTATCTACCCCCTCCTAAATTCTAACCAAAAACTACATTTATACAAGAGGTTACCGAACTGAGTCAGCCTTTAGATCCATAATCAACGGAAGGAATGGTTAGATTAGGGACCATAGGCTTCCCAAGGATGGATACCAGCATTAAATCCATGACCTAGTCAATGCACAAGTTGGCCTCAACAGAAACTCAAAAGAAAACCCATCGGTAAGCAAAGCCAACTGAGCACCAGGCAAGCATCACCGAGCACTAGGGAAATTACCAAGCACCGAAGAGATAACCAACTAACACCAGTGAACAAAGGAAATCGAGCAACACCAAACAAACTCAGCTCTATTTTTGGTGACACATGATTGCCAAGGACCCGAGATGCTCCTGCATCATTGTTAAATATAGACTTCTTCTTCAAGAATTCCATTCAAAAATGCAGACTTAACATCCATATGATAAAATTTAAATCATTTGTAAGAAGCATATGCAAGTAATATCCTTACACCTAATCTAGAAAAAGGGGTGTCAGGGTAAAAGTACAAACCTGTGTTGCACTAGACGACATTTTTAATGGTTCTGGCTAAAACAGTTTTAGCTGGAATAGTTCCGACGAAAACTATTTTGGCTGGAACTAAATGGCGCACACACGGTGCCATGTGGCATCGATGTGGCCGAGGGTTTCCAGTTGAAACGGTTTTGGCTAAAACTATCAAAAACTATATATACCCCAAGAAATGTCTTAAGTGCCTCATTTGAATAGAGCAACTTCCAAGAATTGCGGAGTGCATTTGGAGATTTTCAATTGAAATAGGTAGGCCTTTTTTTTTTAATTTTCATTTTTTTTAATGTTTTTTAGTTTTTTTTGTTAATTTAATATTAAATAATATTAATTTTAGTAACAATGTTAATTTAATAGTTGTAGAAATAGTTGTTTTAAAAATAAGTTAATTTAATGTTAATTTAATAGTTGTTTTTGTTTATGTAATTTTATTATTTTTAATTGTAGAAATTAAATAATATGATTTTATGTAGATTTAGTTATTTAATTAATATAATATTTTTTTCTAGTTAAGAAATTATGTTAGTTAATTAATTTAGTTTTATTACATATGTTTTAAAACATTAGGAACATTACAAAATATTAGGAAAATATTACAAAACATTAAGAAAACGTTACAAATTATAAGAAACATGAAACTAGAATATGAACCAACATAAACCTTAACACTAAATAAATATGAACCCTAACCATAAACCTAATTTAAAAAAAGATCCCTAAACCTAATTGAGAAATAAATGTTAATATGAAACGTACATGAACCCTAACATTAAACCAACATGAAACTGGAACATGAACCAACATAAACCCTAACACTCGAAACCAACATAAACCAAAATTCTAGAAACCAAAATGAACTCTCTCTCTCTCTCTTTGACCAATTAAGACCTACCATGATTAATAAGACATAATAGGACCCCTTAAGATCTAAAATGAGTAATAAGACCTAATATTTCCTATTAAGACCTAACAAGATTAATAAGACCTAATAAGACCCTTAACATCTAATAGGAGCACTTAATACCTAATAGGACCCCTTAAGATCTAATAGGGCTAATAGGAGCTAATAGGAGCTATTAAGACCAATTGAGACCGAATATATCTAATTTAAGATGTAATATGATATCTTAAGACCTACCATCAGTAATAAGACCTAATAAGACCCCTTAAGACTTATAAGACCTAATAAGACCTATTAGGACCTGACAAGACTAATAAGAGGTCTAATAGGGCATATTAGTACCTAAATTGATTAATACAACCTAATAAGACCTAATACCTACTAATAAGACCTAATAGGACCCTTAAGAACTAACAGGACCTATTAAGACCAATTAGGACCAATAGGACCTATTAAGACCTAATAGGACCAATTAAAACCTAACATGTGACTAATACTTGACCAACTAGGACCTATTAATTGACCAATTAAGATTAATTAAGATTTAACATCTGACTAATAATTCCAATTAGGACCTATTCATTGACCAATTAAGACTAATTAATACCTAATAGGACCCTTAAGACCCAATAAGACCACTTAAGACATAATAAGACTCCTTAAGACCTAACATAAGTAATAAGACCTATTAAGACCTAACATGATTAATAAGACCATTAACACCTAATACGACCTCCTAAGACCAAATAGGACCCCTTGAGATCTAATAGGACTAATAGGAGCTAATAGGACCTATCAAGACCAATTGAGATCTAACATATCTAATAAGATGTAATAGGACCTCTTAAGACCTAACATGACTAATAAGAGCTAATATGACCCCTTAAGACTTAATATGATTAATATGACCTAATACTTGCACTAATACCTACTAATAAGACCTAATACCACTTAAGACCTAATAGGACCCCTTACTTGATCTACATCTACATCTACATTGAACCATAACACAAAGCCTCTTTTCATTAGAAAATTTGTAACATGTGTGTTTTTAAATATGCAAGTAAATTAGAATAATCATGTTTCTTAAATTTGTATGTACATATATATATTTCATTTAAACTAGATGATTATAATGTATATGTGAACATATCTATATATATTCTTGTTTATACTTTGGACAATATATCCATTTTATCTATTACATGACATTGGCTAGAGGGACAATAGATTTAGGAGAGGTGAGTGTATAGGGGGTGGTAGTCACCGCTCTTCACATAGATTGATCTATTATAGAGAGGCCAAGGAGGAGCTATTTGCCTCTACCATTGTGAGATTGAGACAAGCCATAGAGGTTCTCGATTAGACCATTGCATCATCCAACACCCTTCCCAATAGGGATAGGCTGAACACTATTAGAGCTGAATTACTGTGTATGATTGACACAGTTCAATCATACAACCCCTATGATAGCATCATCATTGATATATTATATACTTCTCTATCTCACAGTTTTAATGGCACTTTGAAGTACAGGTATATTAACACAGAGGTTTCCACTGCTATGGTGAAGACCATGTTTCCTCATTACCAAGACATGGCTTAGGTGAGAGGGTACATGACTACGAGATGCAAGGATGACCTTGTCACACCATTTATATATCCCTGATGGTTGGATTCTCATCATAGGTGGCCCTAGAAGGATGATCTTCCACTATATTTCTACAAATAATTATTTGCAGAATTTCATTTGCAATATGATGTTGATTATACAAATTGTCTTGGTCATGTTGGGCAGGGGAGGGGGAGATTATATGATAGATTCAGAAGGCCTAATGCCCCAGTGCTTGCTAATAAGTGGACAAGGGTGGGTCCAAACCTTTTGGTCATACCAAAAGGTTTAGAAATGGTAGTTATAGGATAGAGTGTACTAGATGACATGATCAAGAGGGAGGTACATTCTAGTATTGCGAGTATCATGACATAGGTTTAGGATATTTCATCTAACCATTTGGGGAGATACATGTTGCATTCCCATTCCAGCATTCCTCCACATGCAGGGGATGCATCCTCCAGTCATGATTCATACCATATAGTAGACATAGAATCTCCCCTATAGGTTACAACTTTATCAAATGTGGACCATTTGCGCCATATGGGCACATGTTTATCTAGTGATCTACTTTGTGTGTATCAAGATTTACAAATAGTCGGTGGGGTTCCACTCTGGGAGGTTCCATCATTTGTCACTACCATTCTTACTAGATCTACTAAATCAAGTTCTCAGGGTGTACAAAGATGTGAGGATATTCCTGCACCACCTATAGCTCCTCAGCAGATTGCAGTTGACAAGGATGCACCTCCCTAGGTCACTCATGCCACTTCATCGTGTGGATCTCATCAAATTTTTACCACATTTCTTATAGATGACCAGATTGATCCTGCATAGGTGTCATTACATGACTCTAATTCTAGCGGTATCAAGAGAGCATTAGAGGCTACTATGGTATATATTTAAATTTTAAATTTGATTTTATTTTAAAAACTTACACATATATCTATTCAAGTATATAAATAATTTAAATTTGAATTTTGATTAATATATATTATATATGTATACTCGTAGTTGTTCTTGATGATATGGCACCATATGGATATTTACAGACTCTAGGTGGTCCTCTACATCATGACACAGGTAAATTTAGACGTTTGTTAAAAAATAATTTTTCTATAATCATAAGTATTTAATCTATTAGACATGTATGTATGCGTGACATATATACTTTTTTTGTACACAGAGATTAGGAGTAGGTGGACCACCATCAGGTCATAGACTAGGACATGGCCCTACTTGAGTGACCATGTTATTTTAGATATTTCATGTGACATTTCAAATATACATGTTATTTCAGACATACATGTTCATGTTATTTCATATTTTAGACATTTCATATATACATGTCTCTTTTAGTGATTTCATATATGTACATATTATATGGTTGTCTGTTATTTCATATTTTATACATTACATATATACATGTTATTTCATATTTTAAAATTTACATATATGCACATAAAATATATATTAAATCTATTGAACCATCAAAGTATATACATGTACAAACTCTAAAATACAATTAAGTAATCTGGCACAGGAGCACCTAGGTTCTTGGCCAACCTAGCTCCTAGTCTTGTAGTTTTGGCTTGTAGTGACATTGGCCAAGTCACTATCCAATAAGGACTTTGTTTTGTGTTCCTAGTGTGTGTGAGAGTTTGGAGATCCAATAGGATTCTAGGAAGCTTATTAAGTGTTTAGTGATGCTTTCAATAGGCCTAGAGTGGACCCAAGGGTTATGGCTTGTATGCCATTTAATGTTACCAGAAAGTCAAAGTAATGGTTTGACTATGGGAATGAGATAAATGAGTGAAATAAGTATGAAAAAGGGTCTTAGAGGTCTTAAGTTATTCTTACGGGTCTTTTTAGACCTATTGGCACAACCTTAGAAAAGTTGGCATGCAATTTGTAAAAGTTGTCATGACAAATTTGCAATTTTGCAAAGTTGTCATGAAAACAATTTGTCTAAGGGCTTGTCTAAGGGACAGAGTTAGTTATAGGGTTGAAATTGACTAAACTCAGTTGACTAAGCCTATATATGTCTTTTTCCTATCAATACATAAGGTTGGATCTTGTTTCAATGTGTGTTCTTTCAGATTTTAATAGACTAGTGTGACTGTACCCATTTTGGCATTGAATAGAAGGATCGGTAATCCTCAAACATGGATTAGTCCTAAGAAAATATTTGCATGAGTTTATTCTTAATATTTTTCTAAGTAGATTAGAGGTTTTTTTAGTTTGATAGCTTTCTTTTTGTCTTTGCAAGTTAAATCCTCCTCTGTGACCAGTTTATTAGATTGCTCAGAGTAGAGACAACACTAAGAGCTCTAACATAGGTTTCCATGAATGGTTTTGCATGGCCTCCTAGAATATGTTAGGGAACTATATATTCTTTGTAAATATTTATTTTTATGGTCTATTTTTCAAGGGAATGATTTTTAAGATCAAGCCCTAGGTGAGCCAGAGCTAGCCCGGTTAGGTAGCCTATTGTTGATCCAGAAATGGGAGAGGGCTCGAGGATTGAGAAGATCAATCTAGTTGTAGGAAAGTGTTCCTTGATGATCAAAGAATCAATCCTATGAAGGAGAGCCTTTGACCAATCCAAAAAGGGGTGTATCCATCAAACCCTCATTGAAAACCAGTGAGGCCTAATTAGGCCTAAAAACAAGACTTAAAGATAGGAAATTATTGTACGGAGGGCTTGGAGACCTAAGGAGTTTAGAATCCTTTGTAACTTTGAAAATGGTATTAGGAAGTGTGATCAGTTTGGAAAATTCTATGAGAAGTTGAGAAGTTAAGCCCTAAAAGGTGTGTTGCAATACCTACAAGGACTTAGTAGCCTTTTGGTCTAGAATTTGGATATCAACTTGTGGTAGGAGAAAGATACATGGTGGACCACCTCAAAAGTAACAAAAATAATACAATTTGAGTCTTCTCTCATGCTTATCACATGGAATCAAGTATTTGAATGATGGGATGAATTCCATAGTTGAATTCATAGGAAGGGTATTGTGAACAAGATTGAGTTGTAAACCTTGGTAGTGAGATATTGAAGAGTAGGGAGATTAGGAAGAATCCCTTAGAGTGAAGGGTCTAAAGAACCCTAAGATGGGTCAAGGATAGACCTAGGTAAGTCCTAAAGGAAGTAGGGCTATTTTGAAGAAGATCTCCCTATCAAATTGGTATCAAAGCCATTGAAAGGCTTGGGTAGTGAAAGGTGTATGTCAGAAAGAAGTGAATCTATTGGAGATAGCACAATGGTGACCAATACTGAATAGGCCAGAGAAGTGGTTGAACAAAATGAAATAAATAGACTCCTAGATGAGACTGTGGAAGCTTTGAAAGACAAGCTTGATGAAGTGGCAATGGCCATTGGTAGAATGCAAGAGAAGATGGTAGTTGAAGATGAAAAAGGTAAAGAATTAGCTAATGATGATTATGTTCTTGAACCACATCCACCTATCCAAGAAGAACCTTTCCTAAAAGCCATTAATGCATTGGGAGGAAAATCATTAGAAGAGACACTAGTAAATTTTTGCTTGTTTTTCGATGATTTTTAGTCGATTATTAGATGCCTATTGGTTGGCTAATTGACCATAATGGTTGTCAGATTTTTTTGGTCGAAAATACCACACTTCAAATCTCCGTCACAATTTTGACATCCCCAGTGGTTGAAATATCGACGGAAATGACATCAAAATCATTGCTTCAACCTAGAAGAATTGCCTTATCTCTACGATCAATGTACGTCGAAATTGCAAAGTAAAATTGTCACAATAAATGTCGAATGTATAGCTTTCTCATCGATATTTCTATTCTTAGTTGGTCGAAATATCGACATACAATTTAATTTTTTTTTTTAAATATATATATATATATATATTATTAAATTAAGCACAACAATATTATGTCATTGTTGTTTACTTTTAACAAATAGTCACACATTTTCTGTCTTATTTCACACAAACAAGCTGGTTTTAGACCCAAACACTCCACCATAGATCATGGAGTGACTCTTAGATACTTAGTTGACAAAATATGGGACACTCCAGGTGATGAGGCTTTTTCTACTTTATTGACTTCAAAAAATCCTTTGATTTAATTTGTCTATGGATTGAGACCTTAAATTATTGAGCTTCTCTTTGTTTTGAGAAGAGTATAACATTCTCTACTTAACAGGGCCAACCACGTGAAGGTGGAAGCTCATATGGCCCCTCCTAGGAGCCTCCTATGACCCTTTACGACATTTTAAGACCTCTAAGATGTATTCTTAGGGATCTTAAATGGTCATAAAGGGTCATAAGGGGTCCTGGGACACAACAGCTAAGAAACATAATTGTAGGCATCATGGTCACAATTTTTTGGAGACAATGTAATTATATACCCAAACAATGCAGACCAATTCCTACACCTCTGATTCCAAGTTGACTACATTTGTTGCTCATGAATACAAGGTCCTCCAACAAATGTATTCAACTTGGAATCGGAGGTGCATAAGTTGCTCTGCATCACTTGGGTACACAACTCAATTACGTTGTCTCCAAAAATTTGTGACCATGATGCCTACAATTATGTTTCTCAGCTATTGTGAAATCTACATTTATGTTTCTCAGTTGTCATGTTTATGTGCATGTTTTTTATGTGTTTTGGATAGTAAGTCTAATTTAATTTGTCCATGGACTAAGACCTTAAATTATTGATCTTCTCTTTGTTTTGAGAAGAGTATAACATTCCCTACTTAACAGGGCCAACCACGTGAAGGTGGAAGCTCATCTGGCCCCTCCTAGGAGCCTCTTATGACCCTTTATGACATTTTAAGACCTCTAAGATGTATTCTTAGGGATCATAAATGGTTTTAAAGGGTAATAAGGGGTCCTGGGACACAACAGCTAAGAAACATAATTGTAGGCATCATGGTCACATCTTTTTGGAGACAATGTAATTGAGTTGTATACCCAAGCGATAGAGTGCAACTTCTGCACCTTCGATTCCAAATTGACACTATGGGATTCAAAGACCATATATAAGGAATAAATTTAGAGAGTAGAGGAGGGCTATAATGACAAAAATAATATAGGACAAACCTCAAGTTAAATGAGGTAACTGCAAACATTTTAATAGATTTTTATTATTAAATAATGAAATTTGCATATACTAGTGTTCTAAGCCCCCTCATTACATCATTTATTATTGTAAGCCCCCTCTAACTTACGCATCTAGAAAATGAAACTACAACCTATTGGGATTGAGACAAACCTTATAGAACAACAATAGATAGGAAGGATCTCTTTCCAACATCTATTGGAGGACCTTGTATTCATGAGCTACACCTTGTATTCATGAGCTAAAGATGTATTCAACAGATGTTGGAAAGTGATCATTCCTAGTTGTTGTTCTATAAGGTTTGTCTCAATCCCAATAGGTTGTAGTTTCATTTTCTAGATGTGTAAGTTAGAGGGGGCTTACAATAATAAATCATGTAATGAGGGGGCTTAGAACACTAGTATATGTAAATTTCATTATTTAATAATAAAAATCTATTAAAATGTTTTCAGTTACCTCATTTAACTTGAGGTTCATCCTGTATTATTTTGGTCATTATGGACCTCCTCCACTCTCTAAATTTATTCCTTATCTATGTTCTTTGTATCCCATAGTGTCAACTTGGAATCAGAGGTGCAGAAGTTGCACTCCATTGCTTGGGTATACAACTCAATTACGTTCTCTCTAAAAAATTGTGACCATGATGCCTATAATTATGTTTCTCAGCTATTGTGAAATCTGCATTTATGTTTCTCAACTGTCGTGTTTATACCTTCTCTCATTTTTTGGTGTAATTCCTCTTTGAGTATCCCCATTCTCCTTTGCATCCAAAATGAACTCATTCCAATCCCTCACTGGAATAAAGGGAGACTTCATACCACACTGTGCTCAAACTTTAGTGAAACTTCATACCACGCAGCATTTGTAGATTATGTTCAATGCATTATTTACACTTGTATTGGTGGGAAAACTCTTGAAAACATGCAAAAGAGATTGCATTCAACCATGTTGTTTACATGACACATGTAGTTTACCTCCAGCATAAATCAGCGTTGCGTACAAATCTACAGACATTGCATGGTACAAAGCCTTGCTCAAGCTTGAAAATGATATTCAATCCATAGTCAAGGTCAAGGAACAAATGGAATAACCAAGAAAACACTATATGTTAAATCATGTGATTGATAGCATATTGAGGCTCACCTGAGCCATAAACATGAAGAATTATTCTAAAAAAAGATGTAAACCATATATATGCACACTTGAGGCAAAGAGAAGTTATGTCATATCAATATTAAAATATTAGTTACAATATGAAAATACTAAACTAACTAATTCCTGAGTTCATCTCTACATATGGTCGCAACAAAGATATGTGATTACATTACAGAGAAGGCATCATAAAAATATAATTTCAGAATTTGCCCTAGCCTGACATGTTTTGCACTCAATTCCTTCATCACGGATAAGTGGAGATGGGTAGATAGATGTAAATAAGTTGTCATCAACCCAACTAAAGTATCTGCAACCATTATTTCCCTATGATACCCAGTCTACATTAGTTCTTATATTATAATGATTAGTATTTATATTAGAAACATTAAATATATACACATTAGCAACCTTTTTTCTATTTGGGCAGCACCAAAATTATCATCCAAGGTTGTTCGGTGTTCGTGAAGTCTTCAACACACACTACCCACCACCACATTGACAGTTTGGCACATTGACAAGAGTCATTGAGCCTATATCAATAATGCACTGCACCATCGTTACTACATTTATTATTTTTATATGAAATACAGCAAGGAGTACCATCAGAAATATTAACCATTTACAATAATGAAAAGTAAACCTAAATCAAATAGCTCATTTTTTTATCAACATGTGTAGTCTCTATGTATATGAAAAATGAAAGAAATATGAAGCTGAAATAAAATAGTGAATAAAATAGTATTCCACATAGAGTGAATGAAATATACCATCAAAAGAAGGTGAAAAAATCCTGTCATGAATCACAGACATAGGAAATCAAAAAGGGACAAAAGACAAGAAATAAGAAAAATCATTAAGACTATAAAAAAATCATTTATACTATAATAAAAAAAGGAAACACTCTTTGTCAACAATTTTCAAAATCATTAGGACTATAGAAAAATAATTAAGACTATACAAAATCAAATTTCAGAAATGGACGGTTCTGATGCTTTTCCATTACAACAATTGAGCATTCATCATTTGGTATTGTGTATTCCATTTAAGTATGTCAACAATGTTCAAAATCTTGTCACCAAGCACAGACAAGAAATAAGAAAAATCATGAGGACTATAGAAAAATCAAGTTCTCGAAATGGACGGTTCTAATATTGCTTTGCCATTACAACAATTGAGCATTCACCATTTGGTACTTCTTGGTGTATTCCATTTAAGTTTTTTAGTTGCCATGTTTATGTGCTTGTTCTTTATGTGTTTGGCTTCTCTCCCTCACAAGGGATATGTCGATAGGTAATTGATTTGAAAGCATAATGATTTGACGGTCTTTTTTCAGGATAGGCGTAATCATCCTGCCAACCTTAATTAGCAACATTTGTGATATATGTCATGTACTTATAATCAGTATGCCCAAAAAATAGAGACTTAGTAGTAAAAGCATTTCCTTTGGTTTACTATGGTAAGCAATGAAATACAAACATTTCATTTCCAATTATTATCGGTGAGATAAATAAATTTGGGCCAAGAGTACATAATATGGAGAAGACTCCAAACATAAGTGAGTTGATGGTCAAAATGTCTTAATAGAATTTACATCAAAACCAAAAACATTAATCAGTTGATTATTATATAAGCTCCTCAAGCATGAGTTGGAGAGAACTACATTACACGTTGAGACACAATATTGTTTTCACAAGTTGGCGACTATTATAATCATCCGGCAGATTAGGCTATAACTGGTGGAAAGAAGTATGTGTGTAGATCAAAAAGCATAGAGTACACACCATTATCTTGCATAATTGAAAGATGAAATGTAGATTTCATGTAAAGAATAGCATCATTCTTTGGACATTCAAAGGCGTATTTTAGACATAGAAAAAGAGTAAATTATTGAAGGAAGTAACAAGGAATGGAAGATATCAAAGAAAGAGAAGTAGTTTTCATTAAAATGTTCACAGGGAGATACATCTTTTGTTTTGTGAAAATAAAATCTCTACTATTTTGAGGAGGGTTTCTAAGAGTTTTGAATTCTTAGATCTCTGGCAGTCATGGTAAGTGACAAAAGCACTCTTGTGAAGAACAGTGAGAGTCACTGTAAAAGAGTAGGCAATGATACAAAGAAGCAATGTCCAGTGTAATGAAAGAAATGGAAAACCATACCAAGCATGAGGAATCATGGTGACTTTGTATAAAGGAGTAGCAGTGGTAAAGGGAACAATTAGAGCAGCGATTTAATGGTCAATATAAGATATAGAGATGTTTTCAAGAGGAGAGGCAATGATATGTATTTTGTTTCTAATGATGTGTTCACTACCACAAGACAATTTTTCAATCATGGATAATAGAACTCTGTGTTAATATGATTTAGAACAACAGAGAGGGGGGGTGAATCAATTGTTCTCAGGTCCAGATGTATAAAACAAACTTCAAAAAAAATTCTTTAAATAAGATCTAACAACCAAAACCAACTCAGTCATCACTGATTCAATAATAGAAACATATAATATTGCAATCCACTACCCAGCTGTATCTAACTTGTAAAACATAGAAATGTTTAAACCAAAACATTCACACAAGCATTGACACTAGGATTTATAGTGGAAACCCAATCTGGGGAAAACCACTTTGTAACATGCTACTATTATTTTCACTCTTTTGAAGTGAGCTCGGTTAAAAGCCAACCCTGTCAAAGGTTACAATACACACTATTAGATGTGACCCGGTTAAAGGATTTCAATCACTCTATTAGAAGTGAGCCTTGTTATAGGACTTACATACATTCCATTAGAATGCAACCTTGCTCAAAGGATTTAAACATATGACTATTAGGTCAACCTCTGTTAAAAGGATTTTGACTATTACAATGGTTAGAAAGTAGCAGCAGTATTGATCTGAAAAACATAAAACTCACTTTACAAATATCAGATTCAATTCTGTACACAAATGCTGGTTTACTGACTTTGAAACTTTTCCATTTCCATCTCTGATCTACTTGGAACTTTTCTTCAAGAAATCACAACACTTATCCTTCAGCCTTTTCTACTTATACAGTCAATAACATCTACTGATCTTCCAACATCCTCTTTTTAGCCATGCACACACATAACTAATGCTTAGGTTACCTTAATACTTCCTCAATTAGGTTAACTCATCTTTTGCTGCTCAATCTCCTTTGTAGATCTTAGGGTTAGGTCAAATTCACTTAATCTACCCACTTTATGTTCTTTGGCTCCTTTTCTAGAAACATCTCAAATCTCTTAAAGATTTACACTAATTTTTTAGTGCATTCAATGCTTTCAAACAATCAATATATAAAGTCAACATGTTTTACATAATCCAAGAATTCAACAATGTTGGCTCCAAATCTGAATTCTCTTCAAATATAAAAATACTAATGCTCAGTCAATATTGTGATCAACTACTCAATCTTCATGTAGAAAGCTCGGTCATTACTAAAAATGTTTCCTCGGCTTATATTGTCTTCCTCAGCAATTAACTGATGTTCGGTTGACACTAGAATTTTCCTCGGCATATACTGACTCAGTCGACACTAACATCACTCAACTTGAACATGATTTCTCCATTTTTGCTCAGTCAAGCCTACCAGTTTAGTCTTCAATCTTACTAAGATAAACAATACATTGTCTCATCATTGTAAAACATAGTCAAGTACACTTTGTAGTATCAAGATAACTCAACCTTTCCTTAGGTGCTATTGTTACCAACCTTGCCTATCCCCTTAGCAACACTCAAATAGATATAGTACTTTCCTAAGTAGCAATAGTCTTACCAGTTAAGGTTTTGACATCAATGACAATACAAAAATTGCTTCAATTGTAGTTTCCAACACTCTAGTGCAATATACACCAACAGTCTTGTGGTAGTGAACACATCATTAGAAACATCTCTATATCTTATATTGACCATTAAATCACTCCTCAAAAGCAGTGGTAAACACTACAAATGGAAAAGACAATGTTGATGAAGTTGGAATGGCACTTTTAGAGTGTCATAGAGTTCCTCATGATAGTGAGCACAAAAGATGATCAGTCATGTGAAGGAATAGTAAGAATGAAAGAAAAAAATGCATCCAAGAGTCTTGAGAAGTGACTATTAAAAGGATGTCAATAAACGGTGATCAAATTTGTAAGCAAAGATTAGTCCCAATGACAAACAACACTTTTGAGTTCTTAGTTATAGACAAGGTTGACTATCAAATAGGCTTGATGAGGTGACGATAAGTGTAACAATTCATGATTTAAAAAGATGCCAAAACAATGTGGATAAGAAATGTTTAAAGAAATTTCTTCTTCAATGCTTATCCACTGTCACAATGGTATAAAGTGATAAAAAATAATGATTCATATGGTTTATGATAAGTCACAAAGACACTCTTATAATCATCATCAAGAGATGATAGAGGTCATGCATGCATTATTGCAAAGCACAATGAATAAAGAACAGGCATTGTTATGAAGGCTCATAGCCACAGTAAGGAATGATGTCATAAAAATCAAAAGAGGGACAGTTTCTAAAAGGTAGTGATATTCAAAGATTGAAACGAGGGTACTATATCATGACAAAGATGCAAGCATTAATAGATTTTCATGAATGTGAAGGTTCCATGATCAATAATGCCATAAAGAGACTATTGTTAGTGTTTCTACAAAATAGAATGATAGTGTTGTGAAAGAAAAGATTCATGTTCAAGAAGGGTGCCTCAAAATAATGTTATTCAATGCTTGAGGGATGATATTTACTACTTTCATAATGAATACATGATGAAAAGATGGTTAGATTAAAAGATACAAATCTTACCCACTGATATGACAGTTAGCTACAGGGCCACAGTGTATGTAACGAGAGGTGTCATATTGTCTTTCAAAGAGCAGAGTAAAAGTTGGCAGTAGCATCAAGAGGTGCATGTTTTGTACAAAGTTTTAGACCATGGAATGAAGAGCATGAGGCTATCATCACATCAGTCCTTATGAGTTGTGAGATAAAAAAAGATTGAAGGCATTAGATCTTACAAGGAAGAAATGTCCAGTGTAATGAAAGAAATGGAAAACCATACCAAGCACGAGGAATCATGGTGACTGTGTATAAAGGAGTAGCAGTGGTAAAGGGAACAATTAGACCAGCGATTTAATGGTCAATATAAGATTTAGAGATTTTTTCAAGATCCCCATCCATTGCTATGTTACATTCACATTCCCTTCTTGCAATGCATTTTTTTATATTAACCAGGTTTGAAAAGAAACTCATACACAATAAAGAGTATTCCAACACTTAGTGGCTAAGCCTTGCAATTGGAAACAACTTAGCAACTGAATAAAAGATTACTAAGTTGATATATATTGTAATGGCTATAATAGTCATGGTGACTCTTTTTCTTTTAACTCTACTCTTCTAACACCACCATAATTGCAGCAGTTGTTAGTCTCATTGACTTCCCTGCAGCTTATTTCATATGGAAGGTAGATAAGGTGGATTTTCTTGCATGTATGCATACTTTTATGGGTGTAATATTCATCTCTATTCAAACATGCCTCATCATAGCAGTATGTTCATGGTTTCTAAGTAGAACCTTGTTCGATTTTTTCTAAAACTCTCCATTAGAATTTGAATTGGTAATATCTACTATGATATTATTCTAAGTTTGCCCCACTTCTTACTGATTAATATTTTAACGAATTGAATATTCTTGCCTAATATTAGAATCAATGCAATAATGAAGGGTTGTCTTATATATCTATGAATCAATCCATTCTTAATGTAAACACCAAGGATGTATAATATATAATACCTAGTTTCATAAGGGACTACCAGTCTTCTTTAATCTCTAATATCTTTGAACACCAAATGGTGATTTTAATGCTTTCCCACCAAGAACATAAAATGGTGATTTTAATGCTTTAATGATTTTAATCTTTGATATCCTTGAACACCAAATGGTGATTTTAATGGGATAAAGCTATCTATAAACTAGTGCTCATCTACACCTAGTCAAACAAAGGACATGGATTGAGTAACTAATGTAAGAGCTATTAGAATTTTGATGTACACTATGGTGTATGAAATATAATGTGTTGTCCAAGTAGCGCAAGCTCTCATTTAATTCATGACTAATCCTAAATCACTTTGGTATAGTTAAGAGGATCTTAAGATATTTGTAGGGTACTTTTTTATAGGAAAACACAATCCTAAGGTATAGATTATTTATGTTAAATAAATTAACCCTAGAGTGATGCAATGAGAATAGTGTGTAAATAACATATTCATAACCTAAATATTCAAAAAATTATACATATTTATGGACAATTATTATTAATATTACGCACACACACAAAGATATTATTTTCTATTGCATTGATCTTCTACTGACTATTGGTTAATCTATTTTATAGTTCCTGACAATGTATTCCAAACTACTTTGGTACTAATTTATAATTCAAATATCTTACTACAAGCATCCTCTAATTTCTTAATATGTTGGTCTATATCCAATAAACCATTTCTACACTTTCAATCATAGCTGGATTATATTTTCTTATTCATATTTCACTTTTATTTGTTTCTTAAAATTTTACCATTATTACTTGTTTCTTATCCATATTGTTGATATTGAATCGATTTGTCTCTATAGCTATTGTTGTATCATTTGGATCATGTTCTCCATGTCACTTTCTTGCAAAATATTTTTATGTATTAGATCATTTCTTTGATTGATGGAAAATATCTCTCCTAAATTTATCTTGCATATTTATGATATCTATTAAGTTTAATTTTATTCCTTAATTATTATCATTGTTTATGTTGGTTACTTCCATATGGATAAATATTACTTAAGCTTTTTATGAGACCACTCAATGAAATTTTTTGTGGAGTGATCAATTATTTTGATGCACTATGAAATAAGATTAAATCAGGGAACTATCCTATCCACCAATTATCTTGATGCAGAGTGGTGGAAACTAAAGCTTAATAGGCCCAATCTACTACACAACTGATTGAGAATGTCACTTTAAATTGTGAACAGTGGTTTCAACTAATTCTAACAAATTACTTAGTCTTTGAATACCTCCAAATTCAGGAAACTATCCTATCCACCAATTTCCTTCTAAGAAACTCTATTACTCCCTATTGCCAATACTAACAACACATTGCTAATTAACAACCCTTTACTTCTAGCAGATCTCAACTTGTTGATGTTTGTTGGTTATGGTCTCACAAATTTGTAAAAAAATTCCAACTGATTAACATAGAATACTCTGATAATACTCCTCAGTTATCTTTTATGTTTTGGTCTCAATCTTCTACAATCACCACTTCACAGTCCAAACAGTGAGTGACCCATTCTATCTTGACAACTTCAAACTAGTTCAACACAAACCCTAGGTGATCAAGCTAGATTTGAGTTTAATGGATTAGTTTGAAGTTGGGTATTTGGAATAGTCACAAATGATTTGGAAATTTTCTGTGGCCTTCTAATGTTTTGGCATGGTTGGCTCCTTTACCTTTGTCCACCACCAACTGTAGCATTTTGTTCCTTCTTTCTCCCATTGGCTAAACATGCTAAACTTGATTAGCCTAGGGAATCAAACTTGAAGCAGTTTGACAACCTCCATAGCTCTGAGTGTTGGATAAATTAAATCATATTTCCCTAATTTTATTTTCATCCAGTAGCATGGACAACCCAATGGTGAAAATACAAACTAGGTTGAAACAGATTAAATGAATTCAGGAGGACAATGTGCATCAATGGACTAGTAGGTGGTGATTGTAGAAGATTGAAAAATGAATGACAAATACTGAGGATGCATCAAAAAGAATTTCACCACAAAGATGTATAAATGAATTTTTAGGGTTAATAATCTATCTATTCATCACAAGAATGATAGTGCCACAAATAGAACAAGCCAAGACAAAAGGAACATACTCCAAACTGTGAATCTTTTTTTATTCCAAATAGTGCTTCCCCAACATCTAGGTTAACGTAAGGAAATGAAAATTACCTTACAGACAGGTGGTCCTCCTTCATGCATTACCCTTGATCAAATTTGTCATGCGTGGAATAATGAAATGAGAAATGAAACCTTTGTTTTTTATTATGCCCATGTTGGTCAAACTTTTGACCTCCATGGTATTGGTCGAAATTGCAACCAACATGATTATGGATTAAAAAAAAATCAAGCCTTTCCTTCTATAATCCAGCCAAACAAAACCTTTTTATTTGTTAGTCGAATTGTTTGGTCAAAAAATAAGGTCAAATGTAGATACCCCTGTTCACTGACAAGATGGATTCAGAGCTAGTGATGGAGTGGATTGAAGGGATGGAGAATCACTTTGAATGTGAAGGTGGCTAAATCAAGGCTAAGGGGACCAGCCCTAACATGCTGGAAGTCCCTTCAAGAAGAGAGGGAAAGAGAAGGGAAAAGACCCATTGCAAATTAGAGAGCTATGGTCACAAAGATCAAGGAGAATTATTTGCCAGAGGATCATGAGATCCAAATGCATAAGAAAAGGAAAAATCTCAGACAAAAAGAGATGGATGTGGCTTCCTACACTGAGGAGTTTCAAAAACTCTGTTTGAGGTCCAAGGTTCAAGAAGAGGATAGTATCCACATTTCTAGATACTTGGGTGGATCACATTGGAGTATCCAGGAAGATATTAGTCTTTGGACTCCTACTACTATCCACATGTGCTTCCAATTAGCACTAAAGGTAGAAGAAAAGAAAAAGAAGTAAGACTCTAACCCCCAAGGTAGAGGTAGAGGGAGAGACTCTAGAGGACATAGAAGTGTCTATGGTGGTAGGAGAAATGAACCTAGAAGTCAGGGAGACTCCAAGATAGTTGAACAAATCAGTGAGCCAAGTGTAAGAGGGAATTATGGAAGAGGTAGAGGTCTCCAAGGTGGCAGAGGAAGATCAAGTGGATTCAACAAAGGGTCACACTTTGCAAGCATGAAGTGTTATAATTGTGGATAGCTAGGTCATCCTACCTATAGGTATCCTTACAAGGCTTATAGTTCTCAAGGAGAGAAGAAGATAGCATATTCCCAAGAGGAAGAGAGTAGTGTGAAGTCACCGTAAGTGAATTTGGATTCTAAACATGGAGAGAACCTCATGTTTAGAAGATTTCTACTCAAAGAACCTATCAAGGAAGAACCTAAGCATAGGAGGGCTCTTTTTAGGATCAAATGCAAGATCCTTGGCAAAGTTTGTAAGGTTGTCATTGATTCAAGCTCAACTGATAACATAATATTAGAGGAAGCAGTCCAAAAGCTCAAGCTTGAAAGGATACCTCATACTCATCCTTATAAGGTGACTTGGTTAAATAAGGGGAAAAATGTTCTAGTGAATGAACAAGCATGGGTGTACTTCATGATAGGTGGCTTTCAAGACAAGATGTTGTGTGACATCCTACCAATGGATCCTTTCCATTTTCTACTAGGAAGGCCATGACAATATGACTGGGATGTAGCCTATCATGGGAAGAGGAATGTGTATAACTTCAAGAAAGATGGAGTGACTTATAAAATTTCATCACTTGTGGAGGAAGGAACTATAAGTTTAGTTAATCCTAATGTACTCTTGATGAGTAGGAAGGAGTTCTTGCATGAACTCAAGGAAGAGGAAGGAGTAGGGCTAGCCATAGTCCTAAAACCCAAGGAGGAGACCAAGGTCCTACATCCTACATTACCAAAGGAAGTACAGTAACTACTAGACTAGTTTAAAGATATAATAAGTGATGGGACACCAGGTACTCTTCCTCCTCAAAGAGAAATTATTCATAAAATTGACTTTGTACCTAGAGCATCCTTGCCTAAAAAAGTAGCATATAAAGTGGCCCTGAACCAAAATAAAGAGATTGCAAGGTAGATTCAAGAGCTTCTTGATCAAGGGCTAATAAGAAAAATTATTAGTCCATGTGTTGTCCCAGTAGTTTTGGCATGAAAGAAGGGAGGTAAGTGGAGGTAATGTACTGATTCTAGGGAAATCAATAGGATTACCATTAGATATAGGTTTCCTATCCCTAGAATAGAAGACCTTATGGATTATCTTGGGGGGTCTCAATATTTTTCCAAAATTGGCCTTAAAAGTAGGTATCACCAAATTAGGATGAAGGAATGGGATGAGTGGAAGTCAGCCTTCAAAAAAAATGAGGGTCTTTCTGAATGGTTAGTTATGCCCTTTGGACTCACAAATTCACTTAGTACATTCATGAGATTAATGAATGAAGTACTAAAAGATTATATTGGTAGTTTTGTTGTGGTGTACCTAGATGACATTCTCATCTTTAGCAAGACCAAAGAGGAACAAATGCAGCACCTAGAGGTTGTCCTAAGAAGGTTACATGAGGAGAAATTAGCCATCAATCTAGGGAAGAGTGAATTCCTTAAACAAGAGCTAGTGTATGTAGGATTTGTGGTGTCTCAAGGTGACCTTAAGATGGATCCAAGTAAAGTGGAAGCCATACTAAGTTGGCCCACTCCTAAAATAGGGACAGAAGTTAGGAGGTTCCATGGATTAGCTTAGTTCTATAGGAATTTTATAAGAGGATTTAGTGAGATATGTGCACCTATGCTCAACACCATCAAAGGTGGAGCTAAAACCAAATTTGTGTGGACCAAGGCAGTTCAAGAAGGGTTTGAGAAATTGATGGAAAGAGTGGAAACTCAGCCTATTTTCATATTACCAAGCTTTGATAAGTTTTTTATTGTTGAATGTGATGCAAGAAACATAGTAGTGGGAGCAATCTTGAATCAAGAAGGGAGACCAGTTGCATTTTTCAGTGAAAGGTTGAATGAGGCTAAGTCAAGGTATTCATCATATGATTTGGATCTCTATACATTGATTCAAGAACTTAAAAAGTGGAGGCAATACCTATTTCCTAAGGAGTTTGTAGTCTATATAGACAATCAAGCCTTAATCTACATTAACAATCAAGATAAGCTAAGTCATAGGCACATCAAATGGATGGAGTTCCTCCAAGCCTATACATTTACTATCAGGCGTAAGAAGGGCCTTAACAACAAGGTAGATGATTCTTTAAGCTAAAGGTTTTTGACTGTCCAAGAAATATGGCTTTGAAGAATTGGTGTGGAATGATTCAAAGAACTCTACAAGGAGGATGAGGACTTCTCCAAAGACTATAAGGTATGTGAAGACTTTAAGAATTACTTTGATAGTGAGTTTTATGACTACACATTGTAGAATGGTTTGTTATTCAAGGGTAACCAGCTATGTGTACCTAAAGGTTCAATGAGACAAAACCTTATACAAGAAAAGAAAAATGGCAGCCTTAGTGGACACTTTGGCTTGAATAAGACATTGGACCTAGTGCAAAGGTTCCACTATTGGCCCAATAAGCCAAGAGATGTTAAAAGGTATGTAGATAAATGTATTGTTTTCTAAAAGGCTAAAGGAATATCTTCCAATGCAGGGTTATATCATCCTTTACCAATCCCTAAGAGGCCATGGGAGTGTCTAAGTATGGAATTTATATTTGGTTTTCCTAAGACAACTACTCATTTTCATAGTGTCTATGTGGTGGTAGATAGATTTAGTAAACTAAGCCATTTCATACCATGCAAGACCACACATGATGCCAACTATATATCCCATCTACTTTTCAAGGAGGTGGTAAGGATTCATGGCCTGCCAATTAGCATAGTGTCAGATAGGGATGTCAAATTCATGGGGCATGTTTGGAAGACTTTGTGGAAGAGATTAGGAACCAACCTTGCATTTGGGTTAGCCTATCATCCTTAAATGGATGGCCAAATAGAGGTAATCAATAGAGTTTTGGAAAACCTATTAAGATGTCTTACCAAGTAGTATGGACAAGTGTGGGACCAGGTGTTATCACAAGCTGAATTTTCTTATAATGATATCATAAACCGGTCTACCAGAAAGAGCCCATTTGAAGTGGTGTATGGCATGCACCCAAGATGTGTGTGTGAGATTAGAGAACTTGGAAATCAAGTGGGAGTGAGTAGTCATTCTGATGACTTTTTTCAATCCATGAAAGAGGTCCATGAATAGGTTAGAAGGACATTGGTAGAAGCCAATCAAAAAGTGAAAGCTAAAGTTGATGAAAGGAGGAAGGATATACAGTTTAAAGTGGGAGATTGGGTGAAGGAACATCTTAACAAAGTAAGGATTCAGAAGGGCATACCCAACAAGCTTCAAATGAGGAGAGTTGGACCCTGTATGGTTTTAGCCAAATATGGCTCAAATGCATATAAGATAGGCATGCCTAGTGAACTATCTATCTCTCTAGTTTTCAATGTTCAAGACTTGGTCAAATATAAAGTGCCTGATGTGAAAGAAGAACAACACATTCTAGATGTTCATGATGATGTTAAAGACCTCAAAATACCAGTACAAGTGATACCTCAATCTGAGAGGATACTAGACTCAAGGGTGAAGAAACAAACTAGGCATAGAGTCTACATGGAGCACCTTGTGAAGTGGAAGTCTCTGCTTGAATTAGAGGCTCAATGGATTGAAGAAAATAGCTTTAAGAAGCTAGGTATTGATGTAACACTCCTTTCTCCTAATGGTACTTAGTTTAATTTTGTAGGGGAGTATGGTGCAGGAGCACCTAGGTTCTTGGCCAACCTAGATCCTAGTCTTCTAGTTTTGGCTTGTAGTGACCTTGGCCAAGTCACTGTCCAATAACAACTTTTTTTTGTGTTCCTAGTGTGTGTGAAAGTTTGGAGATCCAATAGGATTTTAGGAATATGATTAAGTATTTAGTGATGGTTTCAATAGGCCTAGAGTGGACCCAAGGGTTATGTCTTGTATGCCATTTAATGTTACCAATCAGTCGAAGTAATGGTTTGACTATGGAAATGGGATAAATGAGTGAAATAAGTATGAAAAAGGGTCTTAGAGGTCTTACGTTAGGGGTCTTTTTAGACCTATTGGAACAACCTTAGAAAAGTTGGCATGTAATTTTGCAAAGTTGTCATGACAATGATTTGTCAAAGGGCCTATCTGAGGGATAGAGTTAGTTATAGGGTTGAAACTAACCAAACTCATTTGAATAAGCCTATATATGTCTTTCCCTATCAAGACATAAGGTTGGATCTCATTTTTGTGTGTGTCCTTTCAGATTTTAATAGACTGGTGTGACTGTACCCATTTTGGCATTGAATAGAATGCTTGGTAATCCTAAAACATGGATTATTCCTGAGAAAATATTTGCATGAGTTTATTATTAATGTTTTTATAAGTAGATTAGAGCTTTGTTTTGATAGCTTTCTTATTGTCTTTACAAGTTAAATCATCATCTGTGACCAGTTTACTGGATTGTTTAGAGTAGAGGTAACACTAATGGTTCTAACATAGGTTTCCATGGATGGTTTTGCCAAGCCTCCTAGAATATGTTAGGGCACTATATATTCTTTGTAAATATGTATTTTTATGGTCTATTTTTTAGGGGAATGATTTTTAAGAACAAGCCCTAGGCAAGCCAGAGCTATCCTGGTTAGGTACCTTGTTGTTCATCCAAAAAATCAGAGAGGGATCAAGGATTGATAAGATCAATCTAGTTGGAAGAAAGTGTTCCTTGATGATAAAAGACTAAATTCTATGAAGGAGAGCCTTTGACCAATTCGGCAAGGGGTGTATCCATCAAACCCTCACTGAAAACTAGTGAGGCCTAATTAGGCCTAAAAACAAGGCTTAAAGATAGGAAAGTATTGTACGGAGGACTTGGAGACCTAAGGAGTTTAGAATCCTTTGTAACTTCAAAAAGGGTATTAGGAAGTGTGATCATCTTGGAAACTTGTGTGAGAAGTTGATAAGTTAAGCCCTAAAAGGTGTGTTGCAAGACCTACAAGGACCTAGTAGCCTTTTGGTCTAGAATTTGGAGATCAACTTGTGGTAGGAGAAAGCTACATGGTGGAACACCTCAAAAGTAACCAAACTAATACCAATTTGAGTCTTCTCTCATTATTATCACATGGAATCAAGTATTTGAATGAGGGAATGAATTCCATAGTTGAATTCATAGGAAGGGTATTGTGAACAAGATTGAGTTGTAAACCTTGGTAGTGAGATCTTGAGGAGTAGAGGAGAATAGGAAGAATCCCATAGAGTGAAGGGTCTAAAGAACCCTAAGATAGGTCAAGGATAAACCTAGGTAAGTCCTAAAGGAAGTAGGGATAGTTTGAAGAAGATCTCCCTATCATAATCTAACTAATGTCATGTAAGTAAATAACAATTAATTAAGTAACTAACTAATGTCTTAAGGAGATTTCGTAAGGGGAGGTAATGCATCACAACATATACATAAAAGAATGCACATAAAATATATATTAAAACTATTGAACCATCAAAGTATATACATGTACAAACTTTAAAATATAATTAAGTAATCTAACTAGTGTCATGTAAGTAAAAATAATTAATTAACTAACTAATGTCTTAAGGGGATGTCTTAACATACATAAAAACATACAATTAATTAAGTAACTCAATAAAAATTACCAAGTATGCATAACTATATATATCAAACATACATGTAGTTCAACATACATAAAATCATATATCCAATATCCAATGCATTAAATAAGAGTTCAAATATTAAAGTAAGAGAGCTACAAAAAGAAGTTTATCATAAAGCTCCTGATACATATAGTCTGGATCATCTCTATCTTTTACTATCTCCAAAAGAAATTCATGTTCTTCAATAGACAACCTCCACTTTTGATTGTCATGTCCTCTATTTTGCAATGTCTTGAATTGAAACTTTGTTGCTATAACCAAGTGACTATAATGTATAACTTTTTGGCCACGTATGTATTCAATAAATTGAACACCACTTTTGTTGATCTTTAGTTGTTGTTAATAGGGTCTTTCAATAACAAATGAACCAGTTGGATATGTTTGTCCATCATCATATACACTTTCTTCTAGCAACTTGTATTTTTATTTTTTGTATCTTAGTAGATAATAATCTACACTTTCTGCATTGTCAGTATCTGCAACTATAGGAAAAATATCACCTATACAAATGGATTCTACTAAAATTAAACATCACTTGCATGATAAATTAAAATTAAATAAAAGAACATCTATGTGCACACACTTGTAAAAACTAAATTAGAAACACACTCATAATCAGCTGAATATATAGGATCATGAATGTTTCTGTCAATTTCATCATCTTCATAAGGAGGCATTTTGATTAACTCCTTCATATCCCATTGTGAAACATATCCATTTGCAATATTCTCACATTGACTTGTCGGATTGTCCTCAATGCAGTGAGCACAAAAGCATGATTTTTCTCTTACTTGAATCAAAAGAGGCTTGTGTTGTCCTGTAGTCATCAATTGATGTAAACTTCTAATACCAACAATTCTTTGACAATTGTAAGGATTAGATCGGTCTATATCTGTTACAAATATGAAATGAAATTTGCACATTTTTAGATCAACAATTATGATAAAATAGATGAACACAAAATCAGATTTTAATTTAAAATTTTATAAAAAAATATAAATTACCTTTCACTTCCCAAAAATAATGTTTTTTGTATTTGGTGTCTCGATGAGCAAAATGAATTTGACACCATTTAACAATTTTCTTTGAATTCTCTATCATGTTACCTATAGATTTTTGAACTACCAGTTTAAAGAAAATGGATCTAAGCTAAAATTATATTATTTGATATATATATATATATATATATATATATATATATATATGTATATATATATATATATGTGTGTGTATATATATATATATATATATATATATATATATATATATATATATATATATATATATATATATATATATATATATATATATATATATATCTGTGTGTGTGTGTGTGTAGCGAACACCATTTGTACCTACAAGTTCATGTTGGTGAAGTGCACGCTTCACACACACTCCTACTCCATCGTGATCTCCTTTTCCATGTCCACTTTCAAAGAAGTTTCATAGAAACTTAACATTGTGTCTAGCATGTTACATGGCTAGCCAAATTAAAGGCTTTTGTAGATTTAAATTGTCCTACAAAATTAAGTTGTAGATGCATACATACATGTAATCATTTAATAATTTAACAAGTAATTAAATGATAATGAAAATGAATTGAAGTAGATACACTTGCATGCACAACCATCAGACCAAATCCAGCGTTGTGAAGTCTTTATCCTGTGATTCATAATATCTTTAAAATACATTGAAAAATAATGAGCCACATAGCTCCTATCATGAACCTTATCATTTCTCATATAGAAATGAACCTCCTTGATGATAATGCATTCATTTGGATTAGTACTTTCTACCTCATCCAAATCAAATTGTGCATGTTTATAGGTCACTTGCACAAATATTGCAACCTTCTTGGAATGATAATATTGAGCTTGAAGCTCCATTTGAGGGGAAAATGTATAGTTCTCAGAGAAATCTACAATTGAAAGAATACAACCAGGTGGAAAACAATCTTTGGAATCACAAAACTATTTAGCTTGCCATCGTGCACCATGACAATGCTGGATATGTGGATAAATTAGAGTATGAAATCTGGTCATAAACTCAAGGTAGGGAAATTCACTCTCCTTCAATACATTTTTTTTGGACTCATCTCCGGTCTTAGTTTGATATGTCTCATATTCAAATCTTTTCCACAAAACTAGTGTTGAAACATTAATATTCTCAATTTACAATGGAAATTTATGCAAATATCCACAATCATTGCATGAACTCTTTATACATTATACTTTGAACTCATCTAAATCTTCTAATTTATCACATAAAATAGACTTCACAAAGTCTATCATACTTCCAGGGATGACTATACTTGAATCAAGAACTACCATAACATTTTTATATGATTACAAGTATAGATGAAACTCAACATGATTTTGACAACAACAAGTTTCATGAACCTTATTTATGCGTACAAAGAAAGGGCACAACCTCTCAAACATTATTTTACATATGTTCACATCTTAAAATTTTTAATTGAATGCTTCAAATAATTCACTTTGTGTTGTATCTATAAAATGTTTTGGTTGTGCAATTTTCATACTGGTCTCTTCATCCTTTATCTATTTTGTATCCCTTCTATTAGAAGAAACATGGGAGTGAGTGGTCCAATATTCAATGACCAGTCTTTTTGCATCTTCAAAAAATTTATCTTTTTGAGGAATTCTACAAATATTTACCCAATTGTTTTCAACGTATTCATCTAACATATATTTCTCTTCTTGATATATCTTTGAACAGTTCTTCTAGATACATTTAGTAAATCTGATATTTCATGTACTTGTTTTCCTTGTGTCAACCTCCTACTAGATAAATTAGTCATCAATGCTCTATGTGCAGCACTTAAATCAGCTCCTCGACTTGAGTTGTTAATGTCATTCAATGCATCTTGCAAATTTTCAACTATTGTTTGATTTACATTGTCTCCTGATCTTTTCTTGTTATCAACACCCAACAACTCCAAAACATGAGTCATTTATTTTTTCATGAACAACCTAGAAAATAATTGAGCTCTTCCAACCATACTTTTATTTTTAAAATATTCATCCCAAATTTTTTGCAATGTGCTTTAATTATGCTTTCAGATACCATTTGTTCAGATGAAATTTGACTGAAAAGTGAATCCTCATTCATCTCCATCAAATTGCCAATGCCAAAAGATATATTTTGACCTTCAAAACTATCAATTTGTTTCCCTAGTTGAATTGCATCTTCTTGAATATCAATAGGTTCTTCCCAAACTTCAACAAGTTCTTCTTGAACTTCAACAAGTTGATCTTGATTACATTTTGTATGACCTTTCATTTTGTCATCCCTTATTCGATCACATTTTTTTTGTTCTATTCTTTTTATTCCTCATTGCAAAATCTATTCAAATTGAGAGCTTCAATTCACCTACAAACACAAAACCATATACCCAAGAAAAAAATAAAAAATTAATATTAATAAGTTCATAATTCAAGTACTAATTGAACAATGCTTTAATTAAAAACACAAAAAAATTAAAGTAATTAATAAATTTGCAAAAAACCTTTAAAACTCTATAAAAAAAAGATTTTATTTTAAAAATCATTTATTCTTGGCCAGATTTTATCAATTTGTCATTTTTTAATTCAAAAAACAATTCTTTAAAATATGAGGTTTGAGAGGCGTGGTCATTAAAACTTTATGAAAAATTATTTTATTTAAAAAATCATTTATTCCTAGTCGGATTTTATCAATTTGTTAATTTTTTTAATTCAAAAAATAATTCTTTAAAATATGAGGTTTGAGGGGTGTGGTCATCCACACAACCATGTTTGGTCGGCCTTAGTTTCAACCAAACCAGTTCTAGTCGAACCAGGTCTAACCCAACTAGTTTCGGTCAAACCTACCTATGTGGCATCCTATGTGGTAGCCAAATAAGAAAAAAATATGAGTTTCAGAAGTTCTCACTTTTGGATCAGAATTCTTCATCAAATTTTAGCTTTCTATAAAATAAAAAATACCATTTTGTAGAGCTCAGAGTCAAGATTATGGTCATATAATTTTTAAAATGTTTTGATTTCATATAATATATTATAAGTTGAAAATACTTCAAGTAGGTATTTCAACAATTAAGAACATGCTCATTCGGAAAAAGAAAGAAAAAATAGAAAATCATGTCAGAAAAATTTAAAACTTATATTTAACACTAGAGGAGAGAGACCTCTTCAAGAATAAATATTTTTTTTTCTTAATGGTGTAGATTTGATAGGGAAAATTTGGTGGGAACCAAAGACTGTTGATTTCAGGTAACGACGACTTTGGATAGTTATAACAGACAAAATATATACCAAAATCCAATCTTTCTTTTTTCTGCACTTGCTATACATCTCATCTAAAACATATTCTGAAATCAGAGAAAAAAAAGATTATTTGTATAGAGTTTTTTGGTGGGAACTAGACCCTAGATTTTTAGCATATTTCAGCAATTAAAAAAAGACTTCACAAATTTAAAAACTATGTCAATTTTTGTTCAATTTTTAAAAAAAAAATTATAGGCATAAACTTCATCCAATTTTACACATTTCATTAGTTTACATCATCTTCAAATTCTAAACACAAATGCCACTTTTATATTGTTAAAGTTGAAAAATTTGCATGTTGTTGACCTTTTGCTTTATAAAAGTGTTACATAAGTTTGTACTTTTACCTGGGCCCAAAAGTTTCACTATAGTCAATACCTTATTCTTGTGCATATCCTTTGTAGACTAGTCTTTCTTTGTTTGTTATCACATCTTCTTTCTCATTGAGTTTATTCTTTAAATCCATTTTGTTCCAATCGCATTCTTATCCTTAGGTCTTGGTACCAGTGACCATGTGTTATTCTTTTCAATCTGATCAATTTCCTCTTTCATAACATTAATCCAGTCTTCATTTCCAAATGTATCCTTCACTAATATTGGCTCAAATTAAAAAATAAAACATGTTTTATCTTTCAACTTACTTCTTGTCATGACTCCTAGGTTCTTGTCTCCAATTATCTTTCTCAGTGAGTGATGTCTTCTCACATATTTTGCTAATATAGGCCTAGTAGACTATTCATCACTATTTTCATCTCTCGGTGGAGGCTCATTTAGCTCATCAGTTCCTCCTTATTTCATCTTAGTTGCACATCAACTAAATTACCTTCCTATACATAAACAAATCTTTTGTAATCCTCAAGTTCCTTATTTCTATATTCTTCATTCCTTTCTGGAAATTCATCAATGCTCACATCTTCACTTTCAACAATTTTGTCAATAGCCTTGATCAAACATTTATAGGCTTTTCTCTTTGATAAATAACCGAGGCATATACCTTCATCACTTTTAGAATCAAACTTTCCATTTCTTTCATCTTTCAATATGTAACACCTACTTCCAAAGATTTTAAAGTAACTTACATTCAATGTGTGACTATACTAGAGTTCATAAGGGGTCTTGTTTGTTCCTTTCTTCAACTGTACTCAGTTGAGTGTGTAGATTGTAGTGCTTAGGGGTTCTCTCTAGAATGTTTGTGAAATTTATTTGTCAATCAACAGTGTTTTGGCACAATCAACTATAGATCTATTCCTTCTCTCAGCTATACCATTTTTTTGTGGAGTCCTCAGTGAAGATACTTGTCTTTTGATCTGATTTTCATTACATTAGACAATAAATTAATCAAAGATAAATTCATCTCCTCTATCTGATCTTAGACATTTCAACAATTTTCTTGTTTCCTTTTCAACTCTAGTTTTATACTACTTGAACATTTGGAATGCATCAAACTTCTCTTTTATAAATATGATAGACATTATTCTTGAATAATCATCAACAAACAAAATGAAATACCGATCTCCATAATAGCTTTGAACTCTAATAAGACCACAAAGTTCAGTGTGAACTAATTCCAAAATACTATTGGTAGAGTAATATTTACCTGAGAAACTTGACTTAGTCATCTTACCAATCTGACATTCTTTGCACATCACTTTATCAGGTTTGCTTAATTTTGGTAGACCTTTGACTCTATTCATTTTTCATGCCTTAATCATATTATAAAAATTTACATGAAACAGTCTCTTATGCCATAGCCAGGCATGTTCAAATTTAGTAAATAAGAAAATCTTTGCAGTGGTATCAAGATAAAATAAATTATCTTTAGATTGTTCACTAGTTCTAATTATATCTCCATCAGTACCATAAATCTTCACCTTTCTAATCTAAAATTCTAGTCGGTGGTCACTATTGTTTAGTTGTGCAACACTAAATAGATTATTGTTCATTCCTTTAACCCAATATACATCATCACATCTCATCTTTTCATTCAATTTAATTGATCCTTTACCTTCAACAAGATATGGAGCAGCATTGCCAAATCTAAAAAATCCTCTATCATGCTCTTCTAGGTTTTCAAATGTATAAATATCACTAGTCATATGATGTGAACATCCATTATCCATATTCTATGGGTCATCTTTACTTACATGAGAAACAAGTTCCTTTTGATGCTCAAGAATTTCTTCATCTGATTTTTCCTTTACAACAACATAAACAACTTCATATCCTTCTTCAGTATCATCAGATTCATCATCGGTTATACCTTCTTCAGCTAGGTATCAAAACTTGCTACCTTTATCCTTGTAGTCTCTAAATCTTTGGTGCCAGTTGTCCCTTTTGTCATTATTATCATTCATGTCATTGTCAGGACATCTCGATGCAATGTGACCAGTCTTATTGCAGTTAAAACATTTTAGAGGTAATTTGCCTTTGTACTTTAATTTACCTCTCGGTAGTCTCTTAGCCAATAGTGCCTCTAACTCTTCTTTTTATTTTTCTTCATTTAGAATATTATAATATTCGTTTCCATATGAACTATTGTGAATCTCTTTGTCTTTTATTGATGATCCAATGCTTAAAGATTACTTGAATGTAGTTTCAATGGGGAGTAGACTACTATCATAATTACTTAGCTCAAAAGAAGTCAACTTACCAATTAGGGCTTCAAGAGTAACGACATTATTTGGTATAGATCTTAGTTCCTAAATAAAGGATACTCTAATAGAATATTTGGAAGAAATAGTTCTCACAATTTTACTTACCACTTATTCATCAGTCAATGATCCACCACCACCTATGATGACACTCACAACTTCCTTGATTCTATAACTATATTGTGTGATGTTCTCTTTATCCTTCATTCTCATTTCATCACAATTTCCTCTCAGACTATCAACCTTAGATTTTTGTACATGATGATCTCCTTCATATATAAGTGTAAGACTCTCCCACATAGCTTTTGAATTGACACAATCATTAACATCATAGAATTCAACATCGGTTAGGGAAGAAGCAATCTCTATCATTACCAAGTTGTGTTCTTTCTTCTCTCTCATCTAATCAATTGTCATAGGTTCAGGAGACGGTGGAGTAAAATCATTATCCAGAAGATCCAGTACAAATTTTCCAATCCTAGATGGATACAATATCATCCTTCTTTGCCATGTTGAGAAACTTTCCTTGTTTAGCTTAAGTACTTCTCTCCTATACATCTTCAGATCTTTTACTCAAGTCCTTCAAAATTTTCTCTCCAAAATACTTAGCTCTGATACCAATTGCTAGATTACAGAGAGAGCGGGGGGGGAGTGAATCAGTAATCCCTAATTCCAAATACCTAAAAAACATTTCTCTTATTAACTCAGTGATAACTTGGCTAAACACAATTTACTATTTACCAACAATAGTAAATAAAATTTATCAATTAGTAAATCATTCACACAAATCATGCATTACATGTAACACTAGTATTTAACATGGAACCCTAACTTTGGGCAAACCCACTGTGGGAATTTTTTCCCACTAAGACAATACTCTTCTGAAGTACATCTATTTAAGAGCCAATCTAGTTAAAGATTATATTGCACACTATTAGGTGTGACCCGATCAAGTGATTTACCTCAGATTTTTGAGGGTCTTCACCTTGTTAGGAGTGGTTTGGTTAAAGGGCTTTAAACAATCTTTATAATGTTACCTTTTTCAAGGATTTTATAATAAGATTGTTAAGTCCACTCTGTTACAAATGCTACTAAGCAATAGTAAATGATTTAACCTATAAATTCAAAACTATTTTTGCATAACCAAATCATGTGTGCACTCTTCAATCTTCACTTCAATTCTTCACTTTCCACTGGCTTCCACACTTCATCAGATCCTTCTATCCAACTCAGAATCTCTTTGTTCCTTCTTCACTATTTCATTCGGTGACTCCTCAAATCCTCAATTTTCCATCCATTTGTTCATACAAATTCATCCTTTATATAGACAAATTTTTCCTATTAATATCCTCTATTTTTTTTTCTTTGATCAATCTTAACTGTTCAATTCATTATACCTTGAATTTGGATCTCGGTAACACATTTTCTTTTCACCTAGGAACTAGAAATTTTCTTGAAACTTGTTCCTTTTCTTTAACCATTTAGATCTAAGCCATAGATCTTCACCTGGAATTTTCTTGTCCATATATCTATGTAACTGAGTTTTCTTGTCATAATGATCATCCATATCATCATAGATAGTCATTAAATGTCATTCCAATCTTTATTTAATTATTGTTCCTTGCTCGGTGGCTCATCCTAAATTTTAGTTAACTTCACAGGGTGCCTTCGGTTCCTTTTCCTTTACTGAGTGACATTTCCTGCTCGGTAGCCAAAACTCTTTTGCTTACCAACTTGAGAATTCTTCATTACCATGCTTTATCATCTTAACATAATCATATGTTAGGGGGAAAACAATTATATCAACATAATCTAATTATTGTCAGATATGTATCAATTTCCCATTTAAGCTCTTCAACTTCACAACATCTCATTTCTTCATCTTCTTAACTCATTCAACTTATATCATATACCTAATGATATGGAAACATAATATAAACTAGAAATCAATTACTTGACATCAATGGCAAGACAATAACTGATCTAACATTTCTACTATCTTGTATTCCTCTTATCTTAGTTGGTCTTCATCATCAACACCATTAGATAATCAATCTTTAACATACCTATCAGTTTTGGTAACACCCTTTACTACGGATAATATATTCTAGGACTCTTGACTACATGAGGAGACGCAGAGTTCATGTATCTGAGAATTCAATTTTAAATTTCAATTAAATAGTTCAATGTATATATATTTTGATGTTAATTTTTTTTTGAACATATAATTGAAGTAACTTAATTGTAGTTTGAACTTTTTAATTTGTGAAGGATCCTTCAAAGCCAAAGACTAATTCAAAGAGGCTACATTTTGATGATCCACTAGTAGCCTAGGATTTCATAGAGATATTTAGTGATAAATATTTTGAGATGCCATGTGCCATATTTTGAGATGGAAAATATTACATTGTATAGAGATATGTGTATTTTGTAGAGATTTTGAGATGGCACATGCCACATTTTGTAAAACTTTGTTCAAGTTGACATTTATGCCATATTTGTATATGAAGATACATAGCTTTTTTCAAAAAATTATATATAGAATGTGCATTTTCATATAATTTCTTCCTAATGTGTAGTAGATGTATTATTCATGTTTATGAAATCATTAGATATTTCTGTTATGCAAGTGTTGTTGTTACTATGTTTCAATATTATCCAATGTTTATGGATGATATTTGTTACTATTTTTCCATAATATTTGATGTTTTTTGATAATATTCTATTCAATGTCCTCTACTAGGAGGCTATTAATTTTCAATGATTAGCATACATCACTATAGATTTAAATTAGATCAAATTAATAAACAATGAATAGTCCATAACTCATTTGGTATTTAACATACTTAACATACATAGTTAACATTTGGATTTATTTATTGTAGGGTTTTTTCAAACCAATATACAAGTAGGCTCCCTTAAGGATTCAAAACCCCATCCATATTTCATCTTTATATTCACATACATTGTTATGTTAGTGAATGATTTTATATATCAATGAATTATGATTGAATGAATATGGAATTTATAGATTTAAGAGTGATGATCCCTTCTTCCATGCATTCAAAAAATGACTTTCCCACCTATTTATATCTTCATGATGATAGAGTCACAACCTCTAGTTATTACAACATTTCTAGAGAGTCCCAATCCTTCATCATTTATGCCCTTTGAAAAAGTTTCAACCTTTCATAACTACCACCTTTTGAGAGAGTCACACTCCTTGAAAATAGTGCAAGGCATCCTAAATATCATTCTGTCATCATGAACTGAAACCGCTAGCACAAAAATCTACTTAGGAAGGTTTACCCTAGTCATGATCTTTTTTCGGCTCCCCACTCACTAGGATTCTCGACACCAGACCTTATTGACAATGTCCATTAAGTTCCCTAAGTGCACAAAATTGAAAAAATTTGATGGGCTATTTATCCAAATTTGAAGCACCTAAAAATGATTCATGTAAAATTATATGATCAAAGGAGGCCCGTCTACAATAACCTATATCTTATATCTTTAAGACTCGAAGAGGTTTTTGTAGGGAAAAATTTTTTCCATTGGTGCCAAAATTGTCAGATGCATTAAATTAAAAGTTTCAAGGTAGCCCAATTCTCTCTATTTGTCATGGTCACAAACTATTAGTGTGAATGCATCTATTTGGGAATTTTTACCTTAGGCATGGTCTTGTTTTGGATCTCCACTCATTGAAATGCACGATGCTATAACTTACCAACAATGTCCCTTAAGTTTCCTAAGTACACAAAAGTGATGAACTTTGACAAGCTATTTCTGCCAATCCATGGAACTTGAAAATGATTTGTCTAAATGAATAGGATTGTGAGAGGCCTCTATAAAATAACCTATCTCATAATTTCAAAACTCAAAGTGGTTTTTATAGAGTAGTGATTTCTCTATAGATGTAAAAATTATTACATGCATACAATGGAAAGTTGCAAGGTAGCCCAAAAATTGATATTTTCATTATAGGTGAAAAATACCAATATGAAAGTGTCTAATTGGAAAAATTTACCCTAGTAATGGTATTGCTTTGGATCCCCACTTGCTAGAACACTCAACACCATACCCTACCGAGGTACCTTAAGTGCCCTAAGTGCACAAAAATGATGAAATTTGATTACATATTTCTCCCAATCCATGGCATCTTTGAATGATCTAAATAAATGTATAGGATAATGAGAGGCCCCTCTACAAATAGATAACTTATATTTTCAAACTATAAGTGGTTTTTTAGGGTAGTGATTACTTTGTCGATGCAAAAATTGTCAGATGCATTTAATGAAAAGTTTTAAGGTAGCCCAAATATCACTCTCTTCATAAAGGGTACAAACCACCACCATGAACACATCTTATTGGGTGGGTTTACCCTAGGCATGGTCCTAGTTTGGCTTCCCACTTGCCAGAATGCTTGGTGCCATACCCTATTGGTGATGTCCCTTAAGTGTCTTGGGTGCACAAAAGTGAAGAAATTTGATGAGCTATTTATCCCAATTTGTGGCACCTCCAAATATTTTTTCCAAATATATAGGATTTAAAGAGGCCTATCTACAATAACCTATCTCAAATTTTCAAAACTCAAAGTAGTTTTTGTAGGGAAATAATTTTTTTGTTGATGTAAAAATAGTTAGATCCATTCAATAGAAAGCTGCAAGGCATTCCAAATCTCTCTCTATTTGTTGTCGGCACAAAATTTTACCATGAAAACATTTATTTGGGTGGGTTTACCCTAGGCATGGTTTGATTTTGGATACCCACTCATCAAAATGCTTAGCACCATACCCCCAATGAAATCCCTTAGGTGCCCCAAGTGCACAAAAGTGACTAACTTTGACGAGCTATTTTTTTCCAATATGTGGAACCTACAAATGATTCGTATGAATGTATAGGATCATAAGAGGCCCCTATAAAATAAATTATCTCATATTTTTGATACTCAAACTAGTTTTTTAGGGAAGCAATTTTTTCGTACTTATAAAAATCATCAAATGCATTCAATGTAAAGTAACAAGATAGCCAAAATATTGCTCTATTCATTGTGGGAAAAAAATGCCAACATGAACAAGTTCTATTGGCTAGGTTTACACTAGGCATGGTCCCATTTTGGCTCCCCAGTCATCAGAGCACTCAGTACCATACCCTATAGATAATGTCCCTTAAGTTCCCTAATGACCTAATAAATTTCTAGAACCTGTTGGCAAAATTGTCAGTGCTCCCTCAGGATTCACAACATGGATTAATAGCCTCTTGTGTCTTCTATAAGTATAGTGGTTGTATCAAGCATTAACAATTTGATCTTTTGGTGCAACAACAACCACTACTTGTAACAAGTGGTATCAGAGCTTGGTGACAGGTTCGAATCCCCTTAGGTAACACTGAGGGGGAGATTGTTGGAAAAATGGTCAGTGCTCCCCTCGAGATTCGTAACATGGCTTAACCAACCTCACATGTCTTCTATAAGTCTAGTGGTTGTATCAAGCATTAACAGGTTGATATTTTGGTGCAACAACAACCACTACTTGTAATACAATCTAGGTCAACCATGATAAAACTAGGACAATCGTAATGGAACTAAGACAATCATAATAGACATAGGAAAACCCTAATGAACCTAGGACAACCTATCAACATCCATAATGAAATATTCATCCATAATGAGCACATTATAAGATCTTAATCAGCACATTATAAGAGCTTAATAAATAAATTAGGATACATAATGACATATTATAAGAGTTTCATCAACACATTAATAGAAATCCTATTAGAGAATTTTATTTTTTCATTTCACATTAGAAATAGAAATATAAGTTACACCATGTAAAAATACATCAATACTATCAAAAAATGCTATATACTCATGTCTTTCTTCTTTCCCATGTCCTCATGTAGAAATACATCATATATCATCAATACAGCTACATCATGTACTAATACATCATTGCTATAAAAAAACCATATATACTCATGTTCTCATGTACAAATACATCCTATATCATCAATAAAACTACATAATGTACAAATACATCAATGCTATAGAAAAAACCCTAGATACACAACTACTACATTTGGTTTTGATATTTGTGCTCCATAATGTATAGCTCAAACCATTGGTACTCTCAAAGATACCTACATTGCAAAATTGTGTAAAAAATATTAGTATTATAGAAATAATACTAATTAAATGTACAAATTAACAATGAAAGTAAGATAAAATCCAAAGCATGGTAGTGGAATCTTGTATGTCCATCATATTTTTAATCCTTGCATTCCCAAGCCATGAGAAGATGAATTTTATTGACCAAAAATGTTAAAGAACCAAAACATAATGAACATAATGAGCCAAAGAAAATGATGAACCTTACCAGATCATTTGGTATGAGCTATTCAAGTGTATCTAAATCATGGGATATATATATATATATATATATATATATATATATATATATATATATATATATATATATATATATATATATATATATATATATATATATATATATATATATATATAGACACACAGAGAGAGAGAGAGAGAGAGAGAGTTAAACAAGTTGAATAATAGAGAGGGGGTGAATTAGTTATAATAAATAAATTTCCTTAACCTTAATTAATCCGGTGAATACTTAAAAAAATCATAAACATAAAAATAGATATTAACATAAATGCACAAAACACCAAACACCATGAACATGAGAATTTACATGGAAATCCAATATGGGAAAAATCATGAAGAAACTAATTCTCATTAATAGAACACTAGTTTAGGAGATTTTTACAAAGGCTCATTATTGATTTTCTTACTAAAAGTAAGCCTCACTAGCAATTGGAATAACTACCTAGTAGTAATAAGGATCACTACCAATGAAAAAGGTTCATTGCCAAAATATAAGAAATGAAAAGGAATCCACCAATGTAGTCATTGTCACTAATAATCAACAAAAAAGGAATGATATGGCAATCTTCTATAAGTTGCATAAACTCAAGTATACATATCAATACACAAATATTTCCTTGTTAGATTCTCATTCACTTCATATATTTCATACTTCCTCATTCTCTTATACCATTCCATGCCAAGAACTAGGTCATTCTAATACAATTTGAAATAGTTCATAACAAAATCTCCCATGGTGGTAAGGAATGAAACATGGACCACATAGATTATCCTTACTCAATTCAACATGCCTTGCATACAATAGCATGCTCAACATTCACTGTGATCTTCAAAACCAAAAAATAGGATCTATATACATTATAATGCAAACATTTAAAATGAAGCACAAAAACCACTTTCTAGATGGGACCAAGGCCAAATAAATGAGTCACGTTATGCTTCAAGATGAATGGGACAATCATGAACTCAACTAAAGATAGATCTTCATAGAACATAATCAACATCAAACTATACTAAATCACCATATCTAAGCTTAGAACATGTTGACATAAATGGAGACCATTAATGAAAACAACAATAATAGCATTAACATCACATTTGAACAATCTCTCCCTTTGTCATTGATGGAAATATTCATCAATAAAAAATAAAACAACTCACCAATCATAGAAATTTCAAATTCTTTTTGCATCTCTTCTCCAAATTTGTTGGACAAAACACCTTTTCCTCCAAAAATTATGTCATCAACATAAACCACAATAATCAAGATATAATCTCAATAAACTCTGAAATACAAATTATTGTCAGTAGATCCCTTCTAAAATCCTTGTCTGATCAAATATTTGTCCCATCTAACATACCAAGCTCTAGGTCCCTACTTCAATCCATACAATTATTTCTTCAATCTGCAAACATCTTGCAAATCCTTTTCAAACTTGAATAATTCCAGTTGTTCAATGTAGACTTCTTCCTTCAATTATCCATTCAAGAACATTTACTTAGCATTCATATGGTAAATATTGAAATCTTTAAATGTTTCAAATTCTAAGAATATCTAGATCACCTCCATCTAGAAAATAGGGACACAAGTTTAATCAAAATCAATACCTTCAATATGATTGTAACCCTTGCAAACCAATCTTTCCTTATTTCTCATTGTCTTTCTATTTTCATCCAGTTTGTTTTAAAATATCCACTATGTACCAATCAAATTATTATTAGCTAGTCTAGGCACAAGTTCCCAAGTCTAATTTTTCTCTATCTAATCAATTTCTTCTTCCATTTATCTTACCCAGTTCTAATCATTACATTATTTTTTCATAAGCTTAGGTTCAATATCTAAAATTAGACACAATAACACTTGTTCCTAAGAAAATCTACTTCTTGTAATGATGATTTTATTCTTATCTCCTATAATCTAATTATCTGAATGATTTCTCTGTACATACCTTGGGGTCTTACTTGTATATGCCACGACCTTCTTCTTCTTCGTGTTCTTGTTCTTGTTCTTGTTCTTATTCTTGTTCTTGTTCTTGTTCTTCTTCTTCTTCTTATTCTTCTTATTCTTCTTCTTCTTCTTCTTCTTCTTCTTCTTCTTCTTCTTCTTCTTCTTCTCTCTCCTTTGTGTCAAATTCATATACAATATATTTTTAAGGATTTTTAAAAATATATTTATGAACCTTCACATTCACACATTCAACTATCTTGTTATGTATTTTGTAGTAACACTGACACACTTTTCTCCTTGTAGAATATCCTGAAACTATCCCTTCATCGTCTCTTTTGTCAAACTTTCCAATATTTTCTTCATCTCTTTGAATATAGCACTTTCTTCCAAAATTCTTGAATTATTTCACCATAGGAACCCTTCCATGTCATATCTCCTATGATGTGTTTCTATATTTCTTCTCGTAAATAATTTTGTTAAGTGTATACATTGTTGTATATATTTCTTCTTTCTAGTAAAATTTTGGTAAACCTACTTGATCATTTCCCTAGCTTCTTCATGAACTGTCTGATTCATCCTTTCCATGACACCATTCTATTGTGGTGTTGCAAGGGCTATTAACTATCTTTTAATGACATGTTTTTCACTGAATTTTTTAAATTCATCATAAGTAAACTCTCCTCCTCTATTAGATTCAAACATTTAATCTTCTTACCAACTTCATTCTCAACTCTTGCTTTAAATATATTGAATTTATGAAATTCTTTTGATTTCTCATTTAAGAATGCAACCCAAGATAAAATGGAAATAATTATTAATAAAAATCCCAAAATATCTCTCACCTTGTAAGCTTCTTGTTCTTGTAGGACCACATAGGTCAGTGTGCACAAGATCTAACAGATATGTAGATAAATGATATTTTCCTTTGAATGAATCCCTTATCTACTTTCCTTCTTGGCAAACCTTATGCTTAATGCTCTTTGGTTTAAATTGTCTTGGAAAATATCTTACTACACATGTTAAAATTATCCTTCTAAATTTTCAAAATTGATGTGACACATCCTCTGTTGCCTAAGCCAACTATCATCTGTCTAAGATACTAAGAAAATCTTTGTTTCTTCTTCAATTTGATTTAAGTTCATTCATGTTCTTCTTCTAACTACAATAATAGTTTAAGCTTATTTCGGATTTCACAACCTTCATACTTGTTATTAATAGATTTTGTTTAAATTCCTCAGGCTCTAATTTTCCCAAAATCACCCCATAATTTTAAAAAGGTGTTGTTCACTTAAAGTTCCAATCCTTTGCATATGCACCCTGTCGGTTGAACTTGAACCTTGAACTCTCCTAGTTAAAGATTCAATGTTCAATAAAATCATTCAATATGATTTTCCTTTTGTTTGCAAGATTAGCGGCATTTTGTCTTTGTAGTGCACACTCATCCAATGAACTATGAACCATGAACTCTCATAGTTCAAGATTCAAATTTCAACAGACGTTCCATTTTTGCAAAGTGCTTTTCTTTATTTTCTGCCTTGTCACTTTTGTTTTTGCTTTATTTTATAATTGTACCAAAGGATGGTCCTTCTGCCTTCTCATTGAACTTGAACCATGAACTCTCATAGTTCAAGGTTCAAAGTTCAATCTGTGCCTGTAAGTTGTGAAAATGCAAAGTGGTGATTTGACATAAAGGATAGAGGGCGATTGATTATGACTTCTGTGCATGGCGAGGATATTGTAATTAATCAAAATGACATTTAAGTGTCACTTTAGATTGGGAAAGTATAGTAATCAATACTTAAGGTGGTGCAAGTTACCCGGTGATCATTAATTAAACCTTGTGTGACATAATTTTGCCATTATTGTGAATCTCCTAGGATTTTGTAAACTATTTTATGATAAATTGACAAGCTTAGCCTATTTTATTCATAATGCTCAACACATCTCATGCAGCCAACGTAGAAGAAGGTATCCTCTCCTCATCCCAGAGCTTAGTTCATCACATAAAAACTAGGTGAGTCTCTCTATTGGCCTCCATTATCTCAGTTAAAGCTCTTTCCTTTGTAAAAGTTGAATTCCTTTGAAATTGTTGCATCTCCCTGTTATTTTCCTAGCTTGAGAGCCAAAAATGAAGAACCCAATTCCAAATTTTAGAAATACCTCTCCTTTAATGTGCTCCTTACCCGACTATGAAGACACCCTGATTAAAACCAGAGCCTTAGAGGACATCATGAACTAATTCAAAGAACCCATTCCAGGTTTTATGTTAGAGAAATCCATTCAGAGTGGTCTAGATGATGCAGTCACTTTTCCTATAGTAGCCCCTTGTCAAGAGCTGGTTGTCGAATGTGCAAAAAGATATAGTTTTGAGAAGTGTATCAAGAAGGTTGATGGGAGTCTGCAGGTTTACATAAGCAAAGATGTCATTCAAAAGGCCATAGTAATTCTAGAAAGAGACCCGTATGAAGGGTGGAATATCCCCTCATCTCATTCAGTGTTCACCACTAAGAGACAAGTCTACCAGAATGAAATAGCTCAATACTGGTTGCTCAAAGCTCAAAAAGGAGGGTCTTAGCTCCCAAATCCGCTCATTATAGATTATTTTAAGCCTGAAGTAGCTGATCTAGTCATAATGCTAAATAGAATTAAAGAAAACCAACATGCATACTATTGGCATGAATGGATGTACTTTTATCTCCAGGTCACTCTTGAAGGGGAAAAATATATAGACTGGGCTAAAACCATTGCCGATGAACTCAATCATTAGTTGGAAAATTTTCCAACGGGTAGTAGCTTTGATATGTCCTCCTACTTGTTCTACATTTTAGCTTGTACTAGAGAATGGAGAGGCCTTTTCCATGAGCAACCTCTCCCAAATATGAAAGTTTACGATTACTACCCTCACCTATAAAAATAATTTCATGTTGATAGATTTCTAAAAGTTAATGGAGTTTTCTTTGGAAGATTGGCATATGAACTGCAAGGGAACACTGAGAAAAGAATGTCAAAAGAGGTGAAAACCTTCGTCAATACTTATGGAAGTTTCTTCATCCAATTTAGAAGGTTCATGTATCTCAGAGTGGGTGGTTTCGAAGGAGAACCATTTAAATTACCCAAATATGCTTTTGACAGTTTAATCATTGTAGAAGTAGCTCGCCAACTAGCGTATGTGCATAAAGGGGTCAAGGAAAGGAAGGGTAGAGAAAAATCTAGCTTCCCAGTTGAATTGGGGTATTACACTTGCAAAAAATCTTTAGATGCCCTAAATTTAGAGCATGAATTAAGGAAATTGAATTTGTAGACGTTTGCACTCATAAAAGATTTTCATAGCAGGGGATACGCTGCTCAACATTTCAACTTTCCCTTTGAATTTCAACACATTCCTCAAATAGAGAATTACTAGGAGGGCTGTGCAGATGATTTTGAAGTGAGAATAAGGACCTATTCTAGGTTTACCTTAGGACAAATTGTTACCCTAAATATTCAAATTGATATCTCGACAATAGATGAAGATGATGGTGCAGAGGTAATTGATGAGTAGTACAAAACCAGAGTTACGGGTACACCACTCCCTGAAATAGATTGGGGTATTGATGAGAGAGAGAGCCTAATAATCAAGACTCTCAATGTGATTAAGAGAACCAAAAAATGGTTTAATATTAAGAGGCCCCCTATTTTAAGAAGACATAATCCCAAAAGAGCTGCACATGCTGAAAATATTGTCAAACCCATTGTTACTGCTGACAAAAATATTTCCCTTGCAGGTACAATAAATAAGAAGAAGTCTTCGGCTGATCCGGTGAAACAAGATTCCCTTAGCTCCTCACTAGTAAGAAGAAACTTAAGAGGGAGAGTTGGCAAAGAAAATAATAAGCTGGTTAATGAAAAGGAGGTCATAGATCTTGATCTCATAGACACTCAAATGACAGAGAAAGTTGGTTTAGATAATGTGGAGGGAGACACAATGATTCCAAAGAACAATCAGCCAGATTTTGGGGAACCTTCGGCAACCATAGTAGGTGACACTTTGCAGATTCCATCTCCTACTCTCAGTTGGTTAGGAAGTTCCATTAACAACAAGAAAAGGAATGTCTTACCAATAACTCTTCCAGTAGAAGACATGGTTAGTAAGTGCTTGGGCGCTATAGGGAAGCCTAAAAGAATTAAGATGGAATCAATGATTGATGTAGATGAGAAAATTGGAAGGTGGATAGCAGAAAGGGCAATACCTAAGTCTGATAAATAGGTTTCTGGAGCTTCAGTTGAAGACTTCACTATTGAAAGGATAGACTTAGGGGTGGCAAGTAGGGTGGAAGATGCATAGCACTTGGAATCTTCTACATAGAAGATATTACACAGGACCTTCAAGGATGAGAAGGACAAGAAAGAACTAAATGAAACCATACAAAGATTGACTGAGTTCATTCAAGTAGTACAAGAGCCCAGCCTGCTTCCATTAGCTCAGGTGCCTTATACATTCAACCCCCATTCTCCTGAAGTCTGTAAAATGCTAGACCAGATTTAGAGAAATAAAATGGTAGTAGAAGTTTTTAATAAATGGGTCCTGAGCATGATCTTGCGGGGAGGTGACTATGTTACTTAGTTAATTGAGACTCGTGGATTTGTGATAAAATTCATCTCAAAGTTGTTGGCTGAACTAATGGAATGGAGGAAGGAAAGGAAAAAGTGGACTGGTATAGCCAATCAGCTAATAGAGATTGATCATTATGGGGTGCCTAAATTCCTTTTGGAAAATCCAGTTCATGGCCTAAACAAGGAAGTCCTGTATGTTTTCGTGAAAAGTATTGAGTGGAGAAACTCAATTATTAAGGATAGTTGTGATGGGGTGACTCACCTACTCAATGATCTTAAAGGCCTGATTGACACCATGCAAAAGGATCTCAAATGCCTAAACATTGTTCTAATAGATGAGGGAACTCAAGATGTAAAGAAAGTGGAGAAGATAGCTCAGGAGTTGGAGGTAGGAATAACAGCTATTAGAGATAGCAAAGAGCTCATGATAGAAGACCTTACCTCCATAGCTAACACTGAAGCTATGCTAGTCACCTATATAGATCATCTTGAGTCTCATAAATCAAGGTTGAATCAAATATAAAAGGACCAAAAGGTTCTCAGACAAAGAATTTCCCACATAAGCCTACCGTATCATGCTACAATTATCAGCGCGTCATTGGAAAATGAGGAGTGGAAGTAGGCACGTGCACCCAGGTCATCCCAGAGTTGAATCTAAAGCATCCAGCTCAGCTAAGATTGGTGGTCTTTCTCCACACTTTATGGATCATTATTTTCCAGTTTTCCAATTTACTATTTTTAGCATTTTGTGGTTATCTTAAACAGTTGGTTTTCCAAAACTTGGGTTTTTCAAAGACTTTAATATTTTTTATAATTGTAATTCATGGCGATATAAAGCCAGGAAGAAACTATTGAAAGGGGTTAGTTAGTTCATTTTATGCTTAAGTAATAGCATAGTTGAAGTTTTAGTATTTTCTGTAAGGACTTGAATTATTTTTTTCTGAATTAGTGAATGAAAGAAACTTATCAGTATAGATCTATCAGTTTATATTTTTGAGTGGATCTCTATTGGGGAATTCTACATTGAATGGAATTTCTTAATTGAATGTCTATTTTTTTCTTTGAATCTAAATTTGAAGTTGTGTTTTAGATTGGTGTAGTGTTTATTCACTGAAGTCTGTGAGCTTTAGGTTTATTAGTTGCTATCATTTCATAGTAATTATATCATATTGATGAGAGTTACTATTTCAGCCTTACCAACTTTCTGGTTAAAAGTTTAATATTTGCAAAAATGTATTATTCTTTTGCATAAATATTCATTGAAAATATTTTTGGGAGCTGTACCATAATTCAGAGGGTTAAACACCTAAGTTTAATCTAGTTTTTAGTAAAGAGTTAATGTTTCATAGCAGGTAATAAAGCATTAGAAATAAATTCTGAAAGAGACAAATTCATTTACTAACATTTTTTGGTGACTCTGCTAGGGAGAGAATTAGTAAGCCAGTGTCTTTGTTTGGTTTAATGTGTAATCATGGTATTACCTGCTAATAGAATACCTGGTCAAGTTGAACTTCCCCCACTCTTACAACCTAGTCTAGACTTTCATGACACTCAAGAGGACATTATTGCGGACCTAAACAACTTGGCTTAGAAAGTAAAAACAAGTAACGAACAATATCAGCAAGTTCAATTGGTGTTAGAAGATGAGGAAGAAGTCGGTGAATGGTTGAGAGGTCTCCCCATAGCTTGAGAAGCCATAGTAGTTGATAGAGAAATTCAAATACCATAGAACTTCCAAGCTGGAGTCTAGACCTTACACCAGGTCTCAACGAGAGGTAGGTATTTTTTGCAGTATCTTTGAAGAATGGAGAAATCTTGAAATCACAAGAGTTCACCCCTCCAAGAAAAAGGCTCAGAGTAGACACTCTTCTCCTCCTAAAGAATCTTTCTTCTCGTCTACCAAGACTTATGATTGGCAAGCCTTAACCTTATCAAGTATTCAAGCCCCTCCTCTATTGACTATTTTTCCAATAGTCAGTATGGCTCAATCGTGGGGTAATGCAGTAGGTCCTCTAGCTCTAGCAGCTTGTCATGCTCTTCCTAAGGGAGCCAAAGATGTTCTTCCAAGGTTTTATGGGGATGGAAAAGTAGTTGTAGAAGAACATTACAATTCCTTCAATGTAGCCATTGGCATTCTAGGTGTGTAAGAAGAAGATGTAACAGTCTAACTTTTTGTTCAAACCTTAATAGAAGGAGCAATGGAGTGGTTTGGACACCTTCCTACAGGGTCCATAACTAATTGGAATTCCATGAAAATTGCATTTGAAGGCCTCTTCAAAAGTGTGGATGATGAGCATTCTCTGTTAACTCAACTCACACAGATGAAAAAGGAGATCCATGAGCCCATGAGAGATTATGTGGCTCAGTATAACAAGGTCATTCATAAAATTCCTATAGAAAAAAGGCCCACCCCTGAAAATCATCAGTGTTTCTTTGTAAATTCGATGCCCCCAAATATCAGTTTTCATCTTAGGAGGAATAGACTAGTAGACTTGGTAACTGCACGGAGTCAAGCCACCGAGTTGGAAGATGATCTGATCACTTTAGGGAAGTGGAGAAAGGATGTCCAAGTACCCAATGCACAAAATACATCCTCTTCTGATCCTATGCTACAAAGATTAGTAAATGATGTGATTACCCTCAAGAGGCAGCTTCCTAAAGGCAATACTAATCCTCCTCCTTTGTATCGAGATATTCCTAGAGGAATGCCTGAACAAGCTGGACCTAGTCATAGATCTCAAAATTATCCTCCAAATGATAAAAATTTGCTGGAAGCTCCTCCTAGAAGAGCTAATATGTGTACCTTCCACCTTATAGATGATCATGATGGTACCTCCTATCCAAAAATGATCTGATCAATGCAAATGCATGTGAACCGAGAATTGATAGAAGAATCACTTGATGATGCAATGAGTCCTTAGTTGCCTGGTGGCTCCAAAAATTATTACATAGAATAGGAGTTTGACTTTGAGCGAGGAGGAAGTATTATGGAAACTTTACAGGATCCTATATGTACCATGCTGACTAGAAGTTACCACAATTCTCAAGCCAATGATACACCATCAACATCACAATGGTGGGACAAAGGTAAAGACTTTTCACAAAAGTCATCAACTTTTAAAAGCTCTTTTTCTAAAGAAGATGAATCATTGAAGAAAAATAATCCTAATTCTTTTGATATAGTTGATTTCTGTGAAAGTTCTAAGATTCATTTTACCTTGATGAATATCTTAGAATGAACCTAAAGGAGTTGGAAAGACATGTCAAACATGTTAAATCAGGTCAACCTCCTACAAATAAGAATGCTAATGAGACTACTAATGCTGCTTTCTCAAAACAAGTTACTATAGAAACCCAAGCTGCCAAAGATAAAAATCCTCCACAAGAAAAGATTTCTCCACAAGATAAGAGTCCTCCTATAGGATTAAAACTAGATCCATTCTATTTGTCTTTCTTTATCCATGGCTTTAAGTTGAACAACTATGTTATAGACTCAGGGGCATCTGACAATATTATACCTGCTTTAGTTGCCAAAGCTCTAGATCTTCCCCTCACCGCAACCTTTGGTCAATGCTATGCCCTAGGTGCAAAACAAGTTCCCTTAGTTGGACAGATCAAAGATGCCCAAGTAGCCCTTGAAGCATACCCCAGTAAGAAGATTAAACTGACTATACTTGTAGTTGATATTCTAGCCAGCTATGGTATGCTGCTGAGCAAGACTTTCTGTCAAGATCTTGGAGGAGAGATCAAACTTGATTGGTCTCAAGAAATCATTCCAATTGGAGATAAAAGGGTTTTCTTACAACCAGAGGGAAAGTCAAAATACATGGTATTCCCATCTAAGGATCCAAAGTCTCAGATACTCTACCAAGAGTCTAAGTTTGGAAATTATATGATCTCATCCACACCAGACATGAGTGAAGAAGTGTCAACTAGTAAGTCTGATGGTCTTTGGACTTTGGAGTTTGATGGCAGTTGTGCTTCTATTGGTTCTAGAGAAGGGGTTGTATTGATATCACTTGAAGGAGATTTCTTCCCATGAGCCTTTAAGCTAGAATTTGACAACATGAACAACACTGCAGAATATGGGTCTCTCTTGCTTGGTATTGAAGAAGTGAAGAAGATGGGTATCAAAGTACTCAGAGCAAGAGGAGATGCAGAACTTGTTGTCAGACAAGTAAGAGGCATGTATTCAGAAAAAAAATGAAAGACTCAAACAGTATAGAAATCATGTCTAGCATGAGATTGAGGAGCTTGAAGCTTTCTCTATAGAAGCTATTCCCAGAGAGCAAAATAGCCGAGCAGATTCTCTAGCAGTTTCTTCTTCCCTGTTGTTGCCACATTCAGATTTTGAGAAAATTTCATATAAAATTGAAATGGTGTATAGACTGAAAGTCCTAGATAATGCTGAGCATTGGCAAGTCTTTCAAGATGATAAACAAATTGATAAATTCTTGCTGTTGGCAGAAGTCTTTAGCACTACCTTCTTTGAAGGGTCTTCATCAACCTGTGATGAGTTTTTCCCAAATGGTGTAATAGATGAAGGAATCTTTTAATTAAAGGGAACCACATTCCTAAGGGGCTTGTCTCTCTTGAAAGTCAATTTGATAGATATGATGCTCTGAAATCTCCATCTCCACCACAAGGAGATATAAATCAAAGTGACTATGAGAAGGTAAACATAGGGGAGAATGAAGAACCTAAATGTGTAAATTTGGGTAGATGTTGTACTTCAGAAGAGAAGTGGATATTTTTTAATCTATTAAAGGAGTATCGAGATACCTTTTCTTGGTCCTACCATGATTTTAAAAACTTCAAAGGAGGAAACTTCTAGCACCAGATTCCTCTCAAACTAGGTACTTCACCTTTTAGGAAAAAATTAAGAAATTATAATCCAAAGGTTTCTGAAGCAATTTAGAAGGAAGTAGAAAAGATTCTTCAAGCTCATATCATTTACCCTATTCATCATTCCACCTAGATCGCGAATATAGTTCCTATTAGGAAGAAAAATGGTGAGATCAGGATCTGTGTAGATTTTAGAAAATTGAACCAATGTAGCCTAAAGGATAACTATGGACTCCCTATTATGAACCATATTCTATAGACTGTGGTAGGTTTAGAGATGATGTCCATGTTGGATGGCTTCTCTGGTTACAACCAGATTAAGGTGGCTGATCAGGATCAACATAAAATAGCTTTTACCACCCCATGGGGTACATATGCTTACAATAGAATGTCATTTGGCTTGATAAATGTGGGTGCCACTTTTCAACGTGCAATGAATTCTTCCTTTAGTCATCTACTAAATAAGGTGATATTTTTTTATCTTGATGATCTGACGGTGTTTTCCAAGAGGTGTAGAAATCATCTAAAAGATTTAAGATCAATTCTACAAAGATGTAGAGAACATGGAATCTCCTTAAACCCCAAAAAATATGTCTTTGCAGTCATAGAAGGGAAGTTGTTAGGACACATTGTGTCAAAAGAAGGGATCAATATTGATCCAGAAAGAGTTAAAGCAATCTAGCAGCTTGGTTTACCTTCGAATAGGACCAGTGTTAAATCTTTCTTCGGGAAAACCAGCTTCCTCAGAAGGTTTGTTCCATATTTTTCTGAGACAACTAAGCATATGGCGAGTCTCATGAGTGAGAAGAATCCATCCAAATGGAGCATGGAAGTTGTCAAAGGATTTGATGACATCAAGAAAGCTATAGCAAAAGCCCCCACACTAATAAACCTAGATTACAAGAAGGACTTCATAATAAACTGTTATTCCTCAGAAAATACAGTGTTTGGGATATTATTGCAAACAAATGACAAGGAAGAGGAGGTGCCTATTGCCTTTATGAGTGTCCCTCTCAAGAAGCATGAGTTAAACTATCCATTGGTCGAGAAGCATGCATATACGGTGGTTAAAGCAATAAAAGATTTCAGGTTTTATATTCTACACTCTCACTCAGTTGTTTTTGTCCCCACTTTTGCTGTCAAAGACATCCTAACTCAACAAGAGATCAGGATGAACAACCGAGAAATGTGGATCTCTAGGATTCAGGAGTTTGACCTAGAGATTCATCCTACAAAGTTGGTCTGGGGACAAGGATTATGTAAACTTATGTCCAAGTAGGATCCTGATAGCAACATGCCCTCTGTTCTTTATGTCAGACTACGTGATTCTTGGTTTTCAGATGTGGCATTCTACCTTAATTATGGAGACTGTCCTCCTCATTTAACCCTGAAGGAAAGAAGGAACCTCAGGCTAAAAGTTTCAAAGTATGTCATTGTTGATGACATACTATATAAAAAGGGTTTAGATGGGGCCTTCTTGAGATGTGTTGACAAAGAATAGCAAGAAAAATTTCTTAGAAAATTTCATAATGAGGCATGCGGTGGTCATTTCACTTCCACAATAACCGCTTTAAAAATTCTTAGGAATTGTTATTATTGGCCAGGAATGTTTGGCCATGCTTATAAGTGGGTTGCAAGTTGTGAAAAATGTAAGATTTTTTGGTGGAAAGCCACACTTAGAAGCTCTCCCTTTAAGACCAGTGGTCATAGAAGAACCTTTTGAGAAATTGGGGCTAGACTTCATCATACCAATCAACCCTCCCTCTAGTGCTAGACACACCCACATTCTTACTGCAATGGACTATTTCATGAAATGAGGCGGTCCCGATTAAGAAGACCACATCTGAGGTAGTGTGTGAGTTTTTAAAAATTACATTCTGGTTAGGTTTGGAGTTCCTACCAAATTGGTCACAGACAACACTACCAATTTCTCTTCTCATGAATTAAAGTTATTCTGCTATGATCATGGTATCTATCTATCCCGTGCATCTGACTACTATCCATAGTGAAATGGATAGGCGGAATCAAGTAATAAGAACTTGATCATAATAATGAGGAAGCTAGCATGTGACAATGCTAAGGATTGGAATAAGAAACTATTTGAAGCTCTTTGGGCTGATCAAACATCTCCAAAAAGAGAAATTGGCATGTCACCCTTTGAATTGGTTTATGTTGTTGAAGGTCAGCTTTCATTACCTCTAGAGTTAGCTACTGTGAAACTATAGAAAACAATTGAAGATCAAGTTTACCAGGATGCCCTTGAGAAACAAACTTTGTATCTCAATAAAATACAGGAAGAAAGAGAAGAAATGGTAAGTCAAATAGCCTCACATCAAGCTTGGGTCAAGAAAATTTTTTATCAGAAAGTCATACCTCAAAATTTTATGGACGGAGATCAAGTGTTGTTATGGGACAAGAGACGAGAACCCAAGGGTGCCCATGGAAGGTTTGATTCACTTTGGAAGGGCCCATTCATCATCAATAAAGTATTGGGAGGTAATTCCTTCAAACTGGAACATTTGGATGGTACCATTTTGCCTCTGACCTTTAATGGTTAGGACCTCAAGTTGTATAAACTCTAAGCAGGTTTAGTCTTGTTTCCTGTATATACCTTTTTGTTGTGTTGTTTTGTGTCTTCCCTTTTTGGTTTGTTCCCTTTCTTTTCTATTCTACATTTTTCCTGGTCTGTGAAACCAAAGCTAAAGGTTCATCCTTCACCCTCAAGAGGTCTCGTCCCTAGTCAGAGCCATTGTTATCAATAGATTTTGTTTAAATAACTCAGGCTATAATTTTCCCAAAATCACCCCATAATTTTAAAAAGGTGTTGTTCACTTAAAGTTCCAATCCTTTGCATATGCACCTTGTCAGTTGAACTTGAACCTTGAAATCTCCTATTTCAAGATGAAATGTTCAATAACATCCTTTGGTATGATTTTCCTTTTGTTTGCAAGCTTAGCAGAATTTCATCTTTGCAGCACGCACTCATCCAATGAACTGTGAACCGTGAACTCTCGTAGTTCAAGATTCAAAGTTCAACGGATGTTCCCTTTTTCCAAAGTGCTTTTCTTTATTTTCTCCCTTGTCGCTTTTGTTTTTTCTTTATTTTATAATCATGCCAAAGGATGGTCCTTCCACCTTCTCATTGAACTTGAACCATGAACTCTCATAGTTTAAGGTTCAAGGTTCAATGTGTGCCTGTAAGTTGTGAAAATGCAAAGTGGTGATTTGACATAAAGGATAGCTGGTGATTGATTATGACTTCTGCATATGGTGAGGATATTGTAAGTAATCGAAATGACATTTAAGTGTCACTTTAGACTGGGAAAGAATAGTAATCAATGCTTAAGGTCGTGCGAGTTACCCGATGATCATTAATTGAACCTTGTGTGACATAATTTCACCATTATTGTGAATCTCCTAGGATTTTGTACACTATTTTATGATAAATTGACAAGCTTAGCCTATTTTATTCATAATGCTCAAGACATCTCATGTAGCCAGCATGAAAGAAGGTATCCTCTCCTCATCCCAGAGCTTAGTTCATTGCATAAAAACTAGGTGAGTCTCTCTGTTGGCCTCCATTATTTTAGTTAAAGCTCTTTCCTTTGTCAAAGTTGAATTCCTTTGAAATTGCTTTGTCTCCCTATTTTTTTCCTAGCTTGAGAGCCAAAAATGAAGAACCCAATTCCAAATTTTGGAAATACCTCTCCTTTAATGTGCTCCTTACCCAACTATGAAGACACCCTAATTAAAACCGGAGCCTTAGAGGACATCATTAACCGAGTCAAAGAACCCATTCCAGGTTCTATGTTAGAAAAAGCCATTCAGAGTGGTCTACCTGATGCAACCACTTTTCCTATAGTAGCCCCTTGTCGAGAGCTAGTTGTCGAATGTGTGAAAAGATATATTTTTGAGGAGAAGTGTATCAAGAAGGTTGATGGGAGTCCGCCGGTTTACATAAGTAGAGATGTCATTCAAAAGGTCATAGGAATTCTAGAAAGAGACCCGTATGAAGGGTGGAATATCCCCTTGTCTCAGTCAATCTTCACCACTAAGAGACAAGTGTACTAGAATGAAATAGCTCAATACTGGTTGCTCAAAGCTTAAAAAGGAGGGTCCCAGATCCCAAAGTCGCTCACTGTAGATCATTTTAAGCCTGAAGTAGCTAATCTAGTCATAATGCTAAATAGAATTAAAGGAAACCAACATGCATACTATTGGCATGAATGGATTTACTTCTATATCAAGGTCACTCTCGGAGGGGAAAAATATATAGACTAGGCTAAAACCATTGTCGATGAACTCAATCATCAGTTGGAAAATTTTCCAACAGGCAGTAGCTTTCATATGTCCTACTTGTTCTACATTTTAGCTTGTACTAGAGAATGGAAAGGCCTTTTCCATGAGCAACCTCTCCCAAATATGAAAGTTTACGATTACTACCCTCACCTGTAAAAAGAATTTCATGTTGATAGTTTTCTAAAAGTTAATGGAGTTTTCTTTGGAAGATTGGCATATGAACTACAAGCGAACACTGAGAAAAGAATGTTAGAAGAGGTGAAAACCTTCCTCAATACTTATGGAAGTTTCTTTATCCAATTTAGAAGGTTAACGTACCTGAGAGTGGGTGGTTTAAAAGGAGAACCATTTAAATTACCCATATATGCTTTTGATAGTTTAATCATTGCAGAAGTAGCTCACCAACTGGCGTATGTGCATAAAGGGGTCAAGGAAAGGAAGGGTAGAAGAAAATCTAACTTCCCAGTTGAATTGGGGTATTACACTTGCAAAACATCTTCAAATGCCCTAAATTTAGAGCATAAATTAAGGAAATTGAATTTGAAGACATTTGCACTCAGAAAATATTTTGATAGCAGGGGATACGCTGCTCAACATTTCAACTTGCCCTCTGAATTTCAACACATTCCTCAAATAGAGGATTACTGGGAGGGTTGTGCAGATGATTTTGAAGTGAGAAGGTGTTGGATACAATTGTCTGAAGGAGATTGTTAGATTAATTGTGTGTTTTCTTTGATGTCACACAAATGTCATATCATTTACCGAGCTCAGTCGGTTAGCGAAGTAGTTCCCAGCATTTACCAAGCTCAGTCGGTCTACAGGTGGTTTTCAATATCTACCGAGATATTTCGGGTGTCAAAGAAAAGTATGGCAGAAAATAGTGTTTACCGAGCTTCCATGGTTATCAAAGGAAAGTTAGTGTTTACCGAGTTCACTCAGTCTCCAAAGGATGTTGCAGAATTCGCAGTGCTTACTGAGTTCTCTCGATCACCAAAGGAAATCTCTTCGAATTAGTGTTTACCAAGCAAGGTCAGCCCAGTGAAGGATTTTTTTATTTTGAGAAATAAAGTTTGTTTATTCCAGCCAACTGTTGTAATGATTAGTAATGTTATTAGTGCTGACTTGACAATCTGAATGGACAATCCAAATGGTATATATAGAAGGTCAAGTTGTGAATTAAAAGTGTGTGTAAGTGAAAAGAAGGAAAGTGTGAGAAAATTTTGAAGGATGATTAGATATCCTTGAAGAGCAGTAGAGATATATTTGATCAGGAAGGATCTAGTGAAGCAGAATAGAGATCTGTAATCAGCAATTCAGTTGCATCATTATTCAGGTCACTTCATTGTTACTTTCTTACCATTGTAGCAATGATTTCAAAATCTCCTAACCGAGTTGGTTTAACAACCATTTTGTAAATCCTCTAACAAGGCGATAGTTCTATTGAATTGTTTCAAGACCTCTTATAAGGCCACTCCTAATAGGGTGATTAAATCCTCTAACAAGGTCACACCTAACAGTGTGTTTTGTAACCTTTAACTGGGTTGGCGCCTAACAAGGCTCACTTCAGAAGAGTGAAAAATAGTAACTAGTTACATTGGTGGTTTTTCCCATATTGGGTTTCCATGTTAAATCTGGTGTCTCTTGTGTTCATGATACTTTCTTTATTCATGTATGTTAATCACTGATGAATGCTTAAGAACAGTTATAATTAATACTCACTGCAATAACTGAGTTTTCAGTATAACAACAATAAATGATTTAATAAAACATCTAAGGGATCTGTGGTAATATTTTGATGAAGGGTGCTCCCCTTAATACCATAAGCACATAACAGAAATAGAGAAACAACAACAATAATATGCAAGAACAGAAAATTGGCTTCTTATTATCTCCACAAATGTGGAATTACAAACTTTCAAAATTACAATATGCAAAGCCACATGGGCATTCCCTTACAATATTCTGTAGGACAAAGCCTCGAATCAATACCCAGATCTACTACCCAGAACTACCCTAGACAACACTACGGGCCTTCTTTATATAGGCAATTTCCACCGCCTGAGAAGGTTCTAGAAATTTAGCCCTTAGGGCCGACCAGACTTAGAATTATTTTATTTTACAATTTATTACATCAAAGTCAGCTCAAAATGAGTTTTGAAACCCAAACAAAAATTTTGAAGAAAAATTATTTTTCGCCATTTCAGGTGACCCAACTTTCGAAGACCATAAGTCATCGCCCGTTGACCCGATTGGCTATTATACCCCATTCTGGAAATGCCACAAAGTGCTCTACAGGCTTGATTGGCATAAAGCACCTATCACCCAAATTTTCAACCTCATCCGGGGCCTCTAAAACCTTCAAAACTGAGTTCAAAGTTTCTATACCCTACTGCCAATACCGAAAATCTTCAATATCTTCAAAACTACACCTGATCTAGCCATGAAACTTTGCTGGCATGCTGATATGACTGAGATGAACCTCCATATGTAAAATTAGACATTTCAAGATCGTAAGACCAACTTACTAAAAATAGCAAGTTTCCATAAATAGCAACTCTGCACAAGATAGCCCTTATTGAATACAAAAATAGAAATATTTTTGAGTGATGCAAGATTGCTCTTACACCCAGGATGCTCCTGCATCATATTTTTTATGGTTAACTGATTCACCCCCCCCCCCCCTCTCAATTACTCCATCTATATTTCCAACAATTGGTATCAAAGCTTTTGGTGCTTGCAGGATGGGTTTCAAGGACCTAAGCTAAAGATCAGGATGTCTTACAAGAGAGAAATTCCAAGGCTTAACAGAGATAACTTTTCAGCATGGCAAGGTCTCATGAGACTTCATCTGGCTTCCATTGGTGATTCAGGATGCAAATATATTGATCAAGAATATACAGTTCCTACTGGCACATTAACTATTGAAGACATTGCAGAGAAAAAGAACCATAACACCATGATGATAGACATTGCATCAGCTCTTAGCTATGAAGAATTTGATGAGATCAAAGACTACACAACTGCTTATGAAATGTGGAACAAGCTGAAGAAAATTTATGGTGGTGATGACAATGTGAAGAGAGCCAAAGCAGAAAGCCTAAGAGGACAGTTTGATCAAATGAAAATGAAAGAAGATGAAAACATTGCAAAATATGTTGAAAAGATCAAGGTGAGTGTTAGTGCAATCAGAGCTTCTAGAGGAAAAATTGATGATGAAACTGTTATAAGGTTCTTAGAACATTGCTTCCTATCTATGCAATAAGAGTATCTTCTATTCAAGAAAGAAGATGTGAACAAAATCACAATATAACTTTGGATGCCTTAGTTGGAAGATTGACAGCTTTTGAATTAGATAACTATGACAACTATGTTCCAACTTCTAAAAATATTGAATCAGCATTTGAGGCCAAACTTTCACTTAAGAAGGGCAAGAAAATCCAGTCAAAAAGTGAAGAAGAATCAAAGGAAAGTTTAGATAGTGATCTTGAAGTTATTGAAGCATTACTTGCAAAGAAATATACTAGAGGCAGAGGTAAATACAAAAGTAAAACTCCTTTAATCTATTTTTCATGTGAAGAAATTGGTCATATTGTAGCTAGGTGCCCAAAAAAGCAAAGCAAGGATGAGAAGAAAGGTCACAAGTACAATGGCAAGAAGAATTTCAAGTCATTCAAGGATAAATGTAAGAAAACATGTTTTTTGGCTAAGGATTATGATGATAGTGAAGAAGAAATTGTCTTCATTGCTGTAAAAGATGAATTTGATGATGATGAAGATGAGATGGCACTTATCTCTCATATAAGAAAAGATGATACATGGATTATAGATAGTGGATGCTCACATCATATGACTGGTGACAAAACAAAGTTTGAACACCTTGAAGACTATGATGGTGGTAATGTAAGGTTTGGAAACAATGAACCTTGTTGTATAAAAGGAAGAGGATGAATTTCATTAACCAAAGAACTTATATGTGATAATGCATATTGGGTTGAAGGACTAAAGCATAATCTTCTAAGTGTAGCACAACTAATCAACATTGGATTCAAGGTTGAATTCATGAATGGCAAAGCAAGACTGCTGGATGATAAAGGAAAACTGATTGGTTCAGGCAAACAAACCAAAGGTAACCTATTTTATCTTGATCTTGGTGAATGCTCATGTTTTATTGCTCAAATTGAAGAAAGTTGGTTATGGCACAAAAGGTTATGTCATGTAAATTTTGATAATATGGTGAAAATAAGCAAATTCAAGAAAGTAAGAGGTATTCCTACTTTGAAGAAACCTGATGTTGGTCTATGCAAGAATTGTCAGATTGGTAAAATGGGAAAGACTAGCTTTAAAAGTAAAAACTATCAGTTTGAAGATATTTTGGATATTATACATACTAACTTATGTGGACCTATTGGAATTGAAAGCTATACTAGAGAAAAATTATTTATTCTCTTTGTTGATGATTACTCTAGAATGATGACTGTTATGTATTTAAGAGAAAAATCAGAAGCATTTGAGAAATTCAAATGGTATTTGGCAAGAGTAGAAAAGGAAACAGGAAAAAGAATGAAGTGCTTAAGATCAGACAAAGGTGGTGAATTCATCTCCCATGAATTCAATAATTTCTGCATTGAAAGAGGAATCAAAAGACAGGTATCAGCCCCAAGAACTCCTAAGTAGAATGGAATAGCTGAAAGAAGGAACAAATCTATCATGGATTGTGCAAGGACTCTAATGATTGAAAAGAACATTGCTATGAAATACTGGAAGGAAGCTATTAGCACTGTAGTTCATACCTTGAACCAAGTACAATTGAGGAAAGACACATTCAAAACTCCTTATGAGTTATGGTATGGCTATAAACCCAATGTAAGTTACCTGAAAGTATTTGGTAGTAAATGTTACATCTTAAAAGAATCTAGAAAAGGAAAATTTGATTTAAAAAGTGATGAAGGAATATTTTTGGGATATTCTTGCAAAAGTAAAGCATATAGATGTCTGAATTTGTCTACTCACAAAATCATAGAAAGTGCACATGTGAAAGTTGATGAGTTTGCAGAAAAGACTGAAGAAGAAAGCAAAAAGGAACCAGAGGATTACAAAAGATTTGTTTAAATTGAACCTGATACATTGCCAAACACATCTATCAATAAGGAAACTACATCTACCAAGCCCAGTACAGTAACAGAGTCACAAGAAGAAGTTCAAACCGAGTCACAAGAAACCAAGTCTCAGCCTAAAGCTATCGAGCAAATATCTACCGAGCCCGAGCAAACTGAACCTAAAGATGAAATTCAAGAAAATGACAATATAACTCATTCAAGAGGCAAGGAACCTGTATTGGCCAAGTATGTCAGAAAGCATCATACACAAGATCAGATTATTGGAAATAAATTAGATGGTACTATGACAAGAAGTAAACTCAAAGGTACATGTTTACTTGCTGATTTTGAACCTAGAAATGTTAAAAATGCATTGGAAAATGAAAATTGGATTGAGGCTATGAATGAAGAAATAGAACAAATAGAGAAAAACAAGACATGGACTCTTGTACCTAGGCCTAAAGACAAAAATGTAATTGGAACTAAATGGGTATTCAGAAACAAGCTGAATGAAGATGGTTAAGTGTCTAGAAACAAAGCTAGATTAGTGTGTAAAGGGTATTCTCGAGAAGAAGGTATAGATTATGGAGATACTTTTGCTCCTGTTGCAAGATTAGAAGGTGTAAGAACTCTACTTGCATATGCAACACATAAAGGATTTAAGGTATATCAGATGGATGTAAAATTTGCATTTCTCAATGGTATTCTTGATGAAGAAGTCTACATTGAGCAACCTGAAGGTTTTGTTGATCCAGACAAAAGGGATATGGTCTACAAGTTACATAAAGCATTGTATGGTTTGAAACAAGCCCCTAGAGCATGGTATGAAAGATTACATAACTATCTTATTCAGATTGGTTTCAAAAGAGCTAATGATAATAGTAGTTTATACATCAAAGAAGGACCAGATAATAGAATTGTTTTGGCAGAAATATTTGTGGATGATACTGTGTTTATAGGTAATGATGATTAGTGCAAAGAATTTTCAGAGCAAATGAACAAAGAATTTGAAATGTCTATGTTTGGTCAGATAAAGTTTTTTGTTGGTCTTTGTTGTCTGACTTTTGGTCACCCATTTTTTTGGCAATATTGGTCATTTCTGGTCAGTCTAGTGTCTAGGTCTAAGTCTTCCCTAGGATAGGAAGTTTTTGCTGGGTTCCCCTTCATTTTCCATCTTATTTCAAGCCAGTTGGGTTGTTATCAAGGTCTCATTATTTGGGTAGGTTGTAGATCCTAACCCGGCAGAGACTTGTGCTCCAATGGATGTTCTTTCTTAGGCAAAGTGATGGTTTCAAGTCATGATCTTCAGATGTTGCAAAGAATCAGAAAAGGGAATCTTTATTTGGATATTTTAGTGCCAGAGTTGAGGTAGACATTCAAAGAAGTCTATCCATATGTCAATGTGCAGGAGATTTATTTCTTGCATAAGTGATCATTGAAAATTTGATTTTAGAACTGTTACAATATCTCTAAGTCTTCAATAAGGGAAGTAGCAAAGGTTGTTCTTGAAGTTTTCAAAACACATTGGATTTGATAACAGTGCAGAGTTTTCCTCTTCCTCCATGGAATTTGGAAGGTTTGAAAGGATTAATAGCATCAATTGAATAAAGTTTTGACTTCTCAAGTGTTATGGTTTGTTACATGAAGTACCTCTACTGATGGAAGCTAAACCCTCCTTACATTAAGTCTTTTGATTAAAAAAAAATGATGATGGTTGATTGTTTCCTAAACTATATTGAAGGATGGAATAGTGTCAATGATTGGCATAGAGACATCATTGGAATAGAAATATGAATAATATCATGCTATGATGAGGTGTGATCAGAAATATGCATTAAATATAGTGGCTGTACATTTAAAAAAAAGAGAAGTCATGTTCTAAGCTCAAGTTATGGCTCTTGTTCGAGCTCAAATACATACTCTATCTTCAAGCATGTTTTGATGATGTCCATATACCAATCCAAAAGGAATGGTAGTATAATGACCAAGTATTGGCAGAGAAGTTGCAAATGCAATCTTTCCCAAAATTGTAACAGTCGAATGTTATGGACTGTTGACTTATTGCATTCTTAGAAAGCAATTAGTTGGCTCTCAAATGTTTTCAGGTTGATATGAATCGAGATGATCAGGAATTAAGCCTTCAGATATCTAACAATACAAAATCAAAGAGTTTCTAGTGTGGTTCAGACATAGAAATGACCATTAGAAGACATGGCACAACCAAGTAAAGCATGTTTGAAAGTCAACTAAAAGTTATGCTTTTCATTATTTAAAAGGCATATATTGATTCTCTGGGACTAGATGATCCTAATGCAACAAACGGTGAAAGATTTGATTAAGAAGTTGCAGAGGAAAAGCCGGCGGGAAAGTGATGTTAAGATTCCAAATCAACGGTAGTCGCATGATCGCAAGAGGAAAGAATATTCCTTGCGATCATGCACCATCCACCTTATCCTCCAGATGTTAAGTCAGTAAAAATGGTGGAGTCCATGTGTACTAATGATGAAGCGGTCGCATGATCGCATGAATTAAAAATATTGCCATGCAATCATGCGAGATGAAGCCACGTGTAAAGTGGTCAGTCCAAAAAGTTGCCCGCGGTTATTATATCTTTCAAGATACTAATCAGCGGTACCCATATGTTGTTGAATATTCTTTGAGGGAAAGTAGGATCATGACACATGTCTCAATGGGTTTGAAAGAGTAAGATTCCCGCTTAAGTCAATTTCATCTATATTTGAAAGCAAAGGTCCTGTGATAGATGCCAAACTTGATTGTTTTTAATAATCGACAGTATCCATCATGTTAATATGCATCTTGTCGATGTCAATTGAATAAATCTTTATAATAAGAGCCACGGTTATTGAGAACCAAGGGTTATCATTCCTATTCAGTTTGATCATGAAATGAACTGAGCAACATGTTTTATGAAACTTCAAATTGGCATAAAGAAGCAAAATCAAAAGAGACTAAGAATATAGGGGATTATTGATACAGTGTTATGACTGACCTCTCAAAAGAGATCATGGGTAGGAAAGAATGAAGGGTATAATTCTAATGATGATTGTATGTTGTAGCTTACAGTTGAGAAGATGCAACATGGGTTGCCCCAGGTGGTGGTAGTGATAAAGCTATTATGTCAAATAAGATCATGCCAAATATTTCTGAGACATTTAAAGAAGGTTGAATGTAGTTGTAGATCGGATTGACTGTTGTTTGAAAGATAGCTTGACTCCAAGAAGCCCAATGAACTTCATCTTGATAGGTGTTGTTTGAGGAAATGAAAGGTCTCAAATTGAAGTGCCATAAGTCTGTGATTGGCTTTTCAAATTCTTTCATCGAGGATGTTCCTATTTTATGCTTTGTCTTTCTGTATTTTGGAAGTTGAATCATTTCCAGTGGCTATAAGCATTGTATGTAAACTCTATAAATACTATGAAGGAAATCAATGTAGGGGTCGGAAAACTTGGCATTGGAGTAGAGTAATTCTATTTGCTAAGCTTTATTTCATGTTTGTTGTGCCAGTAGTTGTTCATTTTTCATTTGAATAGATAGAACAGTTATATGTGAAGTTGTAGTTGCTTACTGGATTCCATTTCATGTTGGTAATTGTAGTGAAAGTAATTCTATTTACCTTTCATGTATGATTCTTCTCCTATTCATCCAGTTATTTAGATGCATCTGAATAGAAAGTACAATTGTATATGGAACTATGGTTCCTGCTTGGATTCCATTTCATGTTATTAATCACAGCATAAGTAATTCCATTTACTATCCATGTATAATTCTACTTCTATTCTCCTTAGTAGGATATGCATTCTTAGAGTAGATAGATTTAGGTTAGAAGATAGACTTCATGATAATCTGTGATCAACATTCTATTGGGGATTATAGGTTATCCACTCTTATCCTTGCCTGAATTGTTTGTGCCTACAAACAATTTGGTTAAAACTCATAAGGAATAATCTGATGATAGATAAAAACATATTCATTGAATATCAAACACAATCAGGGAGCTGTACCTATCAATTTAGAGGGCAGTGATAGATGACTTACACTGACCCATTTGTTGGTGAACATCCTTTTGTTCTCTCACCTTGGGTGTTAAGAAGAGTCAAAGATTACAAATCTAAAGGGAGGACAAACTGTTAACCAACAGTCTTCAAATTCAGCAGAGCAAGAACGGTATCTACATTACTCAGTCTAAATACATCAAGGAAATACTTAAGAAGTTTGGTATGGAAGATGCAAAACCAATTGGTACACCCATGTGTACAGGACTAAAGCTTACAAAAGATGATGATTCAAAAGAAGTAGATCAGACCTTATATAGATCAATGATTGGAAAATTATAATATGTAGTTCATACAAGGCCTGATATTGCCTTAGCAGTTGGTATAGTAGCAAGATTCTCAGCAAAACCCAGAGAAAATCATATGATGGCAATCAAAAGAATCTTGAGATACTTGAAAGGAACTGAAGATTATGGCTTGTGGTATAAATTTGGAGGCAATCTGGACTTAAAATTGTTTACTGATGCTGATTGGGTAGGAAACATTGATGATAGAAAGAGTACAAGTGGTGGAGCATTCTTTCTTGGCAAGAGGTTGGTATCTTGGACTAGTAAAAAGCAAAATTGCACATCCCAATCCACAATAGAAGCAGAATATGTTGTTGCAGCAGTAAACTGCTCTAATATTGTTTGGTTTAAACAATTACTGGAAGGCATGAAGGTTGAGATCAAAGAACCAGTTGTTATATTTTTTGATAATACAAGTGCAATAAATATTTCAAAGAATCTAGTAATGCATTCCAAAACCAAGCACATTGCTATAAAATATCACTTTGTCAGAGAATTGGTGTAGGACAAGGAAATCAGATTGGAATATATTCATACAAAAGAAAAAATTGTAGATATATTCACCAAGCCACTACCTAAGGATGCATTCTTGTATCTAAGAGGTAAGTTAGGGGTCATTCCCCTATCCGAGGCTCACTAAATGAAGTTTTAGTGATGCATCAACTAGAGCATATTGAAGATTAGTCAGTTGATGCAGCTTAGTCAAGGAATCATTGCATATGAATCAGTACTCAAGGTACATTTCTATTCACCTGGTATGTATTGTCTTTGGCATGTGTTGTCAAAGAGGGAGAGTTTGTTGTCATACTTCAAGAAATTTCTTAAGATTTCTAAGAGGGAGAGTTTTCTTGGAGAGTTTTTAGTCAAAAAGAGAAGTTTTCTGATAGAGGGAGTTCTCATAGATGAGAATCAGAATGAAGCTAAGGATATGTTCCTTACTCTATGTTTTCTATGAAATTTCATTGTGCTATGACATGTTGTGTTGCCATCAATGCCAAAGAGGGAGATTATTGGATACAATTGTTTGAAGGAGATTGTTGGATTAATTGTGTGTTGTCTTTGATGTCACAAAAATGTCATATCATTTACCGAGCTCAGTCGGTCAGCAAAGTAGTTCCCATCATTTACCGAGCTAAGTCGGTCTACAGGTGGTTTTCAATATCTACCGAGATATTTCAGGCGTCAAAGAAAAGTATGGTAGAAAATAGTGTTTATCGAGCTTCCATGGTTATCAAAGGAAAGTTAGTGTTTACCGAGTTCACTCAGTCTCCAAAGGATGTTGCAAAATTCACAGTGCTTATCGAGTTCTCTCGGTCACCAAAGGAAATCTCTTTGGATTAGTGTTTACCGAGCAAGGTCGGCCCAGTGAAGGATTTTTTTATTTTGAGAAATAAAGTTTGTTTATTCTAGCTGACTGTTGTAATGATTAGTAATGTTATTAGTGTCGACTTGACAATCTGAATGGACAATCCGAATGGTATATATAGAAGGTCAAGTTGTGAATTAAAAGTGTGTGTAAGTGAAAAGAAGGAAAGTGTGAGCGAATTTTTAAGGATGATTAGATATCCTTGAAGAGTAGCAAAGATATATTTGATTAGGAAGGATCTAGTGAAGCAGAACAGAGATCTGTAATTAGAAATTTAGTTGCATCATTATTTAGGTCACTTCATTGTTACTTTCTTACCATTGTAGCAGTGATTTCAAAATCTCCTAACCGAGTTGGTTTAACAGCCATTTTGTAAATCCTCTAACAAGGTGACAGTTCTATTGAATTGTTTCAAGACCTCTTACAAGGTGACTCCTAATAGGGTGATTAAATCCTCTAACAAGGTCACACCTAACAGTGTGTTTTGTAACCTTTAACCGGGTTGGCTCCTAACAAGGCTCACTTTAGAAGAGTGAAAAATAGTAACTAGTTACATTGGTGGTTTTTCCCATATTGGGTTTCCATGTTAAATCTGGTGTCTCTTGTGTTCATGATACTTTCTTTATTCATGTATGTTAATCATTGATGAATGCTTAAGAACAGTTATAATTAATACTCACTGCAATAACTGATGAAGGGTTTCAACTTTTTGGGGCATCAGGAGGTGGCAGCAACAGATGGGTAGATGTTCCCTTTGATGAATCTGACTTAGCTCAGCTTGAGGTATCTAATCACACTCCATAGTGGGTTCTAAAGGCTGGTCACTGGCGAGATCGAGCATATGATAAATCTTCCCAAATCCCCACATCTTCATATTTTCATAGGTTTGGTAATAAATTTGTTCCTACCTCTTCGTATTTTCACAATTTTGGTAAGAAATCTGCATTTTGGCCTTTCAATCGACGTACTTTACCTCCTCCTTGTCCACAGATATTTGAGGGTATCTTAGGTCCTCTTTTGGTTTCCTATAAAAAAACCTTTTCATCAGATGTTTTAGTGTCGTAACCATAGACCACATTCACCTCAATCTCCTTTTGACATTTGTTTTGGGTATCCGCATTCAGAGGGTTCTTCGTCTCAAGATTATTTTAGGGCCTCTTCCCTAGATCTTAATCCTCTTTTACCTTCATATGTGTCCTGGCCAAATAACACCTCTATCTATAACCCTAAATTCTTGTCTCTCTAGAATAACATTTCAGTTTCCAATCGAGCTCCCTTTAATCCAAAGGTCACGGGTATTGAGCAATTTTGTTCTTTTTCAGAGTCAATAAGGGGAAATCTACATCCTCCACACTCAAACAAGGTAAGTGTTCCTGAGCATTTGATTCATGATTCAGTAAAATCTTTGTGTGCTTCAACGTTAATTGGTAAATTTCATTCATTTGTTCCTTTTGATAAATTTATATCATGGGAAAAATTGCATTGGGAAGCTATGAAGGATTTATTTCTGTATGATAAAGATTCATTATTTTTCATTGTCATTTTTTATTATCGGCGTCATCAAGACAAATTTCATAAATTCAAAGGTTAGTTATGTCAAGGGGTAGGGATTTTTTACCTATATCTGGTCTCCTCATTTTAATTTATGAACAACGAAGCCACAATTCATGCCATTTTGGGTGATTTTTCTGGATCTACCTTTAGAATATCAAGATTTAGAACTTGTTGAGATTCTAGCAAATAAGTTGGGGATTTTTATCAAACATGATTTAGTTCATTTTGAGAGGCCTCATCTGCCAGTTAGGGTTTTCTTACTACTAAATTTATTTGAGCTGCTACATACTTTGATAACCTTATGTTCTAAATATGGTGTTTGGAATCAATCTATGGAGATTTGAAAGATTTAGCCTCTGTTCATGAGTGTGCCTTGTTGTTGGGTCATTTTACTTTTTAGTGTCATGGAATATATAAATCTTCTCTTGAATTTTGTTCTGACTTTTCCACCAATTTTTGTAACGGTTCCTTTTTTCATGATCATTTGGCTATCTCTAATTCATGTTTAGATTTGTTGCCCAAGAAGGGTCTAGATTTTGATGTCTAGTTGGATTTTCTGTTCATTTTTTCTGTTATATGCTTCTTTTCAATTATGGCTATGCTTCAACATTACCAATAATCTTCTTCTGGATTGGACCTTTATTGGTTACCTCCAGTAGAAAATGATAGTATTCTTGAATTAAGGGTAAATTTGGTTCCTTATTTTGCAAACTTTATTTGAATATTTACCCTTCATGTTCAATTTTTTAGCTCCTATTCGGTAGTGTGCCTAAATATTCCTTCTTTTGATTCTATTCCTAAGGGTGCTTTGGATGATTCTAAGATCATCCATAGTTTAATTTTTTATAGTGAATATTTTTTGCCAGTTCTCCGATCCCCTTCTTCAGTTGTTTTAGAACATGAAATTCAAATTTTGGCTTCAAATATCTTGATTACAGTAGCTTTTGAGCTATTTGATGATATTGTTGAAAAAGATTTTCCTTAATTTCCATTTTCTTCTGGTCATGTGTATCATGAAGATCATGGTCCTCTCACAATATCATGCCTTAACGATAGTAGTGAGAATGCTCACATTCCAAAATCTTCTAGTATGTACTCTTTTGATTTCTCTCAAATGTTAGCTCTTGATCAGCCCCCCCCCTCTCTCTCCTCTCCCAATTAAAAATCCTAAGAAAAGAGGGAGAAAGCCGAATTCTGAAAAAGTTAAAGATGAGATTATTGTGGGTATTCAATCTACCATTACTGAGAAATTTTGTTCTTGGGTTAAAACAAGGACTGCATCTCGCACTCTTGGAATCATATGAAGATTATTTCTTGGAATGTCGAGGGATTAAATGCCCCTGAAAAAAGGGGAAGGATCAAGAATTTTCTTGATTCTTCTAAGGTTGACATTTTTCTTCTTCAAGAATCTAAGGTTTCCCAAGAATTGTTTGATAGTGGGGTGGTCCCACAATAGTGTGTCCCACTTTTTGGCCAACTTTGACACAAAGATCAACATTATGAGAAAAACCTTCACTTTCAAACACATGTTGCCACAAAACTATTAGGAATTTGAAGATGATGTAAGCTAGAGTCTTTTAGAACTTTCTTTCTATTTTCTAAATATATTTTTAAAAAAATTTAAAATTCATTTTTCCTTCTCCTTCAAAAAGTGGTTTGTGTGGAAAACTGTGTTTTTAAGGAGTTAGTGTCACTTGGATCAACATAACTTTTTTTTTAAATATGATAACAATGTAATTCTTTCGAGATTATATTTGCAAATTCAATATCTAAAGGATGCAATTGGTTTCATTCATCTTGGATCAATATTTCATAGTTTATTAAGTTCTAAAGTGACAATAACTATAATTAAGACATATGGTCACTTGGATCGCTCTAACGTGATCTGTGTATATTGAAATTCATTTTTCCTTTTTTTTAATAGAAAGGTAACACAAATACTTTTTTCCTACATATTTTTCATAAAAAAATTTTTGCAATTTACTATTTTTCCCAAAGTCTTGAAGATATAGGTTGTTCAATGACCAAACAACCTATGTTTAGTTAAAGTAATATTTAAAAGTGACAATGAACTCAATATGTATTAAAATTATATTCATTAGAAATCTTGTTCTGAATAGCATCACACTACATAGATAGGTTTTTCAAATGGATCCATTTGATCTACCAAAACATAAAGTCGAAGTGATTTCTTGTCAGCATTTTAGTAGGTGCGAAGGAGACTCCATTGTAGGTATGAATGAGGAGTATAGATGTTATATCAATGCTTTTTTAATCTCAGAGGCTTTGAGCTAACCATTTGTAATTAATTCCTTCAAATGGAACCTCTCAAGGCTTCAATCATCATATTATATTAAAAATATGTTATTTTAGCAAAAATCAGCATGTCTAAAAAAGTGGGACACACTATTGTGGGACCACCCAGTGTTTTCTCAAAACGGCATCTTTGGTAAAGTTTTCATGTCCCCTCAATGGGTGCCTCGAGTGCCCTTACAACTTTATGGAATCCTAAAACTATTAAAATGGAAATGATTTCTTCATCCTCACATTGGCAACTTCTCAAGGCTGATTGGTTTGAGGTCTCTTTTGTTGTATTTAACATTTATGGTCCTACTTTTCCTTTTGATTAAGAAGAATTATTGGAGACTTTTTCCAATTTGTTAATTCAATATGATGATTATTTTATCATTCTAGGGAGAGATTATAATGCTATTATTTCTTTAGATGAAAAATGTCACCTGGACTAATAGGCAGGTTCATTGTCAAATTTCTTCTCATCTGGAAAGTTTTTTAATTTATCTTAATTTTTGTTTGAGTAATTTCTCCTTGTGATATTGCTATCAGGATTTAATTGTATAGTTTTTTTGAGTCAAACTCATTGACCCATGATTCATGAGTAGTGGTTCACCCGAACCCATCTCTCATGAGAATGAAATGGAAAACTTAACACTCATTGGATCTAGGTGATGCTCATAGAGGTGAAGCACCAAGACTTCCTGGGAGGTCACCCATCCCAGTACTACTCTAGCTCGAGTGCACTTAACTACGGAGTTTCCTCCATGGTTAAATCCACTCTACTTGCATCCTCATTTTCAAAACCTTCACCAAGTGTTGTTCCTTATGAACCATTTATTAGAACGCCCCTTAAGCTCATCAATTGATAAGTAGGACATATTTTCCACAGCAAGTCAAATTGTGATATTGCTATCAGGATTTAACTGTGTAGTTTTTTTGAGTCAAACTCATTGACCCATGATTCATGAGTAGTGGTTCACCCAAACCCATCTCTCATGAGAATGAAATGGATTACTTAGCACTCATTGGATCTAGGTGATGCTCACAGAGGTGAAGCACCGAGACTTCCCAAGAGGTCACCCATCCCAGTACTACTCCAGCTCGAGCATGCTTAACTACAAAGTTTCCTCCATGGTTAAACCCACTCTACTTGCATCCTCATTTGAAAAACCTTCACCAAGTTTTGTGCCTTATGAACCATTCATTAGAATGCCCCTTAAGCTCATCAATTGATAAGTAGGAGATATTTTCCACAGCAAGTCAAATTGTGATATTGCTATCGGGATTTAACTGTGTAGTTTTTTTGAGTCAAACTCATTGACCCATGATTCATGAGTAGTGGTTCCCCTAAATGCATCTCTCATGAGAATGAAATGGAAAACTTATCACTCATTGGATCTAGGTGATGCTCATAGAGGTGAAGCACACGGACTTCCCAGGAGGTCACCCATCCCATTACTACTCCAACTCGAGCACGCTTAACTACGGAGTTTCCTCCATGGTTAAAGCCACTCTACTTGCATCCTCATTTGCAAAACCTTCACCAAGTGTTGTGCCTTATGAACCATTCATTAGAACACTCCTTAAGCTCATCAATTGATAAGTAGGACATATTTTCCACAGCAAGTCAAATTGTGATATTGCTATTAGGATTTAACTGTGTAGTTTTTTTGAGTCAAACTCATTGACCCATGATTCATGAGTAGTGGTTCCCCCGAACCCATCTCTCATGAGAATGAAATGAAAAACTTAGCACTCATTGGATCTAGGTGATTCTCACAGAGGTGAAGCATCAGGACTTCTTGGGAGGTCACCCATCCTAGTACTACTCCAGCTCAAGCGTGCTTAACTATAGAGTTTCCTCCATGGTTAAATCCACTCTACTTGCATCCTCATTTTCAAAACCTTCACCAAGTGTTGTGCCTTATGAACCATTCATTAGAATTCCATTTAAACTCATCAATTGATAAGTAGGAGATATTTCCCATAGCAAGTAAAATTATGATATTGCTATCAAGATTTAACTGTGTAGTTTTTTTGAGTCAAACTCATTGACCCATGATTCATGAGTAGTGGTTCAACTGAACCCATCTCTCATGAGAATGAAATGGAAAAATTAGCACTCATTGGATCTAGGTGATTCTCATAGAGGTGAAGCACCGGGACTTCTCGGGAGGTCACCCATCCCAGTACTACTCTAGCTCAAGCGCGCTTAACTATGGAGTTTCCTCCATGGTTAAACCCACTCTACTTGTATCCTCATTTGCAAAAATTTCACCAAGTGTTGTGCCTTATGAACCATTCATTAGAATGCCCCTTAAGCTCATCAATTGATAAGTAAGAGATATTTTCCATAGCAAGTCAACTTGTGATATTGCTATCAAGATTTAACTGTGTAGTTTTTTTGAGTCAAACTCATTGACCCATGATTCATGAGTAGTGGTTCACCTGAACCCATCTCTCATGAGAATGAAATGGAAAACTTAGCACTCATTGGATCTAGGTGATTCTCATAGAGGTGAAGCACCAGGACTTCCTGGGAGGTTACCCATCCCAGTACTACTCTAGCTCAAGCGCGCTTAACTACGGAGTTTCCTCCATGGTTAAACCCACTCTACTTGCATCCTCATTTGCAAAACCTTCACCTAGTGTTGTGCCTTATGAACCATTCATTAGAACACCCCTTAAGCTCATCAATTGATAAGTAGGATATATTTTCCACTGCAAATCAAATTTTGATATTTCTATCAGGATTTAACTGTGTATTTTATTTGAGTCAAACTCATTGACCCATGATTCATGAGTAGTGGTTCACCCAAACCCATCTCTCATGAGGATGCATATAGAGTGGGTTTAACCATGGAGCAAACTTCATAGTTAAGCATGCTCGAGCTGGAGTAGTATTGGGATGGGTGACCTCCCAAGAAGTCCCAGTGCTTCACCTCTGTGAGCATCACCTAGATCCAATGAGTGCTAAGTTTTCCATTTCAATCTGATGAGAGATGGGTTTGGGTGAACCACTACTCAAGAATCATGGGTCAATCAGTTTGACTCAAAAAAACTACACAGTTAAATCCTGATAGCAATATCACAATTTGAATTGCTGTGGAAAATATCTCTTACTTATCAATTGATGAGCTTAAGGGGTGTTCTAATGAATGGTTCATAAGGCACAAAACTTGGTGAAGGTTTTGCAAATGAGGATGCAAGTAGAGTTGGTTTAACCATGGAGAAAACTCCATAGTTAAGCGCGCTTGAGCGGGAGTAGTACTGGGATGGGTGACCTCCCAGGAAGTCCTGGTGCTTCACCTCGGTTAGCATCACCTAGATCCAACGAGTGCTAAGTTTTCCATTTCATTCTCATGAGAGATGGGTTCGGGTGAACCACTACTCATGAATCATGGGTCAATCAGTTTGACTCAAAAAAACTACACAGTTAAATCCTGATAGCAATATCACAATTTGACTTGTAGTGGAAAATATCTCCTACTTATCAATTGATGAGCTTAAGGTGTGTTCTAATGAATGGTTCATAAGGCACAACACTTGGTGAAGGTTTTTCAAATGGGGATGCAAGTAGAGTGGGTTTAACCATGGAGGAAACTCCATAGTTAAGCGCACTCGAGCTGGAGTAGTATTGGGATGGGTGACCTCCCGGGAAGTCCCGGTGCTTCACCTCTGTGAGCATCACCTAGATCCAATGAGTGCTAATTTTTCTATTTCATTCTCATGAGAGATGGGTTTGGGTGAACCGCTACTCATGAATCATGGGTCAATGAGTTTGACTCAAAAAAACTACACAGTTAAATCCTGATAGCAATATCACAATTTGACCTGCTGTGGAAAATATCTCCTACTTATTAATTTATCCTTTTCTTCTGAAATTCTTGCTTCTTCAAAAGTAGATCATTTTCCTATTTTACTTAACTTTGACAAGAAGGATCATTGTGATATTGCTATCAGGATTTAACTGTGTAGTTTTTTGTTTTTTGAGTCAAACTCATTGACCCATTATTCATGAGTAGTGGTTCACTGAACCCATCTCTCATGAGAATGAAATGGAACACTTAGCACTCATTGGATCTAGGTGATGCTCACAGAGGTGAAGCACTGGGACTTCCCAGGAGGTCACCCATCCCAGTACTACTCCAGCTCGAGTGTGCTTAACTACGGAGTTTCCTCCATGGTTAAACCCACTATACTTGCATCCTCATTTTCAAAACCTTCACCAAGTGTTGTGCCTTGTGAACCATTCATTAGAAATCCCCTTAAGCTCATCAATTGATAAGTAGGAGATATTTTCCATAGCGAGTCAAATTGTGATATTGCTATCAGGATTTAACTGTGTAGTTCATAAGGCACAACACTTGGTGAAGGTTTTGCAAATGAGGATGCAAGTAGAGTGGGTTCTCCATGGAGGAGACTCTGTAGTTAAGCACGCTCGAGCTGGAGTAGTACTGGGATGGGTGACCTCCTGTGAAGTCCCAGTGCTTCACCTCTGTGAGCATCACCTAGATCCAATGAGTGCTAAGTGTTCCATTTCATTCTCATGAGAGATGGGTTCGGTGAATCACTACTCATGAATCATGGGTCAATGAGTTTGACTCAAAAAAAACAAAAAAACTACATAGTTAAATTCTGATAGCAATATCACAATTTGACTCACTGTGGAAAATATCTCCTACTTATCAAGAAGGATCATGTTTCATCTGTCAAAACTTCATTTAAATTTTAAAAAATGTGGTTCACTCATCCTCATTTTCTTTCTTTATTGAAACAATGGTGGACATGTTCACCATTTTGCAAAGATTCCAAGATGTTCCAATTTTATTCCAAATTGAAGTTTGTTAAATCTCAGATTATTATGTGGAACAAGTTTATTTTTAAGAATATTTTTCTTGAGAAAGAGTCTATGGCTAAAGACCTAAAAGCAATTAATGAGACAATTATTAGTCATGGCCTAAATGCTTCCATTTATGAAACTCAAAAAAATCTACAAACATACTAGGAAATTTTATGTTCTGGGGAGGAAATCTATTGACAACAAAAGTCACGTGAAGTTTGGCTTAAGGATGGTGATAGGATAACGAGTATTTTTCATATGGCTGCTAAAATTAAAAAATATGCTTCCACTATCTTTAGTATCAAGAACTTTAAGTTTGGTCATTCTATTAATATGATTTAGAACAACAAAGAGGGGGGTTGAATTAGTTGTTCTCAGGTCTATATGTATCAATTTAACTTTTAAACACTTCAAGAATCTCAAATATAATCACCAACATTACTCGGTCATTAAATAATGTATGTTTGAAACATATAACAATGCATTCAACTATCCAACAATATTTAACTTACAAAACATAAAAATGTTCACACCAAAACATTCACACAAGTATGACACCAAGATTTATAGTGGAAACCCAATTTGGGAAAAACCACTTTGTAACATGTTATTGATATTTTCACTCTTTTGAAGTGAGCTCTGTGAAAAGCCAACCATGTCAAAGGTTTACAAACACACTGCTAGGTGTGACCCTGTTAAAGGATTTCAACCACCCTGTTAGGAGTGAGCCTTGTTAGAGGACTTAAGTACATTCCATTAGAATGAAACCTTGATTAAAGGATTTAAACAATGACTGTTAGGTCAACCTTGATTAAAGGATTTAGACTAATACAATGGTTAGAAAGTAGCAGTAGTATATGATCTGAAAAACATACAACTCATTTTGCAAATAACAGATCCAATTCACACATATATGTTGACTTACTGACTGAATTCTATTTTTATCTCCATCACTGATCTGCTCGAAATTCTCTTCAAGCAATCACAACTCTAATCAACTCCTTCACCTTCATCCTTTTTGCTTAGACTTATCAGTCAATAACATCAACAATTCCAACATCCTTCTTTAACCTCACACTTAGGTTTTCCTTTATACCTCTTCAATAGGTAGATCCATCTTTTTCTGCTTAATCTCCTCCGTAGATTTTAGGATTAGGCTGGATTCATTGAATACTTCCAACATTCATGTTCTTCATCCATCCTTCTAGAAACATCTTCAATCTCTTTATTGAAATCGCAATAAAATGGTTTACCATGCATTAAATTCTCCATATGTCTCAATTAATAAAGTCAACATGATTTACATAATCCAAGAATTCAACTAAGTCGGCTAGGAATCTAATTTCTTCCTCAAATGTAAATTACTGATGCTCGGTCAATACTATGTTCAACTCCTCGGTCATCAGTACATAGCTTGGTCAACACTAAATTTACTTGGCATATACTGGCTCTCGGTCGACACTAACATCACTTGGCTTAAACTAGATTTATTCACTTTTTCTCTGTTAAGCCCACTTGTTTAGTCTTGCTTCTTACTTAGCTAAACAATACATTATCTTATCATTTTGCCACATGATCAAGTACTCATTGAAGTATCAAATAGCTCAACCTTTCTCTAGTTTCTATTGTTATCACCCTTTCTCTAATCCTTCTCATCAATCAATAGATATAGTACTTTCTTAGATAGCAATTGTCTTACCAATTAAGGTTTGACATCAATGACAATACAACAATTGCTTCAATTGTAGTTTCCAACACATTCTCTAGTTTTTGATTTGTAGATTTGTGAGGAAGGGGTAGCTTTTTTCAAAGAATTATTGGCCCCTTCTAATCCCCTACTTTGATGAATCATCAAACAGATTGCCTTCTAGATTCAATTCCTACTCTTGTGACTCAAGAAGACAATGCTTCTCTAATGCGGCCTTTATCCTTAGATGAGCTTCATAAAGTGGTTTTCTCAATGGCTCCTGACAAGGCTCCTGGACCTGATGGATTTTTAAAAAAAAAATTTCAAAAATGTTGGAACTTCATTGGTTTTGATTTGTTAATGGCCCTTGAAGAATATATGAAAGGGGGATATATTCTAAGAAATTTCAATGTTACTCATATTGCCCTTATTCTGAAGACTAAGACTCCTCAAACTTTTTCTGATTTTAGACCCATTTCCTTGCACAATTCAATTTACAAAATCTTTACTAAAGATATTTATTTATGATTGAAATCTCTTCTTCCTTGTATTATTTCAGTTCAACAAGGTGGTTTTGTTCTGGGAAGAGAAACTCATGAGGGAGAAATTATGGCTCATGAGACATTACATTCCATTAATTCAGCCAATACTCCTACTTTTTTTATTAAGCTTAATATGATGAAAGCTTATGACAAAGTTTGTTGGGATTTTTTATTTAAAGTCTTGTTGAAATTTGGATTGTCTTCCCCATGGTGCAAATGGATTAAAAGTTGTATCTCTTCTTCTTCTTTTTCTATGATTATTAATGGGATTCCTTTTGGTTTCTTCTCTTCTTCTCAAGGTGTTAGGAAAGGGGATCCATTGTCCCCCTTTCTTTTTATTATCATGGCTGAAGCATTTAGTCATCTTATATCAAAATAAAGGGCTTTGGGTTTATGGAAAGGGATATCAATTTCTAATCTTGATATTTCAATAACTCATAATATTTTTGTGGATGATACACTTTTGTTTGGATCTTCCACTATTCAAGAAGCTACAATTATTAAGTGTATTTTGGATATATACACTTCTTGTTCAAGTCAGCAAATTAATGCTCACAAGTCCAAAATCTTTATGTTTAATACCCCTCAGTTGGTAGCTAATATAATTTTCAGTATTCTTGGTTTTCCTACTTACAAGCTTCCTTCCACTTACTTGGGGATCCCTTTCTGCACGTGACCCTCCAAACCTTCTTTTTGGAATTTTGTTATTGAAAGATTAAAGTTTTGTATTTCTACTTGGAAAGCTCATTGGTTATCCTTGTTAGGTTGAATTGTTTTAGTCAAAATAGTTCTAGTTTCTATCCCTAATTACTACATTTTAGTCCTTCATGCTCCTAGAAAATTCATTGGTCAAATTGAAAAAATTATTTGCTCTTTCCTTTGGAAGAGCAACATGAATGAGATTAAGAAGATTTTGTTGATTTCTCTAGATAAAATGTCTCTTGCAAAATAATCTGGGGGGCCGGGATGCATAATATTTCTCATAGGAATATTTCTTTTGGGAGGAAGTTGGTTTGGGCCATGTATGCCAAGCCTTAGTCTTTGTGGTGTCAAACTATGTAGGCCAATAATTTATATTCCCAAAATCCTACAAGAATTTTTACTATTTCCAACCCTCCTGATGGATCTGCTATTTGGAACTTCATGATTTCTTGTCCAGAGGTGGTTTCAAAATTTATTTCATGGCAAGTACATTCAGGGGAGGATGTTCTCTTCTGGAAAGACTCTTGGAATGGTTTTCCTCCTCTTTCCCAATTTGAATCCCTTGCATCAACTGTTGTTATTCTATCACAAACATGGGGGGATAAGCTAATTGATTATGTGGATAGTGTGGATTTGTTTTCTCATAAAGTTTATTGGAAGGATCCTTCCCATTTTTCATTATCTCAGCATGAAAATCAATTATTTCAATCAGTCATTAAGAATAGAATTGTTTTTCTTTCAAATTCTAAAGATCAATTAATATGGTGTCCTTCCAAATTTAGAAACTATTCTGTTAAAGAAGGGTATTTTGCAATCCAGCAAATGTCTAGCTAAAATTCACACCATCATGTTTTTACCTTCTGTTGGCATAGTGCAGTTCTTCCTAAAGCTGGTGCTTTTTCCTGGTTGGCCTTACAAAATAGGATTTTAACAAGTGATTGGTTAGTAAAATTTAACATTTCAACTCCTTTTTCTTGTGTTTTGTGTGGGAAAGAACTAGAGGATGTTGACCACCTTTTTTTGCATTGTGATTTTGCAAGGGATTGTTGGCATTTTATCTTTCAAAAACTCTCTCTCAATTCCTTTTCCTTCTACCCTTTGGAATTTGTTTCAATCTTGGCCAACTTCACATTCTTCTTCTTTATATGCATGTATTTGGTATATAGTTCCATCTTCAGTCATTTGGTGTGTTTGGTGGGAAAGGAATAAATGTATTTTTAGGGGATAGATATCTCAAGAATCTAGTGTTATCAAGACTCTGGAAAAGAGCATTTTGGAGCAAGTGAATCTCATGTCCAAAAATAGTTTCATAGTAACTCAATTTTTTCCTCATGGGATTATTTGATTTCCTCTTCATGGAAAGTTATCATTATTCATGTCTCTCCTATTCTCCCATGGGTTAGAAAGATCATGGTAGATAGAAGTGTTATTAAATGGCAACCTCCTATGGTTGGTACGTACAAAATGAATTTTGATGGCTCTTCTCATGGTAACCCAGGAGAGTTAGGAATAGGGATAGTTTTTCGTGATAGTTCAGGTCATATTCTTTCTTTTAAATCTATGCCAATTTTCCTTGGCATGAATAACATGACAGAGGCACATGCTCTTTTGGAAGGTATTGTGATGGAAAAAAAATTGAATTTTCAGTGTTTGCATATTGAAGGTGACTCTTCTTTTATTATTTATGCATGCAAATCTTGAGAAATTGTGATAATTGGCACTTTAGATATATTCTTGAATAAATTTAGGTTCTCCTAGATACATTTGAATACCATTTTATATCACATGTCTATCGGGAAGGAAATGCACTGGCTGATTGCCTTGCGAATATTGGATGTGATAAAGTTTTTTTAGATTCTTCTTGGGAGGGATGTAATTTAAAGAGTTATCCAAATGTATTTAGGATTTCTCAACTTGAGATGTGCCTCCCTTAATATGGCATGGATGGTGATACTTTGTGTTTCTTATATTGAACATTCATGTTTAACTTTAATTATTAGATTTATTGGAAATGGATCTTGTTCATTGTTTTGATTCCTAGCTGGGCAGTATGGGAATATAATTATCTCCTACCCATCATTAGGCCCTTGATATCAATAAATCCATTCTTGGTGGCTCGGGTCCCCTAAATTTACATTTGGCTCCCTCGGCTCCTTCTATGGAAGAATAGATGTGCATTGCATAGCTTTTGGTATCTCAAATGCAAGTTTTTGACAAGTATGCTCATTCCAGATTTGTTGAACTTCTTGTGGATGGCTTCTTGTTGATGGGTTCCTATTTTTTGCTACTCTTCAATTGGAGGATTCAAAATCTCTATGAATCTTTCCATCTATTCTGATATTGTATACATCTGAATGATCTTGTATGCTCCTTTAGTTAATTTTTTTGTCTATCTTTATTCTTAGTATGAGCTTGCATGCTCTCTCTCTCTTCCACTTTATTATGATATGGGTTATGAACAAAGTTTATCTTTCTGGTTCTTTTCTCTGAGAGCTCTCACGAACCAACATGTAAAAAAATATATATTATAATATATTGTATGACCTAAGTAAGAACAAGCACTTTCAAGAATGAAGGGAAAGTGAATATGGATGGGTCAATTACAGTAGTAGGGCAATGTGTTTTTGAGATCTTGCATTTCTAGACTTTGACCATGTAGTTGACAACCTTTTTTATCTAAAATTGATGAAACAAAAAGTGATGCGTAAGGAGATTCTTAGCTCTTTACCCATATAAATTATGTCAAGTTTTGAGTTTAATAAATTATTATTATTTCTTTTCTAATTGAATTATGTCTAAAGTCTAGATTGATAGGTTGATTGATAACTTTCAAATGGTATAACATTTTTCAAATTTGAAACATGTGTTACATTATATGCCTTAGATACTTATGTAAAAAAATATTAAGTTTTGACCAAGTGGTTGGACACACAAGTTTTCATATTCTGGAAAATTTGTAGTAAAAATATTATAATTCATTATTTATTTAAAAAATAATTACACAAAAATATGCATCACATCCAGACATGAGTCTTCTACTTATATCTAGAATCTTATAAAAAAATATTACCTTTTGATTGTGGTTAGGGTGCTGAGACATACACCTACTTATCATTTTCCTGAAATTTATGTACTACTACATTGAAATTTCAATTTTTCACCAATTAGTTTTTTTTTTTGAAAAAATAACTAATAGCTTAGAAACTAAATTCAATTTCTTATATATTTTCTTCTTATATATTCTTGATATAAGGTTGATAACCTATTGAAATTCTTGTGTCAAGTTGCCTAAATCTAATTTTCTAAAATTTCATTGTCACTTAAGGGCCTACTTTGGCCTCCCATGATCTTGCACATACCCAAAAGCTAACAAACAAAAATAACAATAAGTCCCTTAAGAAATAAGAACAACATGGCATAGTGGAAGGGGCATCTATGTCCTCTAGTTTTCCCACTACACATCACTCATCGTGAATGAACCACTCGTTGGCTTATTCATATCTTCAGCACAAACATGCAAAATAGTTAATGTGAATATGTGAATTCATTTAGAGGAGTCTTTTCATGCACGAGAAGATGACCCTACAACACAAAATCCTAGTAGAGACAAAACATCCATGTGGAGGAGAAGGAGAGCACCCCTTTAGTGAGTATCTCCCTAATGCAAACAAGTCTATCTTTAAATAAGCAAAGTAATTACTAAATGAGTAGAATATTCATAATCTAATAGACTGTCCATAGAAATCCACTTTACTAAAGCCACTTATCCTTCTACAACATACCTATACAAATAGTAAATAATTTAACACATATATTTGTGCCACATACAATCATTAAAGAAATTTTGCTCATTCCAAATAGTAGCCCAATAAACCTTAATAAGAAATTTGGTTAAATATCCTACCAACCTCCACACATTTTTACTTAATTGCATCACTCTATCTCTTTAAAATGAATCTAAATCCCCAAAATAAACTATAAGATAACTTGGATACCATATTTGTTTAACCTTCAACTCACTTCATACTTGAGTCTCTATATTAAAGACTTTAATGTTGTCTAAATTTATCACATAAACCTGTCCTTCAAGAAAAATAGGTTTAGTATAATATCTCGAAGATCGCTCGATAAGAAGAAGAGACCCCACTTTTTTTCCTTTACATTAAAGTATTTATATCATCCTCAGCTGCTAAAAACACTTTTGTTCTTACTGTATTGATATCCCCTCCTACAAAGTATATATATCCTTTCGGTGGAGATTCTCGAAACACAATGTCATATATACTATCTCAACCAAAAATTGATATAAAAATTTATAGTAATATATATTATAAAAATTTAAATAAAATTTAGCAGCTCTTTTTTAAGAAAAAATTAAAAATGAAAGACAACGACGTTTGAATTTAAACTAGCATGCTTATATTTTATAAATTAAATTTATGTAGAAGACACAAAGAGATATCAAATTTAAAAAAATTGTGATAGTGGCATTAAAATATTGTAAAAATATAAAAACATTAGTCTAAAATGAAAGAAAAGTAAGCATTTCTGATTAAATAAGAAAAATGAATACCATTATTTGAATAATTACTAAATAGTCAATAACCTAACTAAAATACCTGCAACCAAGTGTTAGAAGGAAAATCATAGGTCATAATTCTCCCTTCTTGTATAAAAATCAGCCAACAAAAATAAAAGTTAGAGTTCCTTAATTTGTAGGAATCCCACCCATTGTCCTCCATGCCATTTCATAAACATAATCAGCTTCATAGTTCAATGTAAATATCACCTTCTCCTTTAGTTTCAATGGTTTCTATCTTGATAAAATAGAGGACTTTTAACCCCAGCCCTCCATCTTTTGCTTGAGAATTTCATGGTATATGAATGACACACTTAGCAAGCATTCTCAACCTATTTCATCATGAAGATTGGAATAATCTTCTCCAGTCACAGGCCATTAGAACAACCTCTTTAAACTTTTACCCTCCTTTCCCTCCTTTTTATATTCAGTTATTATCCATGTTCTAATTCTCTGTGTTCACCCAACCCATATAAAAAAAGGTAAGTATGTTGGGCAGACGATTTAAAAATATTATGAGTAGTAACTTAAAAAGTTGTGCAAATTTATTTTTTTTTGAATCAAGATGGTATTACCACTTAATATATTATATAATTTTTATCATTTTTACATAAACTTGGTTCTAAAATAAGGGGCTCCCGGAGAAAAGAACCGGGGGAAAAAAAATTCGTTCATGACCCCATCACGAAAAAGAAAACCAAAATTGATGGATCACTGTGGGTTGAAGCTTCTCAACAATGATGCCACCTTACATCATAATGTATCCATAGAGAGCTAGATTTAGCTAGTACAGATATTTACACCTTAAAGAAAACCAAAATTGATGGATCACTGTGGGCTGAAGCTTCTCAATAGTGATGCCACCTTACATCATAATATATCCACATAGAGCTAGATTTAGCTAGTATAGATATTTACACCTCGTATGGACTACATAAAAATTCCAAATGACTCATCCACAATATACGGTGAGTTTACAAAATGACTCATTACATTCAATGAGTGAAAATTGAGCTTATCAATAGAGGGACATGAGAAGAAGGTGACTACAATAGAGAATTGTATATGAAAAATTGTTGCTGAAGTTGATGATGCATCGATCAAAATCTATTAAAGTACCCAAAAAATGTAGACCAAAATACCATGAAAATGAAGCTGCTCAAATATCCATACGGGCCAATGAAGAGTCCCCAGAACCTAGACCAAGGTTCAAGTCAGGAAGATGGCGAGATTTCAGAGCCGAAGCCGCTAGAGGAGAGGAGTTTGCTTCCAATAAGTCAAGCATTACAAATACCACTTGGTGAATACTACTAATAAAATCTTTGGGAAGAAAACCTCCAAACTACTGGAGCATAATTTTTATGGGGTGGAAAGACTGCCATTCCATTTCTCTTTTGATACTTTCATAAATCGTAAAAACTGAATGTTCTCTCAACATAGCATGATGGTGAAAAAGACCTCCCAACAGAGTGGTACCACCCCACAAATCATATTTCTGAAGAGCAGCATGAAGCTTATGATTCTGCAAGAAGCTAGGTTTCACATAGTGACCTGCTATAGTATCTAAATGAACCAGAGACTGCATAAGATCAACCAAATTAGAGAAGAAAACAAAGAGGAGCTGAGATGGATAGATAATCCTTCTACTAGAAGGAGAGATAATTTCATGACCAATGATTCTCCTAATGCCATGATGAATGTGTGGATGTTTGCAATTAAAAACAACTGCAAGCATTTCATCCCTAATGGGACCAAGGAAAGGTTCTTCCCAAGCTTCCACTTCCAGCAGAACCCTATAGTTTCAAGGGTAATATTCCATGTGTAGAGATACGCATACTGAACAACATTCAACATTAGAACTAGCTCCCACAAGAAAACTGGGGCATCCTGACATGGCTAAGAAATAGTCATGAAACAAACAGGGGACCTAAAATAGCAGAGGAAGAACCAAAGACTACCCAAAGCCAACAAAGATGGAAGTAGAGAAATTGATGAAGAAGAGATATCTCATGACCCTATTTAAGAAGCCCATAGATATAATTGCAAGAGCCACTATCACCAAAAACAATGATATTAACTCACATTAAAGATATAAGATCTAATGAGGATTTCTCAAAAATTAAGGGCATACAAAATAACTGCCAGCAGGCAAAGCCCACAAGTGTTGAAGTGTGCAAACATTGCCAGTATACAAACTAAAGCCATAGAAAAGAGAGTGGAATCATAGCCAGCTATCGAGAAATGATAGTGAAGGACAAAATTTAACTTTAGAATTGAAAGAAAGTACTATGACATGTGGGCAAAAGAAAAGGAGTAAATAGAGGAAGATGTCACAAATACAAAATCTTCCAGAAATGACCACAGGTGGAGGTTGATGCAATGTCCAATGCAGAAGAATGTCATAAATCAGAACGAGGGAGGCAGAAGCATAAGAGCTCACACAAAATTCTAGTGCCAAGTAGGGACGCATACACATGAAAATTAAAATCTGCCATGTCAAATGATAATTACCAATTTGACATGCCTTTTTCCTAATGGGACATGATTGCAATGCCAGAATGCAAGAAATCATAAATAAAACCACCTGAGAAGAGAAATGACAAGGTGGCATTTGGCATGTCATAATATGATTCAACGCCACTGAGGAGTGCATACTTATGAGATGCCAAATACTCTTTGCCACCTTGTCATGCCTTTTCCACTATAAGGTAGGATTGTTGTAGAGTACTATAAGAAATGCCCAATAGAAAAATGAATGACAAATTAACATTTGGCATGTCATAGCATGATTAATAGCTAGCAATGCCCATGCCCTTGTGACATAGAATAGATGATACTTTATCTACTCTAATTAGTGGCCACCACATCACTAATTGGAGCAGAGAAATATCCTATGTCACCACTAGCAGTAAATAAAATTACGTTAGATAGATTCCTTCCCAATAATACCAAGTAGAATCAGGTACTTATTAATTTCACTCAAAGAGATGGAGGGGTCTAATGGAACTTTGTCACAACCCAGATTGGCCAAAAAATCCACCAGAGAATTACTCTCACGATATGTATGAGATATAACAAAACTAGTAAAAGAATCAATGAGCCCCCAGATTTGAAGGAGAATATATTTAAGTTGCTAGTTCAAGATCTTTCTATCAATACAAGCATTAATGATGACCGATGAATCACCTTCAATATGGAGGTTTTAAATCAACATTTTTTTTGCAAGTTTAAGACCTTCCAACAAAGCAATAGCTTCAGCCATATTATTTGTACCTGGGCAGATAGATCTTGCTAATAAAGCAATAACTTTACCTGACTGATTTCTTAAACAACATCCAATACCTGACTCACTCGGATTCCCTCTCGAAGAGCCATCAAAATTGAACTTGATGAGAGGAGGCTTGGGAGGTATCCACTTAACATCGGATCTACAAACTAGGGATTTCCTGATACAAGGAAAGATAGGAGAATAAGGAGGAGAAATATACTTCCATTTGGCTATTACTGAAGAATACCAGGATGTGAATGTCTCATTTGGGTTGAAGTGAAGAGAGGACCTGCTATTGACTTGTTCATATATCAACCATTCAATAGTGTTCAATATTGAAGGGATGTCAGAACTGAGCTTTTTGAATATTCTTTTATTCCTTTCCCACCAGATCGCCCAAATTACCGATGCAGGAATGATGTACCATAAGCATGAGAATAATGAATTTGAATATATGGTTGGCCAAGACTGGAAGAACTCCCACAATGATTTAGGGAGAGGGAACGAAATAGATAATTTACTCATAACAAAAGACCAACATGCCTGAGAAAAAGGACAATGGACAAAAAGATGATTTGGGGATTCCAAATGATCATTGCATAGAACACAATTAAAAGGAATTGCTATGTGAAACCTGGTTAGTCTATCACTGGTAAGGACCTTACCTTGCACAACAAGCTAGGAAAAGACTCCCGCCTTAGGAAGAATAGCTTTATTCCAACAAAAGGAAAAGGCCCATTGGGTACAAAGATGAATGTTCATATTCTGCAGGGCAACATAGCCCGATTTAACAAAATATACACCATCTTTGGATGGGCACCAAATAATTTTATCATTATCATTTGAAAAATAGATCAAGCATGTAACAAGGATATCTGATAATTCTTTAGTAGTAGATAGATCTATAGGAAGGATATTTGGATCTTTCCAAATAGCCTGATGTGTGATAAGATCCACATGATCCACATAGTTAATCAATAAGTCTCCCCACAAAGTTGAAGCAACATGCATAACTTGATCAAGAGATGACACAGAGCATAGAGGGGGGAATCCATTCCATGAATCTTTCCAGAATAAAACACTAAATCTATTATGAACTTGCCAGGAAAGAAAGGTAGTAACAACATATCTAGATGAAATCATAAAATTCCAAGTAGGTGACCTAGAGGGAGGATTAGAGATAGTAAGAATTCTATTTGGGTTGGGGGAATCTAAGTATTTGGCTTGCATAATCTGATGCCATAGTGCCTATGGTTTAAAATACATGTTCCAAAATAACTTCCCACCAAAAGCTTTGTTTCTAAAAGAAATGTCCTGCAGTCCTGCCCTACCAGAATCTTTACTAGCCTAAAGTTTCCCCAAAGAGACCAGAGGGACTTTCTTCTCATTGGTCATGTTAGAAGTTCAGAGGAAGGTCTGAATGATCTTTTCAATACATGAGAAAACTAATTTTGGAGCTTGAAGGATGAAAATATAATAGTTTGAGATGGATGTTAACAAATTTTTGATGAGCAAGATCCTACCTGAAAGGGACAACCATCTTGCCTTCCAGACAGAAATTCTATTTTTTAGCCTAGAGATCACTGAGTCCCAATAGGAAGACTTGACCTAACTGAAGAAGAAAGGAATGCCAAGGTAAGTAGATGGAAAGGTATCAAGGGGGAAGCCAAAAATACTAGAAATTCTATTTTGAAGAAGTTGTGGAGTAAAAAACAAAAAAAGTTTCAATTTGAGAGGATTAATCACTTGACCAAATCCTGATGTGTAAAGATCTAGAACCTTTTTAATGCATTTAGCCTCTTGAATGTTCGATTCCCCAAACAAGAGCATGTCATCTGCAAAAAAATAATGAGAGATAGATATGGTAGAATTAGGGATTAATATACCTTTCCAGATTTGCAAATCTTTTTGAGCTTGTATAGATCTGTTGAATGCCTCTGCCATTATAATAAATAAGGGGATAGAGGGTCACCCTACCGAACTCCTTGGGAGGCACGAAAAAAAACTGAAGAAACACCATTAACTAATACTAAGAAAGCTACTCCTGAGAGACAGTGCTTAATCCAATTACACCATGCCTCTAAAAATCCAAATTTTTGGAGAACTTTGATAAGGAAAGACCAGTTAACTTTGTCATACACTTTCATCATATCAAGTTTGAGAACAAAGGATGGGATTTGAGATGATTCAATAGTGTGGAGAACTTCAAGAGAGACTAGTGCACCATCCAAAGTCTCCCTACCTAGAACAAATCCTCCCTGTTGAGGAGAAATAATTGATGGAATGATAGGTTTTAACCTGAGATAGATTGCTTTGGTGAAAATTTTGTAAATAGAGTTACAGAGGGAGATAGGTCTGAAATCAGCAAATGTACTAGGCTTTTTGGTTTTGGGAATCAAGGCAAGGTTAGTGGTATTAAAGTTCTTGATAATATAGCCATGTTTTCAGGACTCTTCTATAGCCAGCAACATATCCAATTTAATCACATCCCAACATTGTTGATAAAACAACAAAGTAAAACCATCCAGGCCAAGTGCCTTATCTAGCGGCATAGAGAAAATGATAGAACACATTTCCTCCAGGGAAAAGGGTCTCATTAGCTTCTCATTGTCCCTCTCTGATATGAGGGAGGGGATGGAGTGCAACAACCCATCAACTACCTCATGGTTGATAGGTTGAGGACTATCTGGGGCTAACAAATTTTTAAAGAAACATACCCCTTCCATGCTAATCTATTGATGCGATTTAAGGGTTTCCCTAGAAACCACATCCTTGATAGAAAGGATAGTAGATGAGGCTTTCCTAATTTTAGATGAAGCATGAAAGAATTTAGTATTTCTATCACCCTCTTTTAGCCATAGCTCTCAGGATTTCTGTCTCTAGTAAATCTCCTCCCGAGAACAAAGCAGTTCCCAATATTTCTAAAGGGATAGTTGTTTGGTGGCTAGAAGAGAGTTAAGACCTGTTTTAATAATCTGATCAACAATTTGACCTAGTTCATTTTCAACCCTAGATTTTTCATGAAAAATGTTTTTAAATACCTCCTTGTTCCAAATAACAATTTTTTACTTTACATACTTGAGCTTTTTTGAGAATTGGAACATCCTAGTTCCTTTACAGAATGGGGCACTTACCCACCATTGCTTAAGCAAAGCCAAGAAATGGAGATGAGTAAGCCACATGCTTTCTAATTTGAAGTTTGGATGTTTATTCTGACTTCTTGAAGCAACAAAATTAAGTGAGATGGGGAAGTGATCGAACTCTAAAGAGGCCAGTCCCGAACCATAGGCATGAATGGATCCTCCTTTAACATCCCCCCATCATAGAGCTAAGTTGCCTGGGTTCACTCTATCTCCTCAACTATGAGTTTGGCCTTGCAACACCCACCTTTATTCATTCCACCTCTCCGGCTTGAATATGATCAGAAGAGCAGTGCATCTTTTGGGGTCACCTAGTTGGAATGTGTCGTTCATCACTAGAATCAATAGCTTTTGAAGAAATTCCCATTAGAATAGTAGGACAATGGAACACCCAACCTAAATCTAGCAGTTTGAAATCACAGGAGACAAGGAATATGTCCAGTCTAGATGAAATGGGAAGGCCTACTCTACGGTTAGTCCACGTGAACATACCATTTGAAGGGAGAATGTCACATAGAGCATTATTTTCAATGAATAAGGCAAACTCATCTATAACCCTCTGTGTTGTAGGGTTCTCTCATGACTTTTTGTTTAAGTCTGAAATAGCATAAAAATCTCCTCCTAAGATAGTAGGAAGATCCTGGAATCCATTGAGCTGATCAGCTAGGGATTCCCACAAGAAAAGTTTTTCATGGGGGGAGGAAGGACCATAGACATTGAACAAAAGGAAGGTTGCCTCATAGCTGGAAAATTAAAGAAGCTGCCAGTTTGGGTTTGCAGCCAACAATTTACCCTGCATACCCTTTTTCTTCCAAAGAGCTAGAAGACCTCCAGAAGCCCCAGAAGAAGGAACACGGGAGGATTCCCATAGGGACCATTTGGAGGTGAGTTTATCATATGAAGCTTGGGATAAATTAGCCTCCTGGAGGATAATGATGTCATCTTGAGAGGAATCAATAAACTTTTTAATTCTACTTATTTTGTTAGGAGAATTTATGCCCCTGACATTCCAAGAAAATATCTTCATTAAGAGCTTAGAGAGTGACACGCTCTCCTAGTTCTAATGATGGGGGAGAAAGAATCTAGCAGAGTAGATTGAATACCTGCTTCTATTTCATCTTTGGTTTTAGAAGCTAGAGGTCTCCTACCCCTCTTCCTAGGAGTCTTGACTATAGTTGGTGGAGATGAAGATAATTGGGGACTTGGCGACTGAGATACAGATAATGCATGGGAGTAGTCAAAACCCTTATCTATGTCTGGGGGGGAGCTCATACAATTCAAATTCTGATCTTGAAATTCTACTTCAGCCGCAATTTCAACAATGAGTTCTGATGCAACTGAGATGAGGATGTTATTCTAGACATGAGCTGAAGTTCTTGATCCATGAATAGGGGAGTGCAGGAAAATGAGACAGGAGCAAAGGGTTGGCTGTTGAACATTAGATTCTGCACAACCTTATCAACATAATCCTCATCAGCAAATTGACACTAAGAGAGCAGGGGATGATCAATCCATGATGCAAAAAGAGAGTGGAGAGAAACCTTATGGATTGGAAGACAGCACGGGAGATTGATACAAGAAGAAAATGAATGTGATGGAAGGACTAAAGAGCGAGGAGAATGAGGTGAGACTATCAAACTAGAGGTGTCAGTAGCTCTAATTTGAATCAAAGCCATAGTATTAACAACTAATGCAGCTTTAAAGAAGTGAAAAAGATTGATATAAGAAAAAAAAGGTGGAGAGTATAGAACTAAAGAAGAAAAAACTAGCATCCTCTGAGCTAGTAGGCCTGGAAAGAGATATACGTGAGTTAGGAGAAAAAGAAGGAGTTGAAGGGGAAACCTGTAGCGGGGAGGAAGGATCCATCAAAGGGGTTTTGGGGCAAAACTTTGGGTTGATGGCAAAGCTCTGGCAAATGTCAAAAGAGGTCTTGTCAAGGTTTTGACACTAGTATGTAAAATGGTCCAAGGAATTAGAAAGATGCTCAATAGAGGTTGGGTCCCGATACTTAATAGACTGACTCCAAACCCCAAATTTAGAGTAGATTGAAAGTTTAGTCCGACAAGTTCTAGACTGCTTCAACAAGAGGCATAATCTGATGGGGAGATGAGGCTGGAGAAATGGGACAAGATCATGCTTGACAAAAATGCCTAGGGTGTTTGCCAAAGTTTCCACCTTAGCAAGGTCTTTGTATTCTAAACGAAGGTGCAGAAAAGAAACCCAGTGAGGCATAAACATAGGCTAGGCTAGATTAACATCAAAATGAGGGATCCAAGACATTGTGAAGACCCCAAAGCCTTTGCAAAACCACCCTTTAAATTTGTGAACACTCGATTTGCACTCAAAAGAATAAAAAATTGCCACAAAAAATAAAGAATCTTTCTCATAAAGAAATAGTTCTGAAAGGCCCTCCCAAGAGTCACTAGCCCAAGTAATTAGATCCTCAAAATCAACATGATCTTGTAACTTACCGATAAGCACCAAAGACCTTAAATGATCAACAGAAGGGAGGATCATGTTAAAAGGAAAGATTACCCTCGACTCCACTGGCGGTTGTTGTCGAGCCTCCTTTCGAGGGAGCTGGTCCTTCTTTTGGTGGAATGGGGGATTCAAAACATACTCATGAGAATGAGGATTTGGATTGAAGGGACCTTGATGGAAGATGGGAATGCTATTTTGGAAAGAAAGAAACATGGGTTGAGCAACTGGGTTATGGTTGGGAGAAGAGAGAAAAAGTGGAAAGCCAGGTAAAGAAGAAAAGACTAGAGGGAGTCAGATAAGATGGGGTTTGAGCTAGAAGGCGAGGGAGGCGGGGAGTCCTTGCAAATGTCAAAAATAGGCTGAGGAGAGAAAGGTCTTGTGTGGCAGGTTTGAGCAAGGTGGTGATGATGGAAAGGGGGTTTAGGAAATGATCTCCCATGGAAAGAATCTCTATTAGCTTCTGCAACGATCGATGGATGAGATCCAAGAATTCCTTCAAACACAGGAGCCTTCTGAGAATACCTTGAAGGACCATACTTTTGTTGGTGGTGTCGATGGGAAGAAAGAGACAAAGAGTTGAAAATCACATGATCCCTCCATTTACCATGTTGGAAAACCTATTGTGGAACATGCACTGAGGATTTGAGATGGGCTCGATCTGCTACATCAAACAGGACATCAGCCCACTTAGCCTAAAACTGGGAAGCCCTAAACTTGTCCAAACCCTTGTTCGTAGATTTAGGCAAAGGCACATCAGAAGTTGGGTTAGCCTTCTGCCCACCTCCTCTAAATGACAGATCATTGGTACCCACTGCAATACCCTGCGCCATGTGTACAACTCCCTTAGCTACGTGTACACCCTACAAATTCTCTGCAATCACCATATTTGAAGCATGTAATAAATTGACTTATGGGTGATCCCACGAAGCTATGTCCCACTTTTAGGGATGAAAAAAATCATAGCGGTGTGAAAAAAAAAAATTTAATGCCTTCGTATGGAGTATATACTTTGTGAGAAGTATCCCCACCACTTCGCACGAAGTCACCAAACAAGAGGCTTCGTGCGAGGACCCCTAGGTGGCCTCGTGCGAAGAGGGACTTCGCACGAAGCCTCTTTGTGGCTTCACATGAAGACTCTTAGGGGCTTTTCATGAAGGCATTTATGATCAGATTGTTTATAAATTTTGGCATTTTTATTTTTTTTATTATCTTTTTTGTTGACACTGTTTGTGGACCCCAAGGCTTGGAGCGAAGTACCTCAGCACAACATCACACCAGTGCCTCCTGAGCTTCGTCGACGTCTTCAATTTCATAGCAGTATCAGGTACACACATTTTTCTCATTTTTATTGTAAAAAATATGTTTTGTATTTATTTTAGCTAATTATTTGTTTTAAATAATTTTTTATTTGTTAGAAATGTTAGAAATTTGTACAAATGTTAGAAATTTGTTAGAAATATTATCTAATATGTTAGAAATTAATATTAAAATGTTAGAAAATCATAATTAAATATTAGAAAATAATAGAAATATTAAAAATTGTAGTATAAATGTTATAATATGTTGGAAAATGTTAGAAAATCGTAGTATAAATGTTATAATATGTTAGAAAATGTTAGAAAATCATAATAGTTTGTTACCACTTGTTAGAAAATATTTACAAAACATTAGAAACCATAGTAGAAATGTTAGAAAATGTTAGAAAACATTAAGATTAAAGTTAGAAAATGTTAAATTTTAAGTTTAAAGTTGTAAATATTAGGAATTTCTCTCTCTCACATGTACACACATTTTTAGTAAATATTAAAGTTAGTTATTTGTTTTAAATAATTTTTAGTTTGTAAAAATCTTAGAAAATTGTATTTAAATTTTTGAAAATGATCTAGTAGTATGTTAGAAAATGTTAAAAAATTGTAGTACAATAAGTTTCTAGGACCCTTATTCCTCTCTTACGACATATTAAGACACTTAGGATCCTTTAGGAATCTCAAGATCTTATAATACATATTAGGACATCTTACTTGACACATAGGACCCCTTAGGATCCAGATGACCCATTATTATATCTTAAAATGTCCTAGGACACATTCATCTATCTTAGCTTCTGTTAATACATATATGTGAACCTATCATTGCCCGCAAGAACCCTTAAGACATACTAGTATCAATTAATGTAACCTAAGATCCCTTAGACCACTTATCACATCTATGACCCATTAACATTATTGGACCATTATACATCTCTTATGACATTTTAAGACATATATGACCCATTCAGATCATCAAGACCCATTAACATATCTTAGGTTGTCTTAGGACACATTTATGTACATCTTAGATTCAATTAATATCATACAAGAATCCACTAATGAAACGTAGGACCCCTTAGGACCTCTTATGTTACCCCCGACCCCTTAAGACACTCTACCTAACCCTTATACATCCCTTACATTATCTTAAGACACATCTAGGACTCATTGTTACCCACGACCCCTTAAGACAGTCTAGGACCACTTATATTGCACCTACGACCCATTAACATTCTAGGACTCTTATCTGGATCCCTTATGAAATTTTAAAACAAATATGAAACCTTAGGACCCCCAAGACCCATTAAAGAAGCTTAGGATGTCCTAGGACTAGACTTAGACCACTTATCACATCTACGATCCATTAATATTATTGGACCATTATACATCCCTTACGATATTTTAAGACATGTATGACCTATTCGGATCCTGAAGACCCATTATACATATGAGGATCCACTAATGTAACCTAGGACCCCTTATGACCTTTTATGTTGCCCCCGACCCCTTAAGACACTCTACCTGACCCTTATCCATCCCTTACATTATCTTAAGACACATTTAGGACTCATTGTTACCCACAACCCCTTAAGATAGTCTAGGACCACTTATATTTGCACCTACGACCCATTAACATTCTAGGACTCTTATCTAGATCCCTTATGAAATCTTAAAACAAATATGAAACCTTAGGACCCCCAAGACCCATTAAAGAATCTTAGGATGTCCTAGGACCACTTAGACCACTTATAACATCTATGACCCATTAATATTATTGTACCATTATACATCCCTTACGATATTTTAAGACATATATGATCTATTTGGATCTTGAAGACCCATTATACATACAAGGATCCACTAATGTAACCTAGGATCCCTTAGGACCTTTTATGTTACCCACAACCCCTTAAGACACTCCATGACTCTTATCTATACCTTAGGACCTCTTATGTTACCCACAACCCCTTAAGACAATCAAGGAACACTTACATTACCCATGACCCCTTAAGACACTCTAGGTCATATTAGGTCCTAATAGGTCACATTATGTCATATTAAAAAATGGGTTTGTCTAAGTTGTTTCTCTACTTAAAGACCTAACTAGAGCTCTTAGGACCAAGTAGACCTAACTAGGACCTATTATGACCAATTAGATAGGTATTAGGTCTTTAACCAACATTAGTCTGACCAATTAGATGCATTAGGACCTATTAGGTCCAAATAGACCTAACTAAACCTATCTAGACCTATTATGATCAATTAGACAGGTAACTAGACCAATTAGGACCTATTAGGACCTAATAAGACCTCTTATGTTATCTACGACCCCTTAAGACCTAATTAGTACATCTTAGGACCATTAAGACCTAATAAGACCACTTACGTGACCTTATAAGACCTATAATTCTATATATTTAGATATTTGTTTCCATTTTACATGCAGTTATAACATGTAATCAAGTACTTAATTATTAACACTTAGCTTTCACATGTGACGTATCTAGATGGCTGCTCAAGGTGCACCTCAAACTCTTGATATGCATACTATTTTTCATGTGGCTGATATAGAGATAGCTCAACTTAGACAGTCTATTGCTAGGTTTGCAGGGGATGGTATATACAGAGATACATGTGCTACTATATTGAGTAGTTTGGAGACTATGACTAGTAGATTGAGGTCTCACTCATCCTTCACACCTTAGGTAGTTGAGGCCATTTTTCAAGAGTTGAGGGAGGAGGTCTCAGGTGATGTTTCCTTGGTGATGGTTCAGAGCCTCCTCTCCAAGGAAACCATCAAACGAGAGGTTTTCCCACACTATGACGGGATGAGAGTGGTGAGGGCATATCAGGTCACACAGTGTGTGATACCTCAAATTACATGTATGATTTACCCTCGACATCTTGCAGCACATGGTCATTATCCAAATAATGACTAGATTCCACTATATTTTGCACAGCAGTTGTACGCTGAGTTCCATTTGGGACTCAGGGTCAACTATTTAGATTTCCTAGCATATTATGGTCAGGGGCTTGGTAGGGTTGCAGACCGCGATCAGTATCATAGGGCTAATCAAGTTGTGCAACCTTGTAGATAGCTAGTTGGGGAGAGGACTCTGGCATTGGCACTGGCGATGGCTGCTATTGCAGATAGAGTCATGATTGCTTCCTAGAGGAGAGTTGTGGATAGTATAGGAGAGATTGCTTCTATAGCCACATCGATCACTTCAGATTTAGTGGGTAGATACATTTTGACTAGATTGAGTAGATTTAGATCATCTTCTGAGGCTTCATCTAGTATTACTATAGGTGTGAGTGAGGAGACGTATAGAGCTGTAGGTCTTCCTATACCTAGTGAGATACGAGCACGGTCAGGTCATCAAAGTACTTTAGATACGGCCCTTTACTTTTTGGAGGATCTCCTGCAGGTCTATTCTCATATTGTTGATATGCACAGGATCCCCATACATTCAGTTAGGGATTTCATTGCACTTACACAGAGTCCTGTAGTTCCACCGACACAGGATGCACCATCTACTAGTCAGGCATAACATAGTGCAGAGCACCAGGCACCTATAGATCACTCTATAGCTGCAGAGCCAGGTATACATATTGGAGATGTACGCATCACTACTAAGGGCCTAGATGCTTTTGATGACCAGTTGCATGGGTTGGGTTAGGTGGATGTTGGCACTAATGGTGGTCATTTATGGATATGTTATTGCATCCAGATGGTTCAGGTTCTACATCACTCCCCTCCTAGCTAGTGTCACCCCTACACTCCTCATTACTACAGAGGTTCGGGACCTTAGGTGGTGTGGATGATGCAGTATCAGTTAATGATATGATGTTGTAGCGTTTTGATGATCCTCCTGCTCCTGAGACTCAGGTACATATAAAATTTTCTTTTCATTTTTATTAGGATTTTTAGTGAATAATTAATTGTAGGTCACATGTGTATTGATGTTTGTTCAATGTATAATATTTTGTAGGCACAGTTAGCAGAGCATGTTACCTCTAGTGTGGGCTCAAAGCATCTTCCACATGATGTGACACCTATTAGTGGCCAGGTGAGTTTTAGATATATGTATGTTTAAGCATGCATATGTACACATGTATGTATATATATATATATATATATATATATATATATATATATATATATATATATATATATATATATATATATATATATATATATATATATATATATATATATATATATATATATATATATACATGTACATAGTAGATATATTATGTAAAGTACTTGAAATATATATATATATATATATATGTGTGTGTGTGTGTGTGTGTGTGTGTGTGTGTGTGTGTGTGTGTGTGTGTATATATATATATATATATATATACACACACACACACACACACACACACACACACACACACATATATATATATATATATATATATATATATATATATATATATATATATATATATTTCAAGTACTTTACATAATATATCTACTATGTACATGTATATTTAACCAACTATTGTACACTAAATTTGTAGGGGTCAGTCGCTGCTTTACAGCCAGATGATGTTTTTTATAGGAGCGATTCAGTAGATGTGATGCCTAGTAGTAGTTAGGTAAGTTTTAAAAATAGGTAAGTTTAAACATGCATTTATAATATTTTAATTATTTTAGATTATTATCATATATATGTATGCATTTATATTCGTAGGGATCAGTTGATGTCTCACAGCCAGAGGATGCTCGTGGCAATCGCTCAGAGGGTCACTCTGTTCGCATGCACCTAGATGACTCCGTAGTTTAGGACATGTTGAACATATATTTTATTTGAGACTCAGTTTATGATTTGAGACATGTTGAACATATATTTTATTTGATTAGAGACATGGTTTTATTCGATTAGATGATATGATTTTATTTGATTAGATGATATGATATATGATTTGATTAGATGGTTTTATTCGATTAGATGATATGATTAGATTAGATGGTTTTATTAGATTAGATGAATATGATTTTATTCGATTAGCTGATATGATTTTATTTGATTAGATGATATGATATATGATTAGATTATATGGTTTTATTCGATTAGATGAATATGATTTTATTCGATTAGATGATATGATTTTATTTGATTAGATGATATGATATATGATTTGATTAGATGGTTTCATTCGATTAGATGAATATGATTTTATTCGATTAGATGATATGATTTTATTTGATTAGATGATATGATATATGATTTGATTAGATGGTTTTATTCGAGTAGATGATATGATTACATGGTTTTATTTGATTAGATGATATGATTTGTTTAGATGATATGAATAGATGATATGATTTTATTTGAGTTGAATAGATGATTTTATTTGATGATATATAATTTGATTAGATGATTTGATTACATGGTTTTATTTGATTAGATGATATGATGAATAATAACTATTCTAACTAATTCTAGAACTAACACATGTCATACGTAATATAACTAATTTCATCAAAGCATACATAAAATCTTTAACTAATATGAAATCTATAAAAATCATTGAATAATCAAAGTATACGTATAAAATTATATATATTAAAATCATTGAACCATCAAATAGGTTCATCATATATCAACAAATTATAGTCCATCATATGTTTAAATATATAAACAAAGTATAATGAAATTTAATCTAGAGATGTCAAGTAGGTCCTAACACAAGAAATAAGTATACATATTATACTTTTTAGACCAACTCAACTGGTTCAGACCTTTCATGGAGAACCTGTAATATTCTCTCATGATCCTCACTATCTAGTCTCCACTTATGACGTCCACATTGAGATTTAACTGTATAAAGACAAATGGATGTGGCAACTAATAGGTGACTATATTGAAACACCTTATTGTCTAGTTTGTAATCAACAAAGTGAATACCATGTTGAATTACTTTGATTTTCTTGAAATATGTTCCCTCTAAAACAACTGAACCTGCAAGTCACAACTTTTAACAATATATAAATTTAAACAAACTCAATTTGAAATTTGTTAAAAGGTTGAAATTTAAAATTTACAAATTGAGTTTAATATATTGATGTAAACCATATACAAACCTATGGGGAACAACATTCCATTGCTTTCTTTAGGTTCAAGTAACTTCATCCTCTCTGTAGTACAACACAGTAAATAATAACCAACTCCTTCTACATTTCCACGCTCAACAATCACTGCAAAGACATCTCCTGCACAGTAAATTTATATATGTACGTGTGTGAGATCTTAAAATAAATAATTAGTTCAATCTATAGATCTATCTATATCTATCTATACATGCAACTCAATGTACCATATAATGTGAAATATATATACTTACCAATTTTGACCAATCCCAAGATATGATCGTAATCAGTAGAAATCAAAGGAACATCATCAAAGTTTTCATCTTCATCTCTATCAAATGTATCAGTAACAACTAGTGGCACTAGATTCCACATGCCTACATATTCATGATCTTGATTGATACATTCCTCATAATTGTCAGCAATGCAGTGACAATAAAAGCATGAGTAGTCCCTAGTGTTCAACATCCAATTGTGACAATTCGTACTCATAGCTGAATGCAAAGATCACATCTTTTCTATCCTATTGCAACCATGCATAATTTTTCTATCCATACCTGAAAAAATGCATATATAATACATTCTATATAAATATAATTTGAATAAAAAATATCATAAAATTTTTAAACACTTTCAAATAATTTAAAAATGTGTGCATACCTTTTATCTCCCAAAATTTTCTATATGGCACCGCCTAAGTCAATCCTGATGACGTGTCATTCTCATTTGGTGTGAAATGTGTCTTGCACCATTCAACCACATCATGTGCATTTTTTATATGCACTCCCTTATAATTCATTTGATACTTTTGTATAGCACGTTTGATGCAAGCTCCGGCACCATCATGTTCACCTTTTCCATGTCCACTCTCAAAGAAACTCCAGACATGTGGTATGTTTTTATTACTATGATATCTACATAGTGCATAAATTGGTCTCGATGATTTGAATTGTGCAACACATCCATCTGACCAAACATAATGTTTATCAATTTTTATACCTCTTTCTTTTAAATTTGCAAAAAACATCTTGAAGCAATGTTCCACATAATGAATGTCATGCTATCTATCATCACTTATATAAAAATGATATTCCTTCTTGATGACCTGTGCTTCAAATGTGCTCTGAATACCATCCAAATCTAATTATGTGTGTCGATAACACACATGTACCATAATAGTAATTTGCTCTAAAAAATAGTACTTTGACTGAATTGCCTTTTGATGAACAAAAGAATAATTTTCTACAAAATCAACAACTGATACAATAGTTCCAAGTGGGAAATTGTCTCTCAGTGTTTGAAATTGTTGTGCTTGCGACTTTTCAAAAAAAGCATGATGAATGTAGGGTTGGATCAATTTTTTAAATTTTTTCATAAATACTCCCACATTTATCTCCTCTTCAACAAATTCTAACCTTTTGGATTCTTTCCCAAATTTTGTTTCATTCTTTACATATTTGTAACTCTTGCAATTTACCATCTTTGTTACATCAATATTTTCATTTTTCAAAGGAAAAAGAGATAAATCGGCACATGTTTGGCATATTCTTTTTATGTAATTTATTTATCTAGCTACATCATCTCTTTTGTCACATAAAATGGATGAGATGAACTCACTTCGTCTAGTAGGACGAGCCTTTTCAAAACCATAAGTGTCTTCTACAAACTTTCGAAAAACCTATTAGTGGAGATCAAATTCAATATGATAATGACAACAAGAAGTTGCAAACACTTTGTTTGTCCTGATATAATATGGCTTCAATCTTTCAAACAATGTTTGTCCAATATTTATATTAGGATTTGAACTACAAAATGACACATACATTTCATGTTGTGTTGTGTCCAACCAATGTTTCATATGATATTCATATTGATTAGCTAAAATTCTATGTCTGATAACATCTCTAGTGTTTGATGAAGGCCGTGTATTATCATTCCAAAATGATGTGACCAAATTTTTTGTTCCTTCATCAATCCTATTAGAATGAGGAGCTCTACACATGATTGCCCAATTGGCTTCCAAGGTGCTATCATCCAAAAGTATTCTCCTATTAACATGTCATGATATTGTTTTCCTATTCAAACCAAAGTGAGATGAAACTAAAGATATCTATCTTTTTTGTCCCATAGTGTTACCTATAATGGATGTCAGCATAACTTTTCTTGTAATGGACTTATCTATAGTTTGAGATCGCTTCCCTAGTTGGTTCAAACCTTTCTTAATATTTTCAATCATATCGGTTTGCATGTCAACAAATTTTCTCTTTTTTGATGATGTGTCTATACCCAATAATCTTAATGCCCCTTCCAACTTCTTGTTTATAAGTATAAGTGAAAGTAATTGAGCTTGTTCAAGTATTTCAAAATTATCAAATTTACCCAATATTTCTCTTGCTATCATTTTCATTGATCTCTTCTTAGGAAGACTTAAGTGTTGAACATTAGCAAGTCATCTCAAATTGTCCACATCCATTGTAAGTAAATGATCTAAGTTTCTATAATTAATATTTTTCTTTACAGTTTGAGCTAAATTTAAAAGTTCATCCATACCAGTAGAAGCACGTGATGTTGACCCTTCTCCAACATCAATTGTTTGAGCTTCTGTAGGGATTAATCTCGACCCTTCTTCAATGTGCAATTCTTCAACTTGACTTGACCCTCCTACTTCAGCTTGTCTTTCAGCTTCTTTAGTTTTATGATAATATGTCAATGTAGCTTCACGATTTCTTTGTTCAATACCAGGTAGCCTTTTTTTAGAAGATTTACTTTGTCTTCCCTTCTTGTTCCCCATTTCTTCGAGCTCAAAAAATGTCTTCCATAAGATCATCAATAAAAATTATGCCTTTGAAAAAATAGAAATATCAATCCTCCTTCAAAAAGTGTCTTCAATAATAGAAAATGTGAATTTATTAATTGCAATTCGATATAAAATAAAAACAAAATGTTTTACTTTTATACCATTGTAAATTTTATTTACAAAATTATTGTACATGCCGACTTCGATCGAAGTATATAACTTCGTGCGAAGTACCCAAGATAAAATTTTGGCATGTCGGGATTTTCACTTGAGAGGCTTCATGCGAGGGGTCTTCGCATGAAGCCCCTCGGATGTCTTCATGCGAAGGGGGTCTTCGCACGAAGACCCCAAAACTAAAATTTTGCTCTCAGGAAACAACAAATCTTTAGAAAGATGGTCTTCTGGGGTCTGAAACAAGGACTAAACAAGATGATTTTTTCAAATAGATGATTTCAAATGATGCTATTCGGAATAAGCTTTCTAATGAATATAGTTTTAATACATATTGAGTTCATTATCACTTTTAAATATTACTTTAACTAAACATAGGTTGTTTGGTCATTCAACAACCTGTCTCTTCAAGACTTCAAGAAAAATAGTAAATGATAAAAAAAAATTTATAAAAAATATGTAGGAAAAACATATTTGTGTTACCTTTCTATGAAAAAAAGAAAAAATGAATTTTGATATACAAAGATCAAGTTACAGCGATCCAAGTGACCTTATGTCTAAATTACAGTTACGATCACTTTAAAACTTAATAAACTATGAAATATTGATCCAAAATGAATAAAACCAATTGCATCCTTTAGATATTGAAGTTAAAAATATAATCTCAAAAAAATTACATCGTTATCATATTAAAAAAAAGGTTATGCTGATCCAAGTGACAGTAACTCCTTAAAAACATAGTTTTTTCACGCAAACCACTTTTAGAAGGAGAAGGAAAAATAAATTTAAATGATATTTTTAAATTTTTTTTAAAATATATTTAGAAACTAGAAAGAAAATTCTAAAAGACTCTAGTTTACATCATCTTCAAATTCCTAATAGTTTTGCGGCAACAGATGTTTAAAAGTGAAGTTTTTTCTCAGAATGTTGAACTCTGTGTCAAAGTTGGCCAAAAAGTGGGACTCACTATTGTGGGACCACCCTTATATCAAAAATAAATTTAAATATATATATATATATATATATATATATATATATATATATATATATATATATATATATATATATATATATATATATATATATATATATATATATATATATATATATATATATATATATATATATATGATAAGTGTTGACTTATTTAAACAAAATTGTGCACCGTTAATGGCCGTGAGCAATTTATAAAAAAGTGTGTTAATGTGTTAGGCGGTGAGGGACTTAAAAAAAATTATGTTAACTGTACACCCTGTGTTAGGCAGTGAACAATTTAAAAAAATATTGTGTTAATTGTGCACCGTTAATGTGTTAGGCGGTGAGTGATTTAAAAAAATAGTGCACCAATAATGTTTTAGGCGGTGAGCCATTTAAAAAAATTGTGCATAAATTGAGCTTAAAAAATTGTGCATGGTTAATTTATTAGACATGAATGATTTTAAAAAGGTTGAGTCATAATAATGTGTACACCGTTAAATACAACTCTATCATTTCCTACTACAATATTAAGCATATCATTTTGTAAGAAGAATAGCCAAAGATCACACTAATGACTTTAAACTAACATAAAAGATATTAAAATATACTTTCTTATAACTTCTTTAATAAAAAGAATAGTTTCTTTCTTTTTTCCATTTGTGTTTCATAGAGTTGTTAGTAAACAAAGAAACTTCTTCAACTATAATGAAATTATTTTAGGTTCCAAAATTAAAGAAATCCCATTTGCTACCCAACTTCCAAAGTATATCCTCTAGATTTATTGATGATCGATTCAATACAAAAATAAAAAATAAAAATTTATTGATTGGACATTTAAAGTCATATTTCACTACCCATTAAGGATCCACATTTGTCCTTTTTACTTGAAAATCTTTCTTCAATTTCCCAGGTAGCCTGGATTTATATTTGGTAGCATTTGTTAATATGCAGCTAAGATCATGATCTAAATATTTCTGCACCGTTTTCCTTTTAATGGACCGAAAGGCTTATAAAGGACAATAGAAATTTGTGTTAGTAAGGAAACAATGAGGAATATAGAAAGAATGAAAAAAAATTTGTTCCCTCTGAAGAAAGTAATTGTTCACCATTCCTCGAGATCTCGAGCAGAAAAACTGGTTAGTTTTTTATGATATGAAATTTTTGTTTTTACCCTGCTTAAGGTTTGTATTTTGAATGAGGCATTTGATGCCCAATTTCTTAGTTTAAGATTAATGTCTGATACAACATTCTGAATATATAATGGTATTTTTGAATTTGACTGTGTCGAGGTTTTCATTATGAAATTTTTGTTTTCTTTTCCTGCTTTATATTTTGTATGTTGAATATAGCATTTCGTGCACAGTTTGCTTATCTTAAGATGAATGTCTGATATAACATTGTGAATGATGTTTAATAGTGTTTTTGAATTTGATTGTATGAATTTTTCATTAATAATTTAGATTATATAATTTTAAAAAATTATTTTTATTTTCTGTTTTAGATTTTATGTGTTGAAAATAGTATATGAATTGCAATTGCTTATCTCTATTTTGAGTAATGTTTAATAGAGTTTCTGGATTTAACTGTATAGTTTTTCATTAATATTTTAGATCATATAATCTAAATTTTATTTTTTTACTCAAGATTTTGTATATTAATATGGCATTGGATGTCCAATAGTTTTGTCCAAAAAGAATGTCTGATATAACATGAAAAATGATGTTTAATGGTATTTCTAAATTTAACCATGTCAATTTGTATGTGGAATATGGCATTTGATGCCCAATTTCTTAACATAAGAGGAATGTTTGATTTAATATTCTGAATGACTGTTTAATACTGTTTTTGGATTTGACTGTGTATTTTTCATTAATATTTTAAGGCATATTCTATGATACAGCATAAAAATACTGATATGTAGTAAAAAATAAAAACATGATCAATTCGAAATACAAATAATAACATTTTGAACTCGAGAAATCTGATTTTTTTTATTCTGAATCATTTTAAAATATGTTTTGACTTTGTAAATGTGAAATAGGGCTCACCCCACTATATTTTTTGATGGAGGTTCAAACTTGCGGCAAGGCTATCTAGTAGAGGCACAAAGCCTGTGAGCAAACCAATGAAATATGTTTGGTTAAGAGCCAAGGACTGAGGATATCCATTCTATCAAGTTTTCTTGGGACATCATCCCTTATGATATGGGAAGTCTTGTTCAGCAAGACTCTCTCTATTATATTTAAAATTATGTTTTTTAAATTTAGTAACAAAATGTAAATGGTCTCCTTCAAAGGAGGGGAGGGTTGGGTAAAGCTTAACTTTGATGAGGCTTTTGAAAGGAACCCTAGAGATTCTGGAGCTAGTTGTGTTATTCATTTTTCAAAAAGGATTATTTTAGCAAGATTGGCCAAATCATTAGAAAAAACACAAATAACATGGCAGAATTTAAAGCACTTAATGAAGGACTCCTTTATGCAGAGAACTTAATCTCATGCAAGTAGAAATTGAGGGTGATTATTGGTTGTTAATGCTCTTTAAGGCTTGTAAAACATCAAATTGGAGGCTGAATTCAGTATTGGGTATTGGAGGTTGAATTCAGTATTGGGTAGAGCATTAGAGTTGTTAAAGCCATTGAAGGCAGTTACTTTTAATTATATAGAGAGAGGCTAATGGATAAATAGGTGACATGGCTAATTTAGGAACATATGGCATAGATTTCAAACAGTTGGACTCACATAGTTCAATCTTTTTATAATTATATGCAGTCCTTTACAGTCCCAGATTTATGTTTTTGCTTTCAAGAGGATGTTGTTGGGATTATATATTAGGGTTAGAATGTGGCTATCAGATGTTGATGACGTTGATGGGAAGGATGTTGGATTTTTAGAATTAAATCTAATTGTCTAGGAGCCTCTTTATTTGACTTTTAATTTGATAAAGTTTAAGTCTGATATTTTGTGTGGACTTTGAGAGATAAGTTCAAATTAGATTTGGGAGAAATTTGATTTCTTCTTTAGACTTCCAATTTCTTCTTTTGGATAGCAGTTTTAAATAAAGGGAAGAATGTATTTATTCTTCCATAGAGATATACATGAATGTAATTTCTTTTTGTATGCAACAGCAAGAGATGTTTTGTAATACTCTATTTTTATCAGAGAAGTAAAATGAGTATTTTGTTAAGCAGTGATTACTTCATATAATCTTGTATAAGCTTTGAGAAGCTCTAGGAAGATTGTATGCAGCTCCAAATAGCTAAAAGTTTATTTTTATTGTAGAAGTGATTTGATAAAATAGAAGCAAGAAGAAGCTTGCATATTTCTCCATCTCTATTTATATTTTTCTCTCTGCCCTATTTTGGGAATTTTGAATTTGTTTATTGCTAGAACAGAGAATCATTCCTGTGTGTTTCCAGAATATAGTTTTACTCTATATTTTTTACATGGTATCAAAGCTAATTGGCCCTCAATCCTTGTGATTTTGGGCATTTGTTTTTTTTCTTGGTATTTGTTTATCTTGCATAAGAGACATGGCTGGAGATGTAGGAAAGAGTTGGTAGCAACTACTGTCCTTCAACGGAAAAAATTATGATGTTTGGGCAAAGAAGATGAGGACTGTTATGACAACAAATGACTTGTGGGAACTTGTGGTCAATGGATTTATGAATGTGACTGACCCAACTCTGTTTCCTACCCTTACAAACAATCAAAAGATTCAGTTGAAGGAGTTAAGGAGGAAAGATGCAAAAGCTTTGAGTTTGATAGAAACTACCTTGACAAAGGCAATCTTTCCCAGAATAGCAGCATCTAATTATTCCAAAGAAGCTTGGGATATTCTTCACACAAGTTTTAAAGGGACTGAAAAAGTTCAGTTAGTGAAGCTCCACATTCTTCAAAGAGAGTTTGAGACTCTTCTCATGAAGGAAAATAAGTCCATTTTAGATTTCAGCTCAAGACTCTCTAGTTTGATAAACCAGTTGAGAACCAATGGAGAAACCATGGAGGAGCAAAGAATAGTAGAGAAAGTTTTGAGAGGTCTGCCCTCAAATTTTGATAATCTAGTAATTTCCATTGAATAGGAAAAGGATCTCTCACTAATGAATATTGATGAGTTAATGGGTTCTTTCCAAATCCATGAGCATCGCATTAATAGGTCTGCAAATTCTTCTCAAGAACAAGCTTTCAGAGCTCAAGCCAATGCAAGAGGCAGGGGAAGAGAAAGAAACAACTCTGGATGAGGTTCAAGAGGCAGAGGTCATGGTAACTCCGGACAACAAAATGATGGAGGAGAAAGCTCAGAATGAGAAACCACAAATGAGGGAGCTAGCAACTCTTAGAATAATTTCAGAGGAGGTAAGAAAAAAAATAGCTCAGACAAGAGTAATATCGATTGTTATTATTGTCATAAATTTGGGCATTATGATAGTGAATACTAGAAAAAGAAAAGTAATCAGTCAAAGCCAAGTGCAAATGTTGCTGATATGAAAGTGGGTGATGGAAATAATCCCACAGCCTTCATCATGTGCAATGTTGGTGAAGAAGGCATCCCTGAAGTCTGGTATTTAGACAGTGGTTGTAGTAACCACATGAGTGGAAATGAAAGTCTTTTTTCTTTCATTAATAAAAATATAAAGTCTAAAATTAGAATGGACAACAATGGAATTGTTCTAGTCGTGGGCAAAGGATCTATTATGATCCACACCAAGCAAGGTGAGAAACAAGAAATTCAGAATGTTTACTTTGCCCCAGGTATAAAGCACAATTTGATGAGTGTTGGATAACTCACTCAAAATGGTTATAAAGTGCTGATAGAGAATGACCAATGTGATGGATATTGCTAATACATGGGTGGTGATTGAGACATTTAATATGTTTAATCACTATGTTACTGAATGGGCAGTCATACTGTTGTCATTTATGTTTTGTCAGTGATGTTAACATATGCTTCTATGAAGGAACCAGACTAGTAATCACACTGTACGGAAGGTGTACAGATGTTTCAGATGCTGCAAAGTTAGATGAGAGTTTAGATGGATGTTGTAATCTTATATCTGAGATTGCATCATTAATGGATGCATATTAAGGAAGATAAAACTATTTTGGTAAAGACTGGTCACTAGACTGTGACAGTGAGAATTGACAAAGTTAGTCTCTGAGTTTTTGGTATAGATTTCAGAGGGATTGGATTCAAGATATGTGATCTTGAAGGATGATGGAAGAGGTACTGGAGGATGTTCATTGGTCAGCGCAAGGTATGGAATGATTGGTGATGTCATCTAAGGCATGTCCTCTGGCAATGGCTTATTATGAAGCCAACTCAGGCAATAAAGCGTGTGTTTTGTTTGGCAAGCATAATTCAAGGATGTTGGTCCTTAATTGTTGTAATGTAATCATTGTAAACTTGTTTGTGATACTGTGTGTATCTTAGCAAGGGCCTATGTAATTTTTTGTAATTAGGAAAGCCTTATGGGCTGACCTATTCTTGGTAAAATGTAATAAGGTATAAATAAAAGGTCTTTTCTTTGGAAGAGACATGGATGTGATATGTGTGATATAAGGAGGTTGTGAACTTGTGTCTGTTGTATGTAGAGAAGAGGATTATTGGTGGACTTCATCGGAACTGATCAAGCAAAGATAGTTGCTGGCAAACAGTTCAAAAGATTGTGTATCTCTTCATATACACTTGTTGTGAACTAGTGAGTTCAGAAGGTGGGCTTAACCTTATTTGACTAGTGAGCCTTGGGTAGTGAGCCCTCTTTTGTTCTTGACTCCTAACAGGGTCTATCCTCTAACAAGGACTATGTACTGTAATGTTTCAATAATCTCCTAATAAGACTATATCTTCTAACAAGGATTACTATGCTCTCAGTACATCATTAGTGGGTGCTAATTCACACCGGAGTTTTTACCTTTAACAAGGTTTCCCCGTAGCCAAAATATTGTGTTATTGTGTTGATATTCATTGTGTTCATTAGATCTAATATTGATAAGCTTAAAGTTTAGAGTTTAATATTTTTTCATACAATTGATTCAGCCTCCCTCTTAGTTGTATTGTGGACTATTAATCCTAAAAATTGGTATCAGAGCTTGTGGTCCTTAGAGAGAAAGCTTAACAGCTTGAGGTGATCTTGGAAAATGGCATACTAGAGGAAGGATGGTCCTAAGTTTGATGCTGAAAACTTTGACAGTTGGAAAAATAAGATGCGAACACATTTGCTATGTTTGGGCATAGACTACTAGATGATTGTGAAGAAGAAAGAAACTTTGAAGGCTAAGAATGGCTTAGGGTCAGCCACCGATGATGAAAAGAAACTATTTTCATACAACATGTTCACAAGAGAAGCATTGATCAACGCACTATCTGAGGGTGAGTTTACTAAAATTAAAGATCTAGATTCAGTACATGATATTTGGAATAGACTAGAGGCACTCTATGAAGGAGACAAATATACCAAAGAAGAGAAATTGCAAAACTGGAAGACAAAGATGGAGAAGCTACAAATGAATGAAGATGAAAGCTTTAGAGCCTATGTTCAAAGGGTTATAGAAGCCATACTTGGAATCAAAAATTGTGGAGGTACTTACGATGAAGATGAAGTCATTGCAAAGATTCTCAGATCTCTAACTCCTACTTACAAATTCAAGGAAATGTCAATTCAAGAAACTATACCCCTAACTCCAAACTTTAGCAAAGAGATGTTGATTGCAAATTTAACCACTTTTGAAGCTGCAAAATTAGGAGAAGCTACTCCTAAAGTTGAATCTACATTTAGGGCATCCACACACAAGAAAGTATTTGCACTTCTGAGCACAAGAAAAGAAGACTTGAGAGAAGAGCTTGGTGAGTATGCTGAGGAATTGGAGAAGATAATGGAAGAAGAAAAGAAGATGGAAGAACTTGTTGCACTGATAGCTAGAAGAGAGAAAAGAGGTAAGGGCAAATTTGAAGTAAAATTACCTTTGAATTGTTTTTCATGCAATAAGGTAGGTCATTTTGCATCTAGATGTCCTACAAGAGTTCCTAAATACTATTAGGAATGAATGCTAAATATATCCTATGGGAGTATTGGTAGCCATTCTATAGCTATTTTTGTTGCATTCATGACTATGATTGTCATTGATGTCAACATAGTGATCTACTGGAGATTAGTAGACGAGTAGACAGTGTTTTCATTAGCGCACATGGGATATTGCAGATCAAGCTATGCGATGTTGAGGATTTACTCTTTGATATGTTATATGTTTATAGTTAAGAGCACAGACAGGAATTCATTTATTCATGAAAGTTACGAGCATTTTGATGGAAGGAGTATTCAGGCAGTGTTCCTGAGTAGCGGCTTGTGGAAATAAGATGATATCTCCTAATCGGGATGGAATCTATTTTTGCACAGTTAGAGAGCAGTTGAAAATATGTTGATAGTAATGTGGATGACAACACAAACTTCGAGGTCACACGAGTGAAGAATTATTCTAATTGGAAGCCGATAGTTTTGTGTAATTTTAGTTGTAACATGTGGAAACTTTTATTTTGTAATTGGACGGTGACTCATTTGTAATTACTTGAGTGTGGTATAAATGAAGGAATGTTTTTCTTTGTTTTAATAGAGAGATGAATGGAATTGAGAAATTGAATGATTGTGAAAGCAAATTTATGAAGGAAGACATGCGAGGTACAAAGATCTGAAATTGAGATCTGGTGTAGCAATGAGTGTGGTTTGGCATAGTCAGAGAAGAGGTATCATATTATTGAGATCAACAATGATTTGATATTATTCTATTGAATAATATAGAGATCAGTTGGACAGTGTGTTCGGTGATCTTGCCAGTGAAGTTGTTTGGGCAGTGGGTCCTTCTATCTTCCATAACTCCTAACAGAGTTAGAATCTTTTAGCAAGGATTCAAAATCTCCTAACAGGGATTCATATGTACTAAATGTATTTCATAAGACTCCTAATAGAGTCCTTCCTTTCACAAGGAATATTCATATTAGTGTATCTTTTGTGGGCATCATTCCCACTGGGGTTTACTCTCTGATCAAGAGGTTCCCTAGTCAACATATCTTGTGTCATTGTGTTATTGTGTATGAATATCTTTCTGTGGTTGGTAATTATATTGCTTACATGGTTAAAATCTATTGAAGTTGATAAAAGTTATAATTATCAGATAACTGATTCACACACGCCCCCCTCTCAGTTATCTTGGTGGACTTTACTTTCTAACAATTGGTATCAGAGCAGTAGGTCCTTGAAAGAAAATTTTAGCAGCTTAAGGAGATTCAGGGCGAATTTTAGGAAAGAAAGCCTTAAGTTTGATGGAGTGAGTTTTGAGAGCTGGAAAGAAAAGATGAAGACACATCTATTATGTTTAGGACGAGGTTATTGGTTGATTACAAAGAATGAGAAGACTATCATTGATGAGGATAACCTTGAAACATGTTCTAGTGATGAGAGAGATTTATTCATGTGTAACATACTTGCTAGAGAAGCACTTTTAATAACCCTTCTGGAGAATGAATATAGTCAAGTAAAATGTTTGAAAACATCTCATGAAATTTGGAAAGATTTACACTCTACTTTTGAAGGTGATTAACATGGAAAGAAAGTTAGATTACATAATTGGATATGTGCATTTGAAGATATAAGAATGATGGAAGATGAATCTGTTACAAGCTATATTGGTAGAATGTCAGAAATTGTTGCAAGCATAAAATCTTGTGGAGGAACATAGACAGAAAATGAAGTTATATGGAAAATTCTAAGGACATTGACTCCTGTGTTTAAGTAGACAACACAGATGATTGAACAAGTTATACCTTGTATTTCAAAATTTACAAGAGAAACTCTTATTGGAAGATTGGAAGTAGCAGAAATGAACCTGAGGTTATCCAGAGATTTGTCTAGAATGGAGACAATATTCAGTGCTCTTAGTGTTCACCCTACTTTGTCAAGAAGCATCAGTGTCATAGGAGATTATGCTGGCAACATCAGATCTAGAAATGAATAAGATAGGAAGATTGAAGAATGTATTTCCTTACTTGTGAAGAGAGAACTAGACGGTAAGAAAATTTTTAAATGTTGGACTTGTCAAGAATATGGTCATTTTGCATTTAAATATCCTAAGAGAGTTAAAAAGTATAGAAACAATTTCAAGCCTAGAAGATCTAAGGAATGTTATTATGCTAACGATGAAGATATTGAAGCTAGTATAGAGAGAACTTTAAGTGAAAGTGATACTAAGAATAATGATGACATAGGATTTGTAGCAATTAAAGAAGAAAATCCTAAAACAGATGTTAAGGAAGAAAAAGCCCTAGTTTCTCAAGTTGAAAAGAAAAATGATTGGATTATAGACAATGGTTGTTCACATCATATGACTGGAGACATGAAAAAGTTCTTAAAGTTTAACATTTATGATGGAGGAGTTGTTAGAGTTGGAAATAATGCACCTTGTTTGATTAAAGGTATAGGATCTATTACTCTTGATGGGAAGACTAATAATGATGATGTTTACTTTGTGGATGGTTTGAAAAATAATCTTTTGAGTGTTGGAGAGTTAGTTGATAAGAGATATCAAGTTTGGTTTACTGAGAGAAATTATGTGATAAAAGATAAAGATGGAAATTTGAATGGAACTGGGTCTAGGACCAGAGGTAATGTATTTTAGTTGAATCCTACTGAGATGACATGTTTGATTACTAAGATTGATGACAATTCGTTATGGCATAGAATATTTTGTCATATAAATTTTGATAACATTTTGAAAATAAGTACTACACTTGCAATAAGAGATTTGCCAAAAATTATGAAACCTACTAACATGATTTGCAAGGAATGTGTGATGGTGAAACAGAAGAGAAGTTCATTTCCCACTAAGAATTTTACATCTGCAGAGAAGTTGGAGACTGTTCATACAGATTTGAGCGATCCTACAAGGACTAGAGGACTCTATGGAGAAAGGTATTTTATGATTCTTGTTGATGATTTTACAAGAATGATGTGGATTGCATTTCTTAAAGAAAAGTTTGAAGCATTTGATAAATTTAAGATCGTTAAGAATAAAGTTGAGAATGAATCAAGAATGAAAATTAAATGTTTGAGATCTGATAGAGGTGAAGAATTTACTTCTATAGAGTTTAACACCTTTTGTGAAGTGAATGGTATTAAGAGACAATTTTCAGCCCCTGGAACACTTGAACAAAATGGTATTGCAGAAAGAAGAAACAGATCAGTGACTGAAGCAATAAGAGCTATGTTATTTGAGAATGATTTGGCGAAGATATTCTGGAGAGAAGAAGTGAACACAATAGTGTATACAATGAACAGAGTACAAATCAGAGTAGACACAAATAAGACACCCTATGAATTATGGTTTGGACATGCACCCTCAATTAAGTATTTTAGAATGTTTGGAAGTAAATGTTATATAAAGAGAGATGATGATATTGGAAAGTTTGATCCTAGAAGTGATGAAGGTATATTTCTTGGATATTCTTTAAAGAGAAAAGCTTATAGATGTTATAACAAGAGAACTAAGACTATTGTTGAGAGTGCAAATGTTAAAGTTGATGAAAAGTTCAAAATTCAAGAAAGAATGCTTGATTATGAATCTGATGAAGGAACTCATCCTAAACCTAACACTTAAACTACTGAATTATTCTATGAAACTGATAGTGACTTGTTGAATGAAAGCCACAGTGAAATCATTGAAGAACTGACAACTGAAGTGAGATCTAAGACAATGACACCTAACAAGAACTTATCAAGGAATCATCCTATTGAGCAGATTATTGGAAACATAGACAAAAAAGTTCTAACTCAAAATAAGGTACAACAATAGTTATATTTGATTTCCCAAATTGAACCTAAATCTACTAGTGAAGCTTGTGAAGATGAACATTGGATTAAAGCTATGAAAGAATAACTAGATCAGATTGAAAAGAACAAGACATGAGAATTGGTCCCTAGACCTAAAGATAAGAATGTTATTGGAACTAAATGGGTACTAAAAACAAGATGAATGAAGAAGGAGAAGTATTAAGAAAAAATGCAAGATTGGTATGTAAGAGATACTCACAGCAAGAAGGAATTGACTATGAAGAAACTTTTACACCAGTAGCAAGAATTGAAGTAGGAAGAATATTTTTGGCCTATGCAAATTTTAAGAAATTCAAAGTATATCAGATGGATGTGAAGTCAGCATTTTTTAATGGAGAATTAGAAGAAGAAGTCTATATTGAGAAGCCTAAAGGTTTTCCTTTGACTCAAGAAGGAGACATGGTATGTAAAGTGAAGAAAGCCTTATATGGACTAAAGCAAGCACCTAGAACTTGGTATGAAAGATTGAATAAGTATTTGTTAAAATTGGGATTTACAAAATGAACAGCTAATAGAAATCTATACACAAAAGAAATTGAAAATGGTTTGTTAATTATAGTTATTTTTGTTGATGACATTATTTTTGGAGGAGAAGATAAAGCTAGTGATAAATTTGCTAATGAAATGAAAACTAAATTTGAAATGAGTATGATTGGTGAAATGAAATACTTTTTGGGATTACAGATAACACAGAACAGTGATGGTATCTTTGTAAGCCAGACAAAGTACTTGAATGATTTGTTAAAGAGATTTGGAATGGAGAACTGTAAACCAGTTGGAACACCTATGGTAACTAGACATAAATTATCTAGCACAAATGAGACTCGTACAGTTGAACAAAAGAACCTTGTACCTACACTTCCAAGCACAAGCAAAGAAGACCTGAGAGAAGAGCTTGGTGAGTATGCTTAGGAATTGGAGAAGATAATGGAAGAAGAATAGAAGATGGAAGAACTTGTTGCACTAATAGCTAGAAGATAGAAAAGAGGTAACGACAAATTTGAAGGCAAATTACCTTTGAAATATTTTTCATGCAATAAGGTAGGTCATTTTGCATCTAGATGTCCTACAAGAGTTCCTAAATACTATTAGGAATGAATGCTAAATATATCCTATCGGAGTATTTGCAGCCATTCTGTAGCAGTTGTTATTGCATTCATGACATTGATTGTCATTGATGTCAACACAGTGATCTACTAGAGATTAGTAGAGGAGCAGACAGTGTTTTGATTAGCGCACATGGGATATTGTAGATCAAGCTATGCGATGTTGAGGATTTACTCTTTGATATGTTATATGTTCATGGTTAAGAGTGCATATAGTAATTTATTTATTCATGAAAGTTATGAGCATTTTGATGGAAGGAGTATTTAGGCAATGTTCCTGAGTAGCGGCTTGTGGAAATCAGATGATATCTCCTAATCGGGATGGAATCTAGTTTTGCACAGTTAGAGAGCAGTTGAAAAAATGTTGATAGTGATGTGGATGACAACAGAAACATTGAGGTTGCACGAGTGAAGAATTATTCTAATTGGAAGCCGATAGTTTTGTGTAATTTTAGTTGTAACATGTGGAAACTTGTATTTTGTAATTGGATGATGACTCATTTGTAATTACTTGAGTGTGGTATAAACGAACGAATATTTTTCCTTATTTTAATAGAGAGATGAATGGAATTGAGAAATTGAATGATTGTGAAAGCAAATTTATGAAGGAAGACATGCGAGGTACAAAGATCTGAAATTGAGATCTGGTGTAGCAATGAGTGCGGTTTGGCATCGTGAGAGAAGAGGTAACATATTATTGAGATCAACAATGATTTGATATTATTCTATTGAATAATATAGAGATCAGTTGGACAGTGTGTTCGGTGATCTTGCCAGTGAAGTTGTTTGGGCAGTGGGTCCTTCTGTCTTCCATAACTCCTAACAGAGTTAGAATCTTTTAGCAAGGATTCAAAATCTCCTAACAGGGATTCATATGTACTGAATGTATTTCATAAGACTCCTAATAGAGTCCTTCCTTTCACAAGGAATATTCATATTAGTGCATCTTTTGTGGGCATCATTCCCACTAGGTCTATGATTGGAGGATTGCAGTACTTGACACATACAAGACCTGATATAGCACATTTAGTTGGAATTGTAGCAAGATTTCAAGCTGAACCTAGAGAATCACATTATGCATCAATAAAGAGAATACTGAAATATTTAAGAGGCACAATGGACTATGGATTGTGGTATGAAAATTCTGATAATTTTACCCTATGCGCATATACACATGTTGATTGGGGAGGCAACATTGATGATAAAAAGAGCACCAGTGGTGGAGAATTTTTCCTTGGAGGAAGATTGGTTTCTTGGCTAAGCAAGAAGAAGAATTGTATTTCACAGAGCATAGCAGAAGCAAAATATGTAGCAGCAACAAACAATTGCAACCAGATAATTTGGATGAAGCAAATGCTGAAGCATATTAGAATAAAGTTTGTTGAACCTATTGTTATACATTGTGATAACACCAACACAGTTAGTATGTCTAAGAACCCTGTATTCCATTCTAAGACAAAGCATATAGAGATTAAGTATCATGTAGTAAGAGAGAAATTTTTTGAGAAAGAAGTCAGACATGAGTACATAAGCACAAAGGAGTAGATAGTAGACATATTGACAAAGCCTTTGCCTAAGGATACATTTGAGTATCTGAGAGGTATGCTTGGGGTTATGTTGCAGCCTACTTTTGAGAAGTGATGCAGATTGGTTGCATCCGTCTAGTGGTATATGGGCCTTATATTTCTTCTCGATTGGATGTTGGTACTTCCTCTATGGGGGAGTATGTGTATCTGAGCTGAGTCATGAGGACTCTAGTGAATGTATTTTCTGAATAGTGTCTTTTGACATTAGAGTTGTTGTTGACATAATGATGAAATGTCTGTCATTGATGTCAATGGGGGAGAAGTGTACATGAAAAATCATTTGTATCATCTATTAGAGAGAACTGAATAGGAAAACGAAACAAGATTTGATTGATGAAGAGTATTTGAAAATATTTTTTCAGAGCAGCAGAATAGCAGTATTTGATTCATGGAACATTGGATGTTTTTCATCTATGTTTCCATCAATGCCAATGGGGGAGATTGTTAGGAATAAATGCTAAATATATCCTATGAGAGTATTGGCAGCCATTTTGTAGCAGTTGTTGTTGCATTCATGACTATGATTGTTAGTGATGTCAACACAGTGATCTACTGGAGATTAGCAGAGGAGCATACAGTATTTTGATTAGCGCACGTGGGATATTGTAGATCAAGCTATCCGATGTTGAGGATTTACTCTTTGATATGTTATATGTTCATGGTTAAGAGCGTAGACAGTAATTCATTTATTCATGAAAGTTATGAGTATTTTGGTGGAAGCAGTATTCAGGTAGTGTTCTTGAGTAGTGGTTTGTGGAAATCAGATGATATCTCCTAATCGGGATGGAATCTAATTTTGTGTAGTTAGAGAGCAGTTGAAGACATGTTGATAGTGACATTGATGATAGCACAAACTTCGAGGTCACATGAGTGAATAATTATTCTAATTGTAAGCCGATGATTTTGTGTAATTTTTGTTGTATCATGTGGAAACTTTTATTTTGTAATTGGAGGCCGACTCATTTGTAATTACTTGAGTGTGGTATAAAGGAAGGAATGTTTTTCCTTGTTGTAATAAAGAGATGAATGAAATTGAGAAAGTGAATGATTGTGAAAGCAAATTTATGAAGGAAGATATGTGTGAGACCTATGAGACAATCATACTATTACTATTATGTTTTCCATGCTTTCAGTACTTATTTTACAGACATACTAGACTTTTGAGACACCTAAGTATTTGAGGATCTATTGAATCCTATATTATATGTTCGGTACCTGATTATGTAATTAGGGTACACTCTAGATACTTCATGTTATGTTTTAGTTTCAGTTACGATTATTTTACATATGATGTTATATGATGTTTTAAAACTATTACGATGAAAAGTTGGTTTAGGAAACCGAAGTTATGCTTAGTTGATTGATTCACAGACATAGTTTTAAAACCATGCAGTATTAATGTATTATGTTTATATCATGTTGATTGGACCTACTGATGGGTGCAATGAGTGTACAGGATAAGTTGACCATGGATCTAAATGCGGGGATCCAATATTGGAACTTATGTTTTATACTGTGCAATTCCAAGGTCCTCTTTGTAAAAGAAACGTGGACCTCGTTGTATAGTCTTTTATTTGTATATGTGGTTTGCATGAGTGTATCTAATTTAGCAAATGTCTATGTATATTAGCCATGTCTTTTATTTTATTAAATGAGCCAAATTTGGCAAATTGTGGCTTAAGTGTTGGCATGGTTAAGTATTTTAATATTGTGTGGGTCAAGGGCTTGACTAGGGTGTAACCTTAGGGTAGGATCAACTAACCTTGGGTTGAGAAGTTTTTAGAAGTTAACAAAGACCAAAAATCCGTGCATAAACTTTAGGTGGGGTTAAGGAGGGTCTTTTGGGCTCCCATAGGCTAACTGGGGTCATTTTTAGCTACCCGGGCTGATACCTTAGGGGTTAGGGGTCATTTTCAACCCATTAAGAACCTTAAAACTCATTAATGACCCTTCTAAAGTCATGGTTTTCATTTTGCACGAGATTGAAGAGTTGTGAGGTTTTGGTTAACCTCTCTCTTCTTCCCAAACTTGCATTGAACTCCATTTATGGTGAAGGAAGACAAGTGGGAAGAAGGGAATAGAAGTTTCTTTCCCTCTTCTGATTGGCTCCTAGATTTTAGGAGGTTTGCCTATTTAGGAGAGACTTGGAGTAAGGTTTTAGTTGATCACCCACTCTCTAGATTTGGAGACCACTTTGTTGGAAAAAGCTTAGGAAGAAGACTAGTTGGAAGGAGTTTCAAGGTTTTTCAGAATTTTAATATTTGCTTGGATCAAGATAGGCCTTGTGCTATTTTTGTTATTTCTTGCATATGTTTGAGCTTGGAGCTCCATTAATGGAGTCCATGGTTGTTTTATGGTTCATGTTGTAAATTTTATGTTTTGTAAAAATATTATTTTTACTTTGTGATTTCATTTTGGGATGGGTTCTTCAAGATTTACTAACCTTAGGGAAGGTGGAGTAACTTTGAAGGGGGTATTAAGATGTAGACCCAGGATGTGCAGAGTCTCCTTTGTGTGGAGGGATAAAACATGGGGTTCCACGATACCCATGATGCCAAACAGGGCCTACGGGCACCTGGGGGGCATAAGGAGAGTTAGACCGTATCTCTTGGAGATGGTCTTCCCAAGTCCATGTGTGGGTTGGGATATTTGTATCTTGTTCTGGCTTCTCCACCTAGTAGTCCACTTCTACCCCATTTTCAGAAAGGTCTCTTGGAGGCCTTCCCCTTGTAAAACCCAGTTGGGAATATCACTTTATTTGTTGCGTGTTTTGCTTATTTCCTGCATGCTATGGTTGTCTGTTTAAACCCTGTTTCATATTGGATCCCCTAGCTCGAGGGTGGCCTTGAAAAGGCCTAGGTTGGGAGGTGAGCCTCTGTGGTCAACCATGCTTATATCAGGGACCCAGATGATGCAAGGCTTGAAGAATCTTATGGGCTTGAGGAGATTTCAATTTGGATTTTGTTGTAATTTACTTTCCAAATAAGTTGTAAAATTTAAGTTGCAAGCTTATGTTTGTAATGGAATCAGGGATTCCTTGTAAAAAAATATATTATTTTGAATCTATCAATCTATTGCAAAAGTTGTATATGGGAAAAGTGGGAATTGGGAAAATAGGTTCTTTTGTTGAGCAATTTCAATAAAACAATATTGTTCTAAGTGTAGGGATTATTGAGTAATAAAGGACAATCAAAAGTTATACTATTCAATGTTGTAATTTCCACGTTCTATGATTATATGGAGAGTAGGAATTTTCACGTAAAACTACACTTCCATTCTTGTAAATATATTTGAGAAAATAAAGATTAGAGGTAAACTTGTACAAGAATTTAATTTTGCACCATTATTAATTTAGTTTGAAAATTCTTGTTTTGTAGTTGCACAAATAAATTTAGAATAAATTTATTTATAAACAAATGGGAGGTTATTTTTATACTTAGAATTTCTTTTTGAAATAAATAAAAAAATATTAAATGTTAGAAATGAAATTTGTTAAATACATATTGTGCAGAACGAATTATGGATCCCGTTTGTGATATTTTTTTAAAAAAAAGATTAGCCTATATGCCCCCTGTTTTCATATTCAGGGAATGGATATTTACCAGTAAAAAAAAATAAAAAATATATATATTATAAACAAGTTTTTTTTTTATGTATTAGTTTTATAACATTCAAAAAAATATAGTAATATAAAAATGATTGGGAAGGCTTTTTTTTAAGCGCCTAGCGCTAACTATTTTTTTCAAAAAAAATTATTTTAATAAACGCTGGGGCGGGCCGAAGCCCTAACCCCAGCCGCGGGTGTTCATCCCCGCACCACCGCATGGCGGTGGCTGGCAGTAGCCGGCAGCGGATGCCGGGCGACATCGTCTCCTCGCGCCACCACTGTTGTTGTGGTGGTGGACGGGGAGCGGAGCCGGCGCCGTGCCCTCCTCTCCGCCCACCCCTCTCCTCTTCTCTCCTCCTCCGCTGTCGCAGCAGCGCCTCCACCTTCCCCTTCGCCGTCGAGCGGAGCTCCCTCCGCCACTCCTCTGCTCGCACCGCCATTTCCCCCTCCCGTCCGCCGTTTTCTCCACACCTCCCCGTTCCATCCCTCCTCTGCACGCGGTGACCAAAACCCCCACCGCCGCTTCTCTCCGGTCTTCCGCCGCCCTCCATCTCGTGCTCGGTCCATGCACAGGGTTTGGAGGAAATGCTTGTTTTTATGTATTTGACTAATGTTTAGATGTTTTTATTTGTGAGTAGTGTATAATATATTTCGCATGCCTATGTTATATGGGCATTAAATTTAAAACAAGTGTAGATTAGTTTAATACTAAGATTTGTTTCGTTATCGCTTAGTAGGAGTTAGTTTCAGTTTATAAAAGTAGATTTAGTTTAATAATAAGTAATTTAGCATTTCCTCATTATTTATTTTCTATAATTAATGTTTTATTTAGATTAACTAAATTTAGTAAATTTGAATATTGTGTTCAATCTAAATATAGATGTATAGTTTAGATTTATTAACTTGTTATTGTGTTACATTAAATTGTTATTTATAGGAAAGAGAAATTTAAATGTTATTTATTATTTGGAAATTAAGTATTGCATTAAATAATTTTTATTCGAAATGAGATTTAATGTTATTTTAATCTATTTTATTAAGGAATAATTATGAAATAATTCATTTTTAAATTATAAATTAGATAATGTCTTATTTAATGGGGGGGTCATAACAACCCCTTATCTTCGCAAGAAATATCTAATAAGTGTATTATCAATACATTTGACCAGTAGCGTGCACAGTTGACTTTTGGTCAACAATGGTCAAACCTTCTCCGTTCATCTCAAATTTTCAACCAGGTGTTTCTTTCAACCCCTTAGAACTTAGGTTTTTTTTTTCGCACCATTCAGTGATAGTTGACTTTTTGGTCAACTATCTCGATTAGCATGCATACACCTTTTTGAGAGCTTAACAGGCCCTAGAGAAATTCTTTCATGTAATTTTGAGTATGGTTGACTTTTGGTCAACACTAGTTGACTTTTAGTCAACTATCTTGATTTGTGTGCTGGTCAAAGCTAGTAGTCTAGGGAAACCTTGTAGCTTGTTTTTAGAGCTGTTTGATGAAGTTTGACTTTTGGTCAAACTTGGTCAACCCCTTTGATTGACCTTTGAACTTTAGTCAAACTCTCTTATATTATTATTTGCCTATTTATCTTTGCACCGTTTTGCATGCACATAGGGTCTTGTGTCTGATAGGGTTTTGCATGCAGTGGGTCCTTTTGTCTTCCATAACTCCTAACAAAGTTAGAATCTTTTAGCTCAGGGATTCAAAATCTCCTGACAGGGATTCATATGTACTGAATGTATTTCATACGACTCCTAACAGAGTCCATCCTTTCACAAGGAATATTCATATTAGTGCATCTTTTGTGGGCATCATTCCCACCAGAGTTTACTCTTTTATCAAGAGGTTCCCTAGTCAACATATCTTGTGTCATTGTGTTATTGTGTAAGAATATCTTTCTATGGTTGGTAATTATATTGCTTACATGGTTAAAATCTATTGAAGTTGATAAAAGTTATAATTATCAGATAACTGATTCACCCCCCCCCCCCCCCCCCCCTCTCTCAGTTATGTTGGTGGACTTTACTTTCTAACAAATACAAACCTGATTATGCAAAGATTAGAAGAGATAAAGAGTTTTATTATGCTAGTGAAGGAATCTCTGCTGATGATGATGATTTAGACAATGAAGAGATTGGATTTGTTTCTATGAAAGATGAACTAGTTCATGAAGAAAAAGCCTTAGTATCTCATGTTGACAAGAAAATTGAATGGATAATTGATAGTGGATGTTCTCATCACATGACTGGTGATAAGAATTTTTTTTTTAAATTAGTAAATTATGATGGAGATGTTGTAAGGTTTGGGGACAATCTCCCAAAATCCATCATAGGAGTAGGATCCATCACTCTGGATGGAAAGACTAATACGAACAATGTACTACTTGTTGAAGGACTGAAACATAACTTGTTGAGTGTTGGACAGTTAATAGATACAAACTTTTAGCTAAGTTTTGTTAATGGCGAGTGCTTTATCAGAAGCAAGGAAGGAAAACTAATTGCTACCGGTTCAAAATCTAGAGGTAATGTATTTGAACTAAACACATTTGGAGCCTCTTGTTTTGTTGTGAAGGTAGATGATAGTTGGTTATGACATAGAGGATTTTTTCATGTTAACTTTGATAACATTGAGAAAGCACTGTATGGGTTGAAGCAATCTCCCAGGGATTGGTATGCAAGGTTGGACAAGTATCTACTCAGACTTGGATTCAAAAAAGGTAATGCAGATAGTAATTTGTATTTGAGAACTACTGAAGATGGAATCCTAATAGTAAAAGTATTTTTGCATAACATGATCTTTGGAGGTAATGATGATCTATGTAAGAAGTTTGCTAAAGAAATGGAAAGTGAATTTGAGATGTCCATGATAGATGAAATGAAATTCTTCCTTGGACTGCAAATAACTCAGAATGAGAATGGTATTTTCATTTCTCAGACCAAGTATCTCAAAGAATTGCTTAAGAAATTCGGTATGAAAGATTGTAAACCAGTAGAAACACCTATGGTGACTAGAAACAAGCTAACAATTGATGATGAATCAAAATGTGTTTTTCAGACTTTGTATAGATCAATGGTTGGAGCGCTACAATATCTGACTCACACGAGACCAGATATTGCTAATGTTGTTGGAATTGTGGCTAGATATCAGGCAGAAACCAAAGAGACTCATCTAGCTACTATTAAAAGGATACTGAGGTATCTCAGAGGAACCATAGACTATGGTTTATGGTATGAAAGGAATGATAGCTTTGAACTTCATGCTTATAATGATGCTGATTGGGAAAGAAATATTGATGACATAAAAAGTACAAGTGATGGTGCATTTTTCCTTGAGAAAAAATTGGTTTCTTGGCTAAGTAAGAAATAAGATTGTATAACACAATCTACTATTGAATCAGAATATGTTGCTGCTACTATAAATTGCACTCAAATTGTTTGGATGAAACAAATGTTGACAGACATTAGAATAACTTTTAATGAGCCTGTGGTTATCCATTGTGATAACACCAGCATAGTAAACATGTCAAAGAATCTGGTGATGCACTCTAAAATGAAACACATTTCTATCAAGTATCACTTCTTAAGAGACAAAGTGACAAAAAAAGAAATCAAGCTTGAATATATCAGTACAAAAGAGAAGATTGCAGACATCTTTACAAAGCCACTATCGAAAGATACCTTTGAATATCTCAGAGGCATGTTAGGGGTTCAGGCCCCTCCTAGTTAGAACTTAATGATGCAGAGATGCATCAGTCCAGAAGTGCTCAGAGCCTCATCATTTTCTGGACTGGATGTAGGGATCTACTCCTTAGGGGGACTGATCGTGGAAGAAATTTTATATGTGAAAGCATTTGGCACCCTTTTCCATTGTTGTCAAAGGGGGAGTGTTGTTATGATAAAATCCTCACTATTTGGGGAGATTGTTCAGTTGAAGGAATTTTGGCTTGATACAACTTTGGGATAAGATTTTCCCATATGTTGACATCAATGCCAAAAGGGGAGATTGTTGGATATTGTTACTGAATGGGAACTCATACTATTTTCATTTGTGTTTTGTCACTGATGTCAACATATGCTTCTATGAAGGAACCAGCCTAGTAATCATAGTGTATAGAAGGCGTATAGATGTTTCAGATGCTGTGAAGTCAGACGAGATTTTAGATGGATGTTTTGATCTTATATCTAAGATTGCATCATTAACAAATGCATATTAAGGAAGATACAACTATTTTGGTAAAGACTGGTCACTAGACTGTGACAGTGAAATTGACAGAGTTAGTCTCTGAGTTTTTGGTATAGATTTCAGAGGGATTGGATTCAAGATATGTGATCTTGAAGGATTATGGAAGAGGTATTGGTGGATGTTCATTGGTTAGCGCAATGTATGGAATGATTGGTGATGTCATCTAAGGTGTGTGCTTTGGCAATGGCTTATTATGAAGCCGACTCAAGGAATGAAGCGTGTGTTTTGTTTGGCAAGCATAATTCAAGGATGTCGGTCCTTAATTGTTGTAATGCAATCATTGTAAACTTTTTTTTGATATCGTGTGTATCTTAGCAAGGGCCTATGTAATTGTTCGTAATTAGGAAAGCCTTATGGTCTGACCTATTCTTGGTAAAATGTAATAAGGTATAAATAAAAGGTCTTTTCTTTGGAAGAGACATGGATGTGATATGCGTGATATAAGGAGGTTGTGAACTTGTGTCTATTGTATGTAGAGAGGAAGATTATTGGTGGACTTCATCGGAACTGATCAAGCAAAGATAGTTGCTGGCAAACAGTTCAAAAGCTTGTGTATCTCTTCATATACACTTGTTGTGAACTAGTGAGTTCAAAAGGTAGGCTTAACCTTATTTGAGCAGTGAGCCCTCTTTTGTTCTTGACTCCTAACAGGGTATGTCATCTAACAAGGACTATGTACTGTAATGTTTCAATAAGCTCCTCATAGGACTATATCTTCTAACAAGGATTACTATGCTTCCAGTACATCATTAGTGGGCGCTAATTCACACCGAGGTTTTTACCTTTAATAGGATTTCCCCGTAACCAAAATATTATGTTATTGTGATGGCATTCATTGTGTTCATTGGATCTAATATTGATAAGCTTAAAGTTTATAGTTTAATATTTTTTCATACAACTGATTCACCCCCCCTCTCAGTTGTATTGTGGACTGTTAATCCTAACAATTGGTATCAAAGCTTGTGGTCCTCAGAGAGAAAGCTTAACAGCTTGAGGTGATCTTGGAAAATGGCATACTATAGGAAGGATGGTCCTAAGTTTGATCCTGAAAACTTTGACAGTTGGAAAAACAAGATGCAAACACATTCGCTATGTTTGGGCATAGACTACTGGATGATTGTGAAGAAGAAAGAAACTTTGAAGGTTGAGAATGACTTAGGGTCAGCCACCGATGATGAAAAGAAACTATTTTCATACAACATGGTCACAAGAGAAGCATTGATCAATGCACTATCTGAGGGTGAGTTTACTGAAATTAAACATCTGGATTCAACACATGATATTTGGAATAGACTAGAGGCACTCTATGGAGGAGACAAATATACCAAACAAGAGAAATTGTAGAACTGGAAGACAAAGATGGAGAAGCTACAAATGAATGAAGATGAAAGCATTAGAGCCTATGTTCAAAGGGTTACATAAGTTGTACTTGGAATCAGAAATTATGGAGTTACTTATGATGAAGATGAAGTCATTGCAAAGATTCTCAGATCTCTAACTCCTACTTACAAATTCAAGGAAATGTCAATTCAAGAAACTATACCTCTGACTCCAAACTTTAGCAAAGAGATGTTGATTGCAAAGTTAACCACTTTTGAAGCTGCGGAATTAGGAGAAGCTACTCCTAAAGTTGAATCTGCATTTAGGGCATCCACACACAAGAAAGTATTTGCACTTCTGAGCACAAGCAAAGAAGACTTGAGAGAAGAGCTTGGTGAGTATGCTGAGGAATTGGAGAAGATAATGGAAGAAGAAAAGAAGATGGAAGAACTTGTTGCACTGATAGCTAGAAGAGAGAAAAGAGGTAAGGGCAAATTTGAAGGAAAATTACCTTTGAATTGTTTTTCATGCAATAAGGTAGGTCATTTTGCATCTAGATGTCCTACAAGAGTTGCTAAATACTGTTAGGAAAGAATGCTAAATATATCCTATGGGAGTATTGGTAGCCATTCTCTAGCTATTTTTGTTGCATTCATGACTATGATTGTCATTGATGTCAACACAGTTATCTACTGGAGATTAGTAGATGAGCAGACAGTGTTTTGATTAGCACATATGGGATATTGCAGATCAAGCTATGCGATGTTGATGATTTACTCTTTGATATGTTATATGTTTATGGTTAAGAGCGCAGACAGTAATTCATTTATTCATGAAAGTTATGAGCATTTTGATGGAAGGAGTATTCAGGCAGTGTTCCTAAGTAGCGGCTTGTGGAAATCAGATGATATCTACTAATCGGGATGGAATCTAGTTTTGCACAGTTAGAGAGCATTTGAAAACATGTTGATAGTGATGTGGATAACAACACAAACTTCGAGGTCGCACGAGTGAAGAATTATTCTAATTGGAAGCCAATAGTTTTGTGTAATTTTAGTTGTAACATGTGGAAACTTTTATTTTGTAATTGGACGGTGACTCATTTGTAATTACTTCAGTGTGGTATAAATGAAGGAATGTTTTTCCTTGTTTTAATAGAGAGATGAATGGAATTGAGAAATTGAATGATTGTGAAAGCAAATTTATGAAGGAAGACATGTGAGGTACAAAGATCTGAAATTGAGATCTGGTGTAGCAATGAGTGCGGTTTGGCATCGTGAGAGAAGAGGTAACATATTATTGAGATCAATAATGATTTGATATTATTCTATTGAATAATATAGAGATCAGTTGGACAGTGTGTTCGGTGATCTTGCCATTGAAGTTGTTTGGGCAGTGGGTCCTTCTGTCTTCCATAACTCCTAACAGAGTTAGAATCTTTTAGCAAGGATTCAAAATCTCCTAATATGGATTCATATGTACTGAATGTATTTCATAAGACTCCTAACAGAGTCCTTCCTTTCACAAGGAATATTCATATTAGTGCATCTTTTTTTGGCATCATTCCCACTAGGGTTTACTCTCTGATCAAGAGGTTCCCTAGTCAACATATCTTGTGTCATTGTGTTATTGTGTATGAATATCTTTCTATGGTTGGTAATTATATTGTTTACATGGTTAAAATCTATTGAAGTTGTTAAAAGTTATAATTATCAGATAACTAATTCACCCCCCCCCCTCTAAATTATCTTGGTGGAATTTACTTTCTAACAATTGGTATTAGAGCAGCAGGTCCTCGAAAGAAAAGTTTAGCAACTTAAGGAGATCCATGGAGAATTTTAGGAAAGAAATCCTTAAGTTTGATGGAGTGAGTTTTGAGAGCTGGAAAGAAAAGATGAAGACACATCTATTATGTTTAGGACCAGGTTATTGGTTGATTACAAAGAATGAGAAGACTATCATTGATGAGGATAACCTTGAAACATGTTCTAGTGATGAGAGAGATTTATTCATGTGTAACATACTTGCCAGAGAAGCACTTTCAATAGCCCTTCCGAAGAATGAGTATAGTCAGGTAAAATGTTTGAAAACATCTCATGAAATTTGGAAAGCTTTACACTCTACTTTTCAAGGTGATGAACATGGAAAGAAAGTTAGATTACATAATTGGATATGTGCATTTGAAGATATAATAATGATGGAAGATGAATCTGTTACAAGCTATATTGGTAGAATGTCAGAAATTGTTGTAGGCATAAAATCTTGTGAAGGAAAATAGACAGAAAATGAAGTTATATGGAAAATTCTGAGGACATTGACTCCTGTGTTTAAGCAGACAACACAGATGATTGAACAAGTTATACCTTGCACTTCAAAATTTACAAGAGAAACTCTTATTGGAAGATTGGAAGTAGCAGAAATGAACTTGAGGTTATCAAGAGATTTTTCTAGAATGGAGACAACATTCAGTGCTCTTAGTGTTTGCCCTACTTTGTCAAGAAGCATCAGTGTGAGAGGAGATTATGCTGGCAACATCAGATCTAGAAATGAATAAGACAGGAAGATTGAAGAATGTATTTCCTTACTTATGAAGAGAAAACTAGACGGTAAGAAAATTTTTAAATGTTGGACTTGTCAAGAATATGGTCATTTTGCATCTAAATATCCTAAGAGAGTTAAAAAGTACAGAAACAATTTCAAGCCTAGAAGATCTAAGGAATGTTATTATGCTAATGATGAAGATCTTGAAGCTAGTATAGAGAGAACTTTAAGTGAAAGTGATACTGAGAATAATGATGACATAGGATTTGTAGAAATTAAAGAAGAAAATCGTAAAATAGATGTTAAGGAAGAAAAATCCCTAGTTTCTCAAGTTGAAAAGAAAAATGATTGGAATATAGACAGTGGTTGTTCACATCATGACTGGAGACATGAAAAAGTTCTTAAAGTTTAACAATTATGATGGAGGAGTTGTTAGAGTTGGAAATAATGCACCTTGTTTGATTAAAGGTATAGGATCTATTACTCTTGATGAGAAGACTAATAATGATGATGTTTACTTTGTGGATGGTTTGAAAAATAATCTTTTGAGTGTTGGAGAGTTAGTTGATAAGAGATATCAAGTTTGGTTTACTGAGAAAAATTATGTGATAAAAGATAAAGATGGAAATTTGAATGGAACTGGGTCTAGGACCAGAGGTAATGTATTTTAGTTGAATCCTACTGAGATGACATGTTTGATTTCTAAGATTGATGACAGTTGGTTATGGCATAGAATATTTTGTCATATAAATTCTGATAACATTGTGAAAATAAGTACTACACTTGCAATAAGAGATTTGCCAAAAATTATGAAACCTACTAACATGATTTGCAAGGAATGTGTGATGGTGAAACAGAAGAGAAGTTCATTTTCCAGTAAGAATTTTACATCTGTAGAGAAGTTGGAGATTGGTCATACAGATTTGAGCGGTCCTACAAGGACTAGAGGACTCTATGGAGAAAGGTAATTTATGATTCTTGTTGATGATTTTACAAGAATGATGTGGATTGCATTTCTTAAAGAAAAGTTTGAAGCATTTGATAAATTTAAGATCGTTAAGAATAAAGTTGAGACTGAATCAAGAATGAAAATTAAATCTTTGAGATCTAATAGAGGTGAAGAATTTACTTCTATAGAGTTTAACACCTTTTGTGAAGTGAATGGTATTAAGAGACAATTTTCAGCCCCTGGAACACTTGAACAAAATGGTATTGCAGAAAGAAGAAATAGATCAGTGACTGAAGCAACAAGAGCTATGTTATTTGAGAATGATTTGGTGAAGATATTCTGGAGAGAAGTAGTGAACACAACAGTGTATACAATGAACAGAGTACAAATCAGAGTAGACACAGATAAGACACCCTATGAATTGTGGTTTGGACATGCACCCTCAGTTAAGTATTTTTCAATTTTTGGAAGTAAATGTTATATAAAGAGACATGACGATATTGGAAAGTTTGATCCTAGAAGTGATGAAGGTATATTTCTTGGATATTCTTTAAAGAGAAAAGCTTAAAGATGTTATAACAAGAGAACTAAGACTATTGTTGAGAGCGCAAATGTTAAAGTTGATGAAAAGTTCAAAATTCAGGAAAGAATGTTTGATTATGAATCTGATGAAGGAAATCATCCTAAACCTAACACTGAAACTACTAAATTATTCTATGAAACTGATAGTGACTTGTTGAATGAAAGCCACAGTGAAATCATTGAAGAACCGACACCTGAAGTGAGATCTAAGACAATGACACCTAACAAGAACTTATCAAGGAATCATCATGTTGAGCAGATTATTGGAAACATAGATAGAGAAGTTCTAACTTGAAATAAGGTACAACAATAGTTATGTTTGATTTCTCAAATTGAACCTAAATCTACTAGTGAAGCTTGTGAAGATGAACATTGGATTAAAGCTATGAAAGAAGAATTAGATCAGATTGAAAAGAACAAGACATGGGAATTGGTCCCTAGAGGTAAAGATAAGAATGTTATTGGAACTAAATGGGTACTTAGAAATAAGATGAATGAAGAAGGAGAAGTAGTAAGAAACAATGCAAGATTGGTATGTAAGAGATACTCACAGCAAGAAGGAATTGACTATGAAGAAACTTTTGCACGAGTAGCAAGAATTGAAGTAGTAAGAATATTTTTAGCCTATGCAGATTTTAAGAAATTCAAAGTATATCAGATAGATGTGAAGTCAACATTTTTGAATGGAGAATTAGAAGAAGAAGTCTATATTGAGCAGCCTGAAGGTTTTCCTTTGACTCAAGAAGGAGACATGGTATGTAAACTGAAGAAAGCCTTATATGGACTAAAGCAAGCACCTAGAACTTGGTATGAAAGATTGAATAAGTATTTGTTAAAATTGGGATTTACAAAATGAACAGCTGATAGAAACCTATACACAAAAGAAATTGAAAATGGTTTGTTAATTATAGTTATTTTTGTTGATGACATTATTTTTGGAGGAGAAGATAAAGCTAGTGAAAAATTTGCTGATGAAATGAAAACTGAATTTGAAATGAGTATGATTGGTGAAATGAAATACTTTTTGGGATTACAGATAACACAGAACAGTGATGGTATCTTTTTATGCCACACAAAGTACTTGAATGATTTGTTAAAGAGATTTGGAATGGAGAACTGTAAACCAGTTGCAACACCTATGGTAACTGGACATAAATTATCTAGCACAAATGAGACTCATATAGTTGAACAGAAGAAGTATAGATCTGTGATTGGAGGATTGCAGTACTTGACACATACAAGACCTGATATAGCACATTCAATTGGAATTGTAGCAAGATTTCAAGCTGAACCTAAAGAATCACATTATGCATCAGTAAAGAGAATACTAAGATATTTAAGAGGCACAATGGACTATGGATTGTGGTATGAAAATTTTGATAATTTTACCCTATGCGCATATACAGATGTTGATTGGGGAGGCAGTGTTGATGATAAAAAGAGCACCAGTGGTGGAGCATTTTTCCTTGGAGGAAGATTGGTTTCTTGGCTAAGCAACAAGAAGAATTGTATTTCACATAGCACAACAGAAGTAGAATATGTAACAGTAGCAAACAATTGCAACCATATAATTTGGATGAAGCAGATGCTAAAGGATATTGGAATAAGGTTTGTTGAGCCTATTGTTATACATTGTGATAACACCAACACAGTTAGTATGTCTAAGAACCCTGTATTACATTCTAAGATAAAGCATATAGAGATCAAGTATCATGTAGTAAGAGAGAAAGTTGTTGAGAAAGAAGTCAAACATGAGTACATAAGCACAAAGGAGCAGATAGCAGACATATTGACAAAGCCTTTGCCTAAGGATACATTTGAGTATCTGAGAGGTATGCTTGGGGTTATGCTCCAGCCTACTTTTGAGAAGTGATGCAGATTGCTTGCATCCATCCAGTGGTATATGGGCCTTATATTTCTTCTCGATTGGATGTTGGTACTTCCTCTATGGGGGAGTATGTGTATCTGAGCTAAGTCATGAGGACTCTAGTGAATGTATTTTCTAAACAGTGTCTTTTGACATTAGAGTTGTTGTTGACATAATGATGAAATTTCTGTCATTGATGTCAATGGGGGAGAAGTGTACATGAAAAACCATTTGTATCATCTATTAGAGAGAATTGAATAGGAAAACGAAACAAGATTTGATTGATGAAGAGGATTTGAAAATATTTTTTCAGAGCAGTAGAATAGCAGTACTTGATTCATGGAACATTGGATGTTTTTCATCTATGTTGCCATCAATGCCAATTGGGGAGATTGTTAGGAATGAATGCTAAATATATCCTATGAGAGTATTGGCAGCCATTTTGTAGTAGTTGTTGTTGCATTCATGACTATGATTGTTAGTGATGTCAACACAGTGATCTACTGGAGATTAGCAGAGGAGCAGATAGTATTTTGATTAGCGCACGTGGGATATTGCAGATCAAGCTATGTGATGTTGAGGATTTACTCTTTGATATGTTATATGTTCATGGTTAAGAGCGCAGACAGTAATTCATTTATTCATGAAAGTTATGAGTATTTTGGTGGAAGCAGTATTCAGGTAGTGTTCCTGAGTAGTGGTTTGTGGAAATTGGATGATATCTCCTAATCGGGATGGAATCTAGTTTTGGGCAGTTAGAGAGCAGTTGAAGACATGTTGATAGTGACATTGATGATAGCACAAACTTTGAGGTCACACGAGTGAAGAATTATTCTAATTGGAAGCCGACAGTTTTGTGTAATTTTTGTTGTAACGTGTGGAAACTTTTGTTTTGTAATTGGACGCCAACTCATTTGTAATTACTTGAGTGTGGTATAAAGGAAAGAATGTTTTTTCTTGTTGTAATGGAGAGATGAATGGAATTGAGAAAGTGAATGATTGTGAAAGTGAATTTATGAAGGAAGATATGCGAGGTACAAAGATCTGAAATTGAGATATGGTGTAGCAGTGAGTGTGGTTTGGCACAGTCAAAGAAGAGGTAACATATTGTTGAGATCAATAATGATTTGATATTATTCTATTGAATAATCTAGAGATCAGTTGGACAGTGTGTTTGGTGATCTTTCCATTGAAGTTGTTTGGGCAGTGGGTCCTTCTGTCTTCCATAACTCCTAACAGAGTTAGAATCTTTTAGCTCAGGGATTCATATGTACTGAATGTATTTCATAAGACTCCTAATAGAGTCCATCCTTTCACATGAAATATTCATATTAGTGCATCTTTTTTGGGCATCATTCCCACCGGAGTTTACTCTTTTATGAAGAGGTTCCCTAGTCAACATATCTTGTGTCATTGTGTTATTGTGTATGAATATCTTTCTATGGTTGGTAATTATATTGCTTAAATGGTTAAAACCTATTGAAGTTGATAAAAGTTATAATTATCAGATAACTGAGTCACCCCCCCGTCTCAGTTATCTTGGTGGACTTTACTTTCTAACAAATACAAACTTGATTATGCAAAGATTAGAAGAGATAAAGAGTTTTATTATGCTAGTGAAGGAATCTCTAATGATGATTATGATTTAGACAATGAAGAGATTGAATTTGTTGATATTAAAGATGAACCAGTTCATGAAGAAAAAGCCTTAGTATCTCATGTTGACAAGAAAATTGAATAGATAATTGATAGTGGATGTTCTCATCACATGACTGGTGATAAGAATTTTTTTTTTAAATTAGTAAATTATGATGGAGATGTTGTAAGGTTTGGGGACAATCTCCCAAAATCCATCATAGGAGTAGGATCCATCACTCTAGATGGAAAGACTAATACGGACAATGTACTACTTGTTGAAGGACTGAAACATAACTTGTTGAGTGTTGGACAGTTAATAGATAAAAACTTTCAATTAAGTTTTGTTAATGGTGAGTGCTTTATCAGAAGCAAGGAAGGAAAAATAATTGCTACTGGTTCAAAATCTAGAGGTAATGTATTTGAACTAAACACATTTGGAGCCTCTTGTTTTGTTGCGAAGGTAGATGATAGTTGGTTATGACATAGAAGATTTTTTCATGTTAACTTTGATAACATTGAGAAAGCACTGTATGGGTTGAAGCAAGCTCCCAGGGCTTGGTATGCAAAGTTGGACAAGTATCTACTCGGACTTGGATTCAAAAAAGGTAATGCAGATAGTAATTTGTATTTGATAACTATTGAAGAAGGAATCCTAATAGTAAAAGTATTTGTGGATGACATTATCTTTGGAGGTAATGATGATCTATGTAAGAAGTTTGCTAAAGAAATGGAAAGTGAATTTGAGATGTCCATGATAGGTGAAATGAAATTCTTCCTTGGACTACAAATAACTCAGAATGAGAATGGTATTTTCATTTCTCAGACCAAGTATCTCAAAAAATTGCTTAAGAAATTCGGTATGAAAGATTGTAAACTAGTAGGAACACCTGTGGTGACTGGAAACAAGCTAACAATTGATGATGAATCAAAATGTGTTTTTCAGACTTTGTATAGATCAATGGTTGGAGGGCTACAATATCTGACTCACACCAGACTAGATATTGCTAATGATGTTGGAATTGTGGCTATATATCAGGCAGAACCCAAAGAGACACATCTAGCTGCTATTAAAAGGATACCGAGGTATCTCAGAGGAACCATAGACTATGCTTTATGGTATGACAGGAATGATAGCTTTGAACTTCATGCTTATACTGATGCTGATTGGGAAAGAAATATTGATGACATAAAAAGTACAAGTGATGGTGCATTTTTCCTTGGGAAAAAATTGGTTTCTTGGCTAAGTAAGAAATAAGATTGTATAACACAATCTACTGCTGAATCAGAATATGTTGCTGCTACTATAAATTGCACTCAAATTGTTTGGATGAAACAAATACTGACAGACATTAGAATAAATTTTAATGAGCATGTGGTTATCCATTATGATAACACCAGCACAGTAAACACGTTAAAGAATCTGGTGATGCACTCTAAAATGAAACACATTTCTATCAAGTATCACTTCTTAAGAGACAAGGTGACAAAAAAAGAAATCAAGCTTGAATATATCAATACAAAAGAGAAGATTGCAGACATCTTTACAAAGCCACTACCGAAAGATACCTTTGAATATCTCAGAGGTATGTTAGGGGTTCATGCCCCTCCTAGTCAAAACTGAATGATGGAGAGATGCATCAGTCCAGAAGTGCTTAGAGCCTCATCATTTTCTGGACTGGATGTAGGGATCTACTCCTCAGGGGAAGTGATCGTGGAAGAAAGTTTATATGTGAAGGCAGTTGGCACCCTTTGCCATTGTTGTCAAAGGGGGAGTGTTGTTATGATAAAATCCTCACTGTTTGGGGAGATTGTTCAGTTGAAGGACTTTTGGCTTGATACAACTTTGGGATAAGATTTTCCCATATGTTGACATCAATGCCAAAAAGGGAGATTGTTGGATATTGCTAATGCATGGGTGGTGATTGAGACATTTAATATGTTTAATCACTACATTACTGAATGGGCACTCATACTATTGTCATTTGTGTTTTGTCATTGATGTTAACATATGCTTCTATGAAGGAACCAAAATGGTAATCACAGTGTGCGGAAGGTGTACGGATGATTCAGATGCTAGGAAGTCAAATGAGAGTTCAAATGGATGTTGTGATCTTATATCTGAGATTACATCATTGATGGATGCATATTAAGGAAGATACAACTATTTTGATAAAGACTGGTCACTAGACTATGATAGTGAGAATTGACAGAATTAGTCTCTGAGTTTTTGGTATAGATTTCAGAAGGATTGGATTGAAGATATGTGATCTTGAAGGATGATGGAAGAGGTACTAACGGATGTTCATTGGTTAGTGAAAGGTACGGAATGATTGGTGACATCATCTATGGCATGTGCTCTGACAATGGCTTATTATGAAGCCGACTTAGAGAATGAAGTGTGTGTTTTATTTGGCAAGCATAATTCAAGGATGTCGGTCCTTAATTGTTGTAATGTAATCATTGTAAACTTGTTTGCGATACCCTGTGTATCTTAACAAGGGCCTATGTAATTGTTTGTAATTAGGAAAGCCTTATGGGCCGACCTATTCTTGGTAAAATGTAATAAGGTATAAATAAAAGGTCTTTTCTTTGAAAGGGACATGGATGTGATATGTGTGATATAAGGCAGTTGTGAACTTGTACCTGATGTATGTAGAGAAGAGGATTATCTATGGACTTCATCGGAACTAATGAAGCAAAGACAGTTGCTGGCAAATAGGTCAGAAAATTGTGTATCTCTTCATATACACTTGTTGCAAACTAGTGAGTTCAAAAGGTGGACTTAACCTTCGTTGGGCAGCGAGCTTTGGGCAGTGAGCCCTCTTTTGTGCTTGACCCCTAATAGGGTCTATCCTCTAACAAGGACTATATACTACAATATTTCAATAAGCTCCTAACAGGGCTATATCTTCTAACAAAGATTACTATACTCTCAGTACATCATTAGTGGGTGTTAATTCCCACTGGGGTTTTTACCTTTAACAGGGTTTTTCCGTAACCAAAATATTATGTTATTGTGTTGGAATTCATTGTGTTCATTGGATCTGATATTGATAAGCTTAAAGTTTAAAGTTTAATATTTTTTCATACAACTGATTCACCCCCTCTCTCAGTTGTATTGTGGACTGTTAATCCTAACACAATGTGTCATTTATGAAAAGGATGGGAGTAAAAAAATTGTTGCAGCTATTGAAATGACAAAGAATCGAATGTTTCCATTGAAGGTAGAGATGTGTCTCTTCACAATCAACAACTGCACCTCCCATGAAAGAATGTACAACAATACAACAATCAGCTTTCAAGAGCATGATTGAAGACCCCTCCAAACTATGGCATTTAAGGTATGGACATCTTGGCTATGTTGGTTTAAATTTATTGTCCAGGAAAAGAATGGTAGATAATTTGTTGTGTATTAAAGAGTTCAGTAGCAAGTGTGACTTGTATTTTGGGTAAGCAACATAGGCTGACCTTTAATTCTGGAAAATCTAGAAGGGCAAGAGCACCATTAGAGCTAGTGCATATTGATTTAGTTGGCTCTATGCAAATCACTTCCATTTGGGGGAGTACTTATTTTATGACTTTCATAGATGATTTCAGTCGTAGAACATGGGTTTATTTTATGAAAAATAAATTTGAAACTTTTGATAAGTTTTTAGAATTTAAAGCCCAGGCTGAAAATGAAAGTGGAAAAACTCTTAAAGTCCTAAGGTCAGATAGAGGGGGGAATATACCTTCAATATTTTTGTAAAATTTTGCAGGTAGAATGTCATAAAGAAGGAGCTAACAACCAGTTATACTCCACAACAAAGTGGAGTGGCTGAGAGAAAAAATAGAACCATCATTGAGATGGAAAGCAGCATGATGAAAGAAAAAGGACTCCCAATTGAATATTGGGGAGAAGTTGTAGCAACAACAACCTATTTAATAAATAGAAGTCCTACAAAAGTAGTATGTGACAAGATTCTATTGGAAGCATGGGCAAAGCATAGATGGAGGGTTGAACACTTAAGAGTGTTTGGGTGTGTAGCATATGCACACATGCCAAAGGAGCAAAGGAAAAAGTTGGATGACAAGAGTGTGAAGTGTGTCTTTGCTGGTTATAGTCCAGAATCCAAGACATATAGATTGTATGATCTAGTCACCAAAAAGATCATCACTTCAAGAGACGTGGAGTTCATTGAGAATGAATCATGGGATGGCTCGGTGGACACGTCTTCAAGCACTTCAAGTAAAGTGCCTATTATTGTTGATGATGAGTTTAATGATAAAAAAAATGATATAATAGCAGATATAGAAGGCTCCAAAAGGCTGCAAATTGGCCCCACAGAGAAGAGAAACAACAATACTGAGAGCTATGATCCCACTCTCGCCTCCTTAGTGCCAAGAAAGACCAAGAGTCTAAGGGATATATACCAAGATGAAAGGTATGGACATGAATTTGATAAAAATATCAATTTTGCATTATTTTCTCATAGTGATCCAATTTATTTTGAGGATGTTGAAAAAGAACAAAAAATGGTGTAAGGCCATGGATGAGGAAATAGATGCAATAAAAAGAAATGAAACTTGGGAGCTCACTAATTTACCTTGCAACAAGAAAATTATTGGAGTTAAATGGGTTTACAAGACCAAGAGCAATGCTGAAGGAAAAATAGATAGGCATAAGGCTCGATTGGTGGTCAAGGAGTACAAACAACAGTTTGGTAGAGATTATGATGAGACCTATGCCCTTGTTGCTAGAATGGAAACTGTGCGTACTATCATAGCAATTGCAACCTAGCACAAATGGAAGGTTTATCAAATGGATGTGAAGTTCGCCTTCTTGAATGGAGTATTGAAAGAAGAGGTTTATGTGGAGCAGCCACCTGGTTATGAAATTTCGGGCCATGAAAGTAAAGTGTATAGGTTGAAGAAGAGTTTTTATGGGCTTAAGCAAGCTCCATAGGCATGGTATAACATAATTGACTCATATTTGATGAGCAATGGCTTTTGCAAAAGCGATGGTGAGCCCACTCTTTACATCAAGGTAGCTAATGGTAATATTTTAATTATTGTCTTGTATATTGATGATTTAATTTTTACTAAGCATAATGATTTTCTCATTGCTGATTTTAAAGAGGCCATGAAAATGGAGTTTGAAATGTCAAATTTAGGTCTCTTGAGATATTTTCTAGGCATAGAAGTAAAACAAATGCATGATGGTATTTTTATCTCTCAAGAAATATATGCTAATCAGATCTTGGAGAGATTTAAAATGCAAAGTAGCAAGCCTACCCCAACACCAACTTTAGTAGGTTTGAAGTTAAGCAAGCAAGATTGCAGCAACAATGTGGATCCAACTTTATATATAAGTTTAGTTGGAAGTTTGTTGTATTTAACAGTTACTAGGCCAGACATTATGCATGCAATAAGTTTGATTTTCAGATTTATGGAAACTCCAAAGGACTCCCATTGGCAAGTGGGATAGAGAATCTTAAGGTATGTGAATGTCACCAAGAGATATGGTATTATGTATACAGTAGCAAATATTTTTGGTCTTATTGGCTACATAGATAGTGATTGGGCAGGGAGTTTGGATGATAGGAAAAGAACTTCTGGATGTCTTTCACATGGATTCAGGTGTAATCTCATGGGCTTCTAAGAAACAACCCATAGTTGCTCAATCTACAGCAAAGGCTGAATATATAGCAGCAAATGCAGCAGCATGTCAAACTATTTGGCTAAGAAGAATCTTGGCAGATTTGAAGGAAGAAAAAGAGGATGGAACTACAATATTTTGTGACAATCCTCAATAGCTTTGTTGAAGAATCTAGTGTTTCATAGAAGAAGCAAACACATTGAAATCAGATATCATTTTATTACAGAATTAATTGAGAATGGTGAAATAAAAATAGAGTTTTGCAGGTCAGAGCATCAGCTAGCAGACATTTTCACCAAGTCATTGGGCATTGCAAGTTTTAAGTGCCTAAGGAGAAATCTAGGCATAGTTAGTTTGTATCAAGCATGATCTTGTTTGTCGGCTCAAGACAATAGAGGAGTGTTGGATGTTCAGAATTAAATTTGATTGTCTAGAAGCCTCTTTATTTGAATTTTAATTTGATAAAGTTTAAATCTGATATTTTGTGTGGACTTTGAGAGATAAGTTCAAATCAGATTTGGGGGAAATTTGATTTTTTTTTTGGACTTCCAATTTCTTCTTTTGGACAACAGTTTTATATAAAGGGAAGAATGTATTTATTCTTCTATGGAGATATACATGAATGTAATTTCTTTTTGTATGCAGCAACAAGAGATGTTTTGTAATACTCTATTTTTATCAGAGAAGTAAAATGATTATTCTATTAAGTAGTGATTGCTTCAGATAATCTTGTATAAGCTTTGAGAAGCTCTAGGAAGATTGTATGCAGCTTCAAATAGCTGCAAGTTTATTTTATTGTAGAAGTGATTTGATTAAATAGAAGCAAGAAGAAGCTTGCATATTTCTCCATCTCTGTTTATATTTTTCTCTCTACCCTGTTTTGGGACTTTTAAATTTGTTCATTGCTGGAACAGAGCATCATTCCTGTATGTTTCTAGAATATAGTTTACTCTATATTCTTTACACGGGATAGTGGGTTTGGATGGATGCCAGAGATTAAAAGAATTAGGATAAAGGGTGGCGAATCAGACTTTTATTTACTCAATTATGGGAAGTGATGTCCTTCAATAAAAATAAAATTCCCGTTGGTAAACTGTTTAGTTTGGCAAGTTGACATGATGGCTTCTGATGGCGTATCTATTACTCATTTTGTAGCAATAAGTTACTCCTCAGAATGCAAGGAGTTTGTGCCCATTTGATAGCCTGGGTTAAAATCAAATTTCAATGAGGAATATGGGAAAGCTTAGGGAAAAGTTATGGAGTAGTTTTAGGCGAAGCTACATCTTCCATAATAATGAATTGATGTGATTGTGGGCAGAAAAGGAAGGCATAGAGCCAACGGATATTGAAGAGTATTTGCCTCATTGGGTTGCAGAAACTCCTGGTCTAATGGTGGGAAGTTGGTTAAGGGTTTTTGGTTTTGCATGGCTATGGCTGGTTTAGAAAGTTTGAAATTTGCCAATAAAACTGATATCTGTTGATAATGTGGATATTATGGATCTATTGGGCCTTGAAACTAGTTTTTATCTCTACTAAATTTTGACAGAGCTATGTCCTCTATTACTACTGTGGATCGTAAGGATCATTAGGACTTTGATATTAGCTTATCTTCATAATGTAAGTTTTCATGTATATTTCTGATTATTAATATAAATATTTGATTATAGCCTATTACTGATCAGAAAAATAAAAGGTAGATTTTCCTTTTGTCAAGATTAACGATAGTAAGTTAAAGTGCAAATCTATCATTCATGAATAGTATATTTTTCTTTTAATTGAGTATCAAGGTTAATTATAGTGAGTTATATGCAAATCTGTCACTTATGAATAGTATATTTTGTTTTAGGTCTTGGTTGTAATCTGAAATAGTATATTTTGTTTTAGATCATGGGTGTAATTTGAGTTTTAGAATGTCAAGGTCCATAATAGTGGTTTACATGCAAATTTGAGGTTTATCAATGGTATATTTTGTTTTCGGTCATGGGTATAATTTAAGTTTTAGAATGTCAAGGTTGGTGATAGTGGATTACATGCAAAATTGTATTTCATTAACAATATAATTTGTTTTAGATCTTGGGTGTAATTTGAGCCTTAGATGTTCCTCTAAACTGAAAGGAAGAGTTTGACCAGCTGATGCGTTGGATTTTCTTCTATTTTAAACATTAAATTAAAGTTTTCCATATTATCAATCAATTTGATGATCACAATGAACAGGTTGTTTATGTTGATTCCACTGTTGTCCTTGATGACATTCCTTGCTGATTTGACTGATGACAGAAATTTTACTCATAATATAATAATATAATTATGGTTAAATATATTTACTCCGGTTAAATCATAATATAATTATGGTTAAGTATATTCTAAAAAAGTATCCACATGGTCATCCGGACTTTAAATCATTTTGTTTTTAAAATAGATTGTCGGATCTCAAAGCATGTGGTCATCCGGACTTTAAATCATTATGTTTTAAAGTGAATTGTCGGATCTCAAAGCATTAACATATTTGTCAAAGGACATCATTTTGGTTAAAACTTGAAAGGTTCATTGGTGCCCTAGCCGCTGTCAACGGTGATGTTTGGTGATTTTGCTAATTTGGTTAAGTTGCTGATTATGGGTTTTTACCTATGCTTATCTGCAGTAAAAATCAATGGTTTGATAACTCTGTTTCACTCACCGGCAGTTGTTAAGAGATACAGTAAAAATCAGTGGTTTTGATAGCTCTGTTTCACACACCGGCAATTATTAAGAGATGGTAGTTCTTGTTTCACTCCCGGCTGCTGTTATGAGAGAGTAAAGTAAAAAAAATTTATGCTCATCTTCAAGTATGTCGTCAGATGCTCTTCTACTTTCAGCTTTGATAATTCAGTCATTTATTTTTTATTATCGTGGTTTTAAAATATTATTGATAAAGTCTATAAAAATATTCTATTGGCTGTTAGATGTTTTGTTTGGGTAAAAGTGTGACAGTTATTGAAGTTTTTCCTCTCACGAGAACAGTTTCAAGGGTTTGTTTGAAGATTTATCTTTTGAAAAATGAATGGTAATCAGGGACAAATTTGGTTAACTGTTTTTGGGTTGTTAAAAATTTTCACAACCCTATACGAGGGTTTTGTGTGAAGACTATTATGAAATATTGAGGAAACTTACACTGTTTTGAAGAAATCAGTTTTTTTTTTTAAGGTGGTTACAGGGATTAAAATGTAACTATCTGTTTAACTACATTCAACTGTATGTATATATGTGCATATATATATATACAGAGGTCTGTAGGTTAAGGTAGTGTGAAAAATTGTAAAAAAGGGATCTCAATGAAAAAGATCTTTGAGAAATTTTTATTGAAAATATGTAATATTGTAATAAACAGGTTTATTGAAATAGAGTTGCAATTTGTGCAAGTATATTTTCTATAAACCTCTTTTTGGATTGAAAAGGTTAGGGGTTGAAGCTCCTTGCAGCAGGGCTGAATTGGATGTATTGGTTGGTGTTTAAGATTAATAAAAAGATTGGAGTGTTTTTTCCCTATGATGAAATCTAGTTGGATTTCGAGGGTTTCCACTCAGCACAAAAACTGTTTCACGGTGTTGGTCTCTTAACTTTGTTTAGTGCTCTGATATGCTTATTTCATTTTCTCTTATGTTCTTTTTACAGTCACATGTTGATGCAAGTTCTCTAATAGACTCTTAGTTTTTTTCTGATAAATTTAAGTTTTAATGTACTCTGATTCACCCCTCCCCTCTCAGAGTACTCGTTACTTCCAACAGTTTAGGCATAGCTGATATGTTATGTTCCGCTTTCCTTAAACACCAAACTCTGGTTTTTATGTAACCTATTAGTGTGATGATCACAACGCACCAGATGTTTAGATACAGTTGCTGTGTTGTGCTTCAGTCTACTTGAACATCAATTTGCAGTTTTCATATTATCAATCGATTTGATGATCACAATACAGCAGTTGTTCTGCTGTGTTGTGTTCCGCTTCACTTAAACATCAAACTTCAGCTTTGATGTCACCAACAAGTTTGATGATGACTGTTTAGACGCAGCTGATTCGGTGTGTTTTCTGTTTTACTTGATCATCAAATTTCAATTTTGATGGCACTGATCAGTGTGATGATCACAATAGATGATAGTTCAAACATGTTGGAATATTTAGTAATTCTTTCTACTTGCACAACCTTATGCTTTAAGTTTTTTCTTTATTTCTAATAATGTAGGTCTTTTAAAATAAGTTTTTAAGTTTTTTTAAGTATTTGGAAATAAGTTTTTAAGTTTTTAGAAGTATTTGGATGTATCTTAAACTTCTACATAATGAAACAATTGTAATTCACTCATCATCAGTTAGTCTGTTTTTTGATCATTTGATAAGAAATTCTTAAAATCTCAGAACAATTTATCTGTGTTTTGATTCTATCTTTCTTTCAAGATACTGTTAATTTGGTGTGTTCTATTCTATTTAAACATCAAACTTCAGTTTTCATATTAGCAACCATTGTGATTATCACAATATATCAGCTGTTTAGACATAACAGATATTTTGTGTTACATAAATGCTGTTTGGGAATTTGATTGTGTGAGTATTTTTTCATCCACATTTTTGATTATATTCCGTGAGCTATCATCAGAATGAGGAGAGAAAGCATAAGGGAAAAATATCATCAGAATGAAGAGAAAAAACATTTTCTTCTAATGCTTTCTTCTTCTCTTTATGCTTTCTTTTCATCCTGATGATGGTGATCCCAAATATTAATAAAAAATACTCACACAATAGAATGTACAAGCAACATTCAAGTAATTTCCAAAATCTACTCTACTCACTATTATTGGTATATTGTGTTCATTCTACTTGAAAAGCTTATAATCTGCAATCTCCTTTGAATGTTGAATTATAATGCTTTTGGTTTCTCTGTTATGCTAATGAATGTGAATGCCCATAGATTGCTTATATTGTTTGTCATGATTCTGTGTAGAGAAAAAGGATCACTGGTAATGGTCCACAAGGAGGTGGAAGATTGTGGGTACGAGGATATCCAGGTGACCATCCACAAGTAAAGTTCAAATTCGCTGTTCTCATCTAAGAGGAACCGCCCCATGATTGTATGATCTATCGGGTTTAGGCCAAAATTGATCTATATTCTTGAAAGAGAAAGCGTCACACATGACGCTTGAACTTCCTTCTGAGCTTCCAATTCTGGAAGCTTAGAAAAATGATTGTCTCCCATATACCCTCCACTGGACCAATATGGAACGGTGTTGTTAAAGAACATCATCATCTGCGTCTTTCCTGGAGACATGTCCATTTGGAAAGAGAAGAGCCCACTTGCAGGATCGGAAGAACTCTTCAAGGAAGTAAGCGTCATGCCTTTCCACATCTTCATGCCAGGCAACCATGTATCTGTTGGATACGCGAAAGTCTCCCACACAATTGCAGACTCGTTGCGAGCGTCCAGCACAATGAAATTACCGGAGTCCGTTAGCACAGCCAGTGATCCTTTCACGCCAATATCAGTCCACCAAACTGACCGGCCCCTTCTATCAAACAATCTGAGATGACCGTCTCCCGTAAACTTCAGAGCGCCAGGCATGTTTGTGACGGGATTGTCTCTATTAGCCACCCAAACTATGGCCCTCTGAGAGATTAGTGCATACCAGATGCCAATATACCAATTATTCGTTCCTCTGGCACTGAAAAATCCCAATACAAACGTTCCATTCTTGGAAATTAGGATCTGATTTTCAGTGAGGGAAGCCCCCAATCGAAGTGTATCGCCAACATCCAAATTTACAGCACTGCAATCATGGACTGCAATACAAATTATCATTATCACGGAAAATAAATTGACACGTAAATAATTAACAAGATTGATGCAAAACATTAAATGAATCTACATGGGCTTAGTTGATTTGACCAACTAAAAATTGTATGAAACAATATGCTGCGAAAAGATGGCATTACAAAATTAATGAGTGGCATGTCTATTTTGCAGCTTGTCAGCATACTTCTGCAAATTTCTACACGGGAGCACAAAACTTGTCTAATGAATGTTGGTTTATTGCAGTATAAATGATTTGATTATGCGAGAAGTTGATAATGTGAGATAATAGATATTTTCAATGGAGGTTGATGTCATTGGTGTTTTCGTAGCATCTCTCTTTGTCTGATGATCTAATTAAAAACACAGATGGTAAGTTTCTTTCCTGTACCTTTATTTTCAATTTTGCTGTGTTATGATGGTAAGTTTCTTATATTGTTTGTCATGATTCTGTGTACAGAAAAGGATCATTGGTAATGCTCCACAAGGAGGTGGAAGATTGTGGGTACGAGGATATCCAGGTTATGTGGGAGATCCTCAAGAGAAAAGAAAATGAAGAGAAGTACCATAAAAAGCTATTTAGTCTTAGAAATTTATGGCGCAAGAGCAGGACCATCCTGAATCTTAAGCTTTAAGTAGTGGATCACAGTTTTACTGGAGTAGGGAATTCCAGCGTGAGGATGAGAATCAATCATTTACTTGGTTGTCCTGACCTTATTTTTTAAAGGTTTTTTCAGGCTACCAAAATTTTGTCTAGCCGCTGAGAAATCTAAGTTCCGTTTAGGATAGTCAGTTTGCAGGTTAGGAAGTTTTTGTTTGTTGGGTTGCATTCCTTTCTGCAATTATCATATTAATGGATTTTCAGTCTATATCTAAGACCTCATTCAACATTTCTTGAAAATGGTTTTCAGAAATGTGCCCCAGTTTTTTATTTTTAAATGTGGACGAGTGGACAGTTATTACAAAAATTAATGGATTCTCAGTCTATATCTAAGACCTCATTCAACATTTCTTGAAAATGGTTTTCAGAAATGTGCCCCAGTTTTTTATTTTTAAATGTGGACGAGTGGACAGTTATTACAAAAATTAGACAATTATCTGATCAATCCTTTTTGGGATATAAAAAAATGAGACAATTGTATGAACAATCCTTTTTGGGATTTTCTTATTATGTTTGTGACGTGTTTCTGTGCGATATGTTTCTTATGTGTTTTTTTGGGATTTTTTGGGATTTCTTATTGTGTTTATGTTGTGTTTTCATTAAGATATGGTGATCTTTTTTGAATTTTCTAACTGCATTTTTTGTTGTGTTTTTTCAAGATAGAAAAATTCTTTTTGAGGCTTTTTCAAAAGATCTTTTTTGGATTTTCTTATTGTGTTTATGTTGTGTTTTATTAAGATATGATGATCCCTTTTGAATTTTCTTAGTGTATTTTTTGTTGTGTTTCTTCAAGATAGGAAAATTCTTTTTGGGGTTTTCTCATTGGGTATGTATTGTGTTTCTTGTGTTCCAAATATTCAACTGACATATTTATTTGTTTTATTATTTTTAATAATTTTTTTGTAATTTTCAATCAGAAAATGTGTAGATCAAAATGTGCACCATTAATGTGTTTGGCTGTGAGCCATTTAAAAAAATTGTGAGTAAATTGTACATACTAATGTATTAGTGGTTGAGCAATTTAAAAAGATCGTGTCTAAGAGCTTAAAAAATCATGCATGGTTAATTTATTAGGCATGAATGATTTTAAAAAGGTTGAGTCACAACAATGTAAAAATTTGTACACCATTAAATACAATTCTATCATTTCCTATCAGTATATCATTTTGTAAGAAGAATAGCTAAAGATCACACAAATAACTTTAAACTAACATAAAAGATATTAAAATATACTTTCTTATGACTTCTTTTATAAATAAAATGGTTTCTTTTTTTTTTCATTTGTATTTGGTAGAATTGCTAGTAAACAAAGAAACGTCTCTAATTAATGAACCTATTTTAGATTCCAAAATTAAAGAAATCCTTGCTGGCCAACTTCCAATGTATTTCCTCCAAATTTATTGATAATGATTCAATAAAAAAAAGAAGAAGATTTATTGATAAAACAGAACTCCTTTTTTTCACATGTAAAAATTTAGTACTCTTAAAAAACCGTTGGACATTTAAAGCCGCATTTCACTGCCCATTAAGGATCCACATTTGTCTTTTTACTTGAAGATCTTTCTTCAATTTCCAAGGTAACCTGGATTTATATTTGGTAGCATTTGTTAATGTGCAGCTAAGATCAGGATCTAAATATTTCTGCATGCGCAGATCTCTTCCTAGTTTGCCTTTTAATGGACTGAATGGCTTATAAAGGACAGTAGAAATCTGTGTTCTGCACAGTAGAAATTTGTGTTAGTTAGGAAACAATGAGGAATATAGAAAGAATGAAGAAAGTTTTGTTCCCTCTGAGGAAAGTAATTGTTCGCCATTCCTCGAGATCGCGAGCAAGAAAAATTGGTTAGTTTTTTATGATATGAAATTTTTGTTTTTCCCTGCTTAAGGTTTGTATTTTGAATGAGGCATTTGATGCCCAATTGCTTAGTTTAAGATTAATGTCTGATATAACATTTTGAATAATGTCTGATATAACATTTTGGTATTTTTGAATTTGACTGTGTCAAGGTTTTCATTATGAAATTTTTGTTTTCTTTTCCTGCTTTAGATTTTGTATGTTGAATATAGCATTTCGTACATAGCTTGCTTATCTTAAGATGAATGTCTGATATAACATTGCAAATGATGTTTAATAGCGTTTCTGAAATTGATTATATGAATTTTTCATTAATAATTTAGATTATATAATATTATTTTTTTAGATTTTATGTGTTGAAAATAGTGTTTGAACTGCAATTGCTTATCTTAAGATGAATGTCTGGTATTCTGAATAATGTTTAATAGAGTTATTGGATTTGATTGTATAGAGTCTTTCATTAATGTATAATTTGAAATTTCTATTTTTTTACTCAAGATTTTGTATATTAATATGGCATCGGATGTCCAACAGTTTTGTCCAAAAGATTGTCTGATATAACATAATTAATGATGTTTAATGGTGTTTCTGAATTTACCTGCTCAATTTTGTTTTTAATGTTTTAGATCATATTTTATGATTCATCATGAAAAAATACAGATACACTATAAAATAAAAATATTGATAAAAAAATTCAAACCTGTTGATTCTTTAACACCATTACACAACATTGGAAATTTTCGAAGATTTGTATGTGGAATATGGCATAGATGCCCAATTACTTAACCTAAGAGGAATGTTTGATTTAATATTTTGAATGACTGTTTAATGGTGTTTTTGGATTAGACTGTGTATTTTTCATTAATGTTTTAAGCCATATTCTATGATATATCATAAAAATACTAATATGTAGTAAAAAATAAAAATATCATTAATTCTAAATACAAATAATAACATTTTCAACTGCAGAAATCTGATGTTTTTCATTCTGAATGATTTTAAAATCTGTTTTGACTTTGTAAATGTGAAATAGGGCTAACCCCACTATATATTTTGATGGAGGTTCAAACTTGCAAGAGGCTATCCAGCAGAGGCACAAAGCCTACTAGGAGATCAATCCAGTGAGGGCCACCACAAATAATTTTTTCTATCCAATATAGGAGTATGAGGCTATAGGCTGAAACCTGTTTGGTTAAGAGCCAAGTATTGAAGGGTATCCATTCCGCTAAATTCGCTTGTGACACCATCTCGCCTCATCCCTTATGATGTGGGAGCCTTACATTCAGCAAGTCTCGCTCCACTATATTTAAAATTATGTTTTTTAAGTTTAATAACAAAATGTAAATGGTCTCTTCAAAGGAGGGGAGGGTTAGGTAAAAGTTAACTTTGATGAGGCTTTTAGAAATTGAGGGTGATTATTGGTTATTAACGCTCTTAAGGCTGGTAAAACATCAAATTGGAGGCTGAATTCAGTATTGGGTAGAGCACTAGAGTTGTTAAAGCCATTGGAGGCAGTTACTTTTAATCATATATAGAGAGGCTAATGGACAGGCAGATGACATGGCTAATTTAGGAACAGGTTACATAGATTTCAAACAGGTGGGCTCACATAGTTCAACCATTTTATAATTATCTGCAGTAATTTACAGTCCCAGATTTATGTTTTCGCTTTCAAGAGGATGTTGTTCTTGGGATTATATATTAGAGTTAGAATGTGGCAATCAGATGTTGACGGTGTCGATGGGCGGGATAGTGGGTTTGGATGGGTGCTAGAGGTTAAAAGAATGTCAGGTTTCTATGCTATCCAGTGACTGCCTCCTCCTCCTCTATTTTGAATAAAGGGTGGTGAATCAAACTTTTATTTACTCACTTATGGGAAGTTGGTAGACTGTTTAGTTTTGCAAGTTGACATAGGGCTCCTGATGGCGTATCTATTACTCATTTTGTAGTAATAAATTACTCCTCTGAATGGAAGGAGTATGTGGCCATTTGATAGCTTGGTTTAAAATCAAATTTCAATGAGGAATATGGGAAAGCTTGGGGAAAAGATATGGAGTAGTTTGAGGCGGAGCTCTATCTTTCATAATAATGACTTCGTGTGATTGTGGGCAGAAAAGGAAGTTCGCCAAGATCCAGCGAATACTGAAGAGTATTTCCCTCATTGGGTTGCAAAAACTCCTGGTCTAATGGTGGGAAGTTGGTTAAGGGTTTTGATTTTTGCATGGGTATGGCTGGTTTAGAAAGTTTTAATTTTGCCACTAAAATTGATATATGTTGATAATGTGGATATTATGGACCTATAGGGCCTTGATATTAGCTTTTATCTTTGCTTAATTTTGACAGAGCTCTATCCTCTATTACTACTGTGGATCATAAGGATCATTAGGACTTTGATATTAGCTTATCTTCATGATGTAAGTTGGCATGTATATTTTTGATTATTAATATAAGTATTTGGTTATAGCCCATTACTGATTAGAAAAATAGAATGTAGATTTTCTTTTTGTCAAAATTGACGATAGTAAGTTAAAGTGCAAATCTGTCATTCATGAATAGTATATTTTGTTTTTAATTGAGTATCAAGGTTAATGATAGTGAGTTATATGCAAATTTGTCAGTCATGAATAGTATATTTTGTTTTAGGTCTTGGGTGTAATCTGAAATAGTATATTTTGTTTTAGATCATGGGTGTAATTTGAGTTTTAGAATGTCAAGGTTCATAATAGTGGTTTACATGCAAATCTGAGGTTTATCAATGGTATATTTTGTTTTCCGGCATATTTCATTTGAGTCTTAGATGTTCCTGTTGTTAAAGTAGTAGTTGTTGTTGCACCAAAAAATTGACCTGTTAATGCCCGATACAACCACTAGCCCCCTCAGCGTTACCTGAACTTGTGACCAAGCTCTGATACCACTTGTTACAAATAGTAGTTGCTGTTGCACCAAAAGATCGATCTGGTAATGCCCGATACAACCACTAGACTTATAGAAGACACAGAAGACGGTTAAGCCATGTCACCAGTCCCAAAAGGAGCGCTGACCATTTTACTAACACCTGTAAACTGAAAAGAAGAGTTTGACCAGCTGATGTGTTGGGTTTTCTTCTATTTTAAACATTAACTTAAAGTTTTTCATATTATCAATCAGTTTGATGATCACAATGAACAGGTTGTTTAGGCATAGCTGATATGTTATGTTCCGCTTTGCTTAAACATCAAACTCTGGTTTTTATGTAACCTATTAGTGTGATGATCATAACGCACCAGATGTTTAGATACAGCTGCTGTGTTGTGCTCAACTCTACTTGAACATCAATTTGCAATTTTCATATTACCAATCGATTTGATGATCACAATATAGCAGTTGTTCTGCTGTGTTGCATTCTGCGTCACTTAAACATCAAACTCCAGTTTTGATGTCACCAACAAGTTTGATGATCACTGTTTAGATGCAGCTGATTTGGTGTGTTTTCTGTTCTACTTGATCATCGAATTTCAATTTTGATGGCACTAATCAGTGTGATGATCACAATAGATGATTGTTCAAATATGTTGGAATATTCTACTTGCACAACTTTATGCTTTTAAGTTTTTTCTATATTTCTAATAATGCATGTCTTTTAAAATAAGTTTTAGAAGTATTTGGATGTATTAAAACTTCTAGATAATGAAACAATTGTAATTTACTCATCATCTGATTCTTGATCATTTGATAAGAAATTCTTAAAATCTTAGAGCAATTTATCTGTGTTTTGATTCTATCTTTCTTTCAAGATACTGCTAATTTGGTGTGTTCCACTCTACTTAAACATCAAACTTCAGTTTTCATATTAGCAACCACTGTGATTATCACAATATATTAGCTGTTTAGACACAACTAATGTTTTCTATTACTTGAATGCTGCTTCTGGATTTGTTTGTGTGAGTATTTTTTCATCAAGATTTTGAATCATACTCCGTGAGCTATCATCAGGATGAAGAGAGAAAGCATAAGGAGAAAATATCATCAAGATGAAGAGAAAAATCATTTTCTTCTTATGCTTTTCTTTCCTCTTTATGCGTTCTCTTCATTCTAATGATGGATCAGAGAGTGTGATCCTAAATGTTGATAAAAAATACTCACACAATCAAATCCAGAAATAACATTCAAACAATTTTCATAGATTGTAAAAATCTACTCACTATTATTGATAGTGATATATTGTGTTCATTCTACAGATTATAATCTGCAACCTCGTTTGAAAATTAAATTATAATGCATTTTGTTTGTTTGTTCTGCTTATGAATGGGAATGCTCATAGATTGCTTATATTGTTTGTCATGATTTTGTGTACAGAAAAAGGATCACTGGTAATGCTCCACAAGGAGGTGAAAGATTGTGGGTACGAGGATATCCAGGTTATGTGGGAGATCCTCAAACAAACTGAAGTTCTTGTTAGGAATAAGGTGTCTCAACCTTGGATAATTTCTATTCTTATTATTTGTTTTGTAAAATGTATTTCCTGCAAATAATGTAATTAAGTGTGAGTGTACATGTCGAGTTGGCATGTTGATGTGTCACTCCACTTGATGTGTCGGCATCTTGAATTGTGTAAGGAGATCATGGCTGAAATGGTTATGACAGATTCCTATGACATGTAAGAGCTATGTTTGGAAGTTTCAATGACGGGTGAAGACATGTGGCAACTGATAAAGTTGAGTACTGTACACTCTTCCCCAATCGTGGGGTTTGGGTTCCTATTTTCTCGGAGAAAGGTAAAACCCTAATACGGCTATCTTTGGAAGTTTCCCTAAAAAGGGAAGCGCATGATATAAGCATTTTTTAGGGTTGAGAAAAAAGTGTATTGTTGGAATGTTTTTTATGCTGCCACGATTTGTCTTCAAGAGTTGGAAATCTTATGAAAGAACTTGCATTGCAAGTGTATTGTAAACTGCAATAGTTTTGATAAATACATTGTGCAGGTTTTGGAGTGCTGGGTTTTTATTGAAAGGTTTCCCCAGGGTAAATCTTTGTGTCATTCTCTATTTTATGTATGCATGGTATATGACTGCAATATCATTGTTAAAGTAGTTAACGAATCTGAAATTGTAAGGATTTAAAATAATTTGCACAATACTTTCCTTAAGAGATTAGTGTAGGAAGCTGTTTTCGCACCTGAGTTTCCTTATAGTTTTGAGAAAAGAAAATGAAGAGAAGTGCCATAAAAAGCTACTTAGTCTTAGAGATTTATGGCGCAAGAGCAGAACCATCCCGAATCTTAAGTTTTAAGTAGTGGATCACAGTTTTGCAGAGTAGGGAATTCCAGCATGAGGATGAGAATCAATCATTTGCTTGGTTGTCCTGGCCTTGGTTTTTTAAAAGTTTTTCCAGGCTACCAAAATTTTGTCTAGCAGCTGAGAAATCGAAGTTTCATTTACGATAGTCAGTTTGCGCGCTATTAAGTTTTTGTTTGTTGGGTTGCATTCTTCTCTAGAATTATCATATTAATGGATTCCCAGTTTAAATCGAAGACCTCATTCAACATTTCTTGAAAATGATTTTCAGAAATGTTGCCCAACTATTTATTTTTAAATGTAAACCAGTGGACAATTATTACAAAAATTAGACAATTATTTGATTAATCATTTTTGGGAAATACAAAATGAGTCATTTACATGAACAATTCTTTTTGGGATCTTCTTATTATGTTTGTGATGTGTTTCTCTGCGATATGTTTCTTATGTGTTTCTTTCAGATACAATGATCTTTTTGGGATATGATTCTTTTGAATTTTCCTTACTGTATTTTTGTTGTGTTTCTTCAAAATAGGAAAATCCTTTTTGGGGTTTTCTCATTAGGTATGTATTGTATTGCTTGAAGATGTGAGAACTGACCTTAAAAAAGTGAAAGCTAGTGTTCTAAATATACAACTCAAATTTTTTTTATTGAATTTTGAATCAATTTTTTATGTATTTATAGTAATATAACACAATGCTATCACATATACCTTGTTTTGTTTTCGGTGTGACTATAATTTAAATAAGAAGATAATATCTTTATTACAAATAATTTTTTATCTTTTTCTTTCACTCCATCTATATATGTTTCTTACTATGTTTATGTTGCATTTCTTGAAGATATGAAAATCTGTATTGAAAAAAAAAAGTGAATACTTGTGTTTGAAAGGTATATATTCGATATACAATTAGCATATTTATATTTTAAAAGAGTTATGTAAAATAGATATAAAGACATCAAATTTTAAAATATTTAACATTAAAATATATTTAATAATCTCAATGAAATATGTAAAATTAAACCTATTGAAATAAAATTAGTTTTGTTAGTATTTATTAGTACTTGCCCATAGGTTAAGTACTATTGTATTAATTTTATGGAATTCTTGCTTTAATGGTTAAATAAAATTGTTTTGACCAATTAGAATTTATTATATTTTATATTTTATTATAAATTTCATACTTTCTAAAGTTTGATTTTTGTATTGTTTAATGATTTAAGATCTTATAAACGAATTTTACAAAGTTTAAATAGTTTAATTTTTTTTCAGTTTAGAAAAGTAATTTAAAGAATATTATTCAAAATCTTATTTAATATGTAATACGTAGTTAAACTATTAATAAGTAATTAATAATTATTTAATTGATGTATTATTTAATTGTTAAAAAAATTAGTTGATATATATGATAATTAATTTTAGTAATTTTATTTTAAATTATTTTTAATAACCTTTAACTAAATTAGTTGAATGGTATTATTTTATTTTTTAACAAAATGATTAATTATTTTTCAAAAAGTAAATAAATAATTTTAATAATAAAATATTTTTTATCATTATATTTTTTAACAAAACATTGGAACAAACTAATTTTGTTACATGGTATTACTTTGTTTTTTTAATAAAGTAATGAAAACAAAATTTTCCACATTCTACCTTTGTCTAACTTTGGATGTTGCAACTTTTTTTATAAAACTCATATAGTTAGAAAATAATTAATTCTTAATATTACAATATATCTTATTATTTCTTAATTACGTTTAGTTTACTATTTCTATTTCTATATTATATAAATAACAATCAATTAATTCACTTGTTTGTTAGTTGAAGCTACATGTGATAACAGTATACAAATTTGCATATGCATGTTTATTTGTAATAATTTAGAACCAAAATGCTATAAATAGTAATATAACACATGATTTCACATATACCTTATTTTATTTTCATGTGACTATTAGTATATTTGGTATACAACTAGCATGGTAATATATTTTAATAAATCTATGTAAAATATGTAGAGAGATATCAATTTTAAAAGTATTTAATATTCACAAATATTTAATATTATAAATGATATAAGATTAAAAAAACTGAAATAAAATTCTTCCCTTACATTTTATTTTGTTTGTTGGAATTTAGAACCAAAATATTAGGTGACCCCACAATAGTGTGTTACACTTTTTTAGACATGTTGATTTTTGCTGAAATAATACAATTTTAATAAAATATGATGATTTAAGCTTTGAGAGGTTCCATTTAAAGTAATTAATTACAAATGGTTAGCTCAAAGCCTCTTAGATTAAAAAAAAAATATGGATATAACATCTATACTCCTTATTCATGCCTACAATGGAGTCTCCTTCGCACCTATTAAAATGCTAACAAAAAAATCACTTCGAATTTATCTTTTGGAAGATCAAATGAGTTCATTTGACAAACCTATCTATGTAGTAGGGTACTACTGAGAAAAATCTTTCCAATGATTATAATGTTAATATATATTAAGTTTATTATGACTTTGTACTTTTAGTTTTACTAAACATAGATATTTCACCGTTCTACCTCTATGTTTGATGCTTAGGGAAAAATAGTGAATGAGAGAAATTTTTTTTTAAATAATATCTATGCCCTAAATATTGAAGTTCTCTTTCTATAAAAAAATAAAAATGAAATTGAACAAATACATGACAAGTTATAAGCTATGTAGTCAAGTTATGTCAAAATTACGGTTTAGTCAACTTCAAAAGTTAATGAAATATGCAATAATCATGATAATGTCATCAAAAAAATTGCATGCCCTCCGTATGGATGTTAAAAACTAAATTCAAAATAAGCACATTGATATTTATTTTAGAAAAAAATTTATGCTCTATGAAAACCAAGTAACTCTTTGGAAATGACATTTTCTGCAACATAGTGTTGGAAAGTGATGTTTTCGAAGCACTATGGATCACTTGAGGGTTGTCATTTATGGAAACACATATGCTATAGTGATCACATGTAGTAAGTATGAGTGTTGGAGACAAAGTCATGAAAATAAATAAGTACAGAATCGGATTTACAAAGTATTACAATATTGTTTTGGTCAATGAAGATAGTATATGCTATGTGATGGCTTATGAGCTTAGAGGAAGACATTTTGGGATATGTATGACCTTCAATTAAGGTTGCATGTGTTTTAGTATTGATATCAACAAGTTATAGTAATATGAAGGCATGCGAAGACATGGGAACAGTGAAATAGGGCATATGAATAGTCGCAATGATTAAGGGAATGCTAAATGGAATGGTAACGAGATAAGTCAGATAAAGATTGTATATTGCCGACACTATGGTAATACAAGATGGTTGACTTGGTATTTATTATTTGCCTAAATAATTATTATGTTTTGTATTGTATTGTTCACTCTTGAAGAACACTTTTGTAACTGAATTGTTGATTGTAAGAGTTGTAAGCTCACTATACCTTTAACAAGGTTTTGCATACCTCTAATAAGGTTTCTATTCCTCTAACAAGGAAATGTACTATGTAATACTTAGCTCCTAACATGGCTAGATATCCTAATAGGGATTCTATATTTTAGTGCATAGATGTGGGTACCATCCCCGCCGGGGTTTTCCCTTGGCTAGGGTTTCCTCGAAAACAAATAATGGTGTTATGAGTTATGAGTTATGTGTTTATGTTCTTTTCATTTCAGCATTCATATAGTTTATTGACAATTGATTTAAGTTTGATTTAAAGTGTTGTAATACTGATTCACCCCCCTCTCAGTATTACTCAATCCTAACAATTAGTATTAGAGCTATTGGCCCTTGGAGAGAAAGTCTAATAGCTTAAGGGAGATCAGAATAGATTTAGAAAGTTTGCAAGATAACTTAGAAGAAGCACTTGATGACCTAGACAAAGAAAAGGTTGAGAATGGCGAATTGAAATTAAAATCAAGAAGAGCATAAGGTTTTATCAAGAAACTAAAGGAACAACTTGAACTTTCAAGAAGTCAGAGACAAGACCTTATGGAAAAGATCAAGGATGATTCAAAAAATGATACATCAGACCAAGTAAAGAAGCTGGAGCAAGAAAAAGAACAAATTAATCTTCTGATGATTAAAGAGATTCAACATGAAAATGATGCAAGATATAAAGTTGAAGAGACTCTAAAAGGAGAAAACACATAGATAGGAAAAATGCATATTGAACTTGATCACTACAAGGATAAATACTTGGAATTGGAGAAGTACAATCAAATCATTAAAGGTGAACTCACTCAAGCTAAACTACACATTGAGAAGTTACATATGAGTAGTGAAAAGAATGATGAACAAAGAGAGAGACAGAAACCTAAAGGTGACATGACTAGGATTGGATACAATGATGGAGAATGTTCTAAGACTCATGAAGAACTACATGAAGAAAAGATTGAAGAAAGACATACTCTTGAGAGACCCAGAGATCATACCATACCTTTCAGAGGTAGATTCTATGGATGTAACAAACTTGGCACATGAAAAGAGATTGTAGAGGTAAACACCATTTCAGACCCTTTACTAGTTATTGTCATAACTGTTATGCATATGGACACAAGAAAGCAAAATGTAGGAAACCCGATCAATCAAGAAATAGAAAAGATTACATCAGAGAAGAATCAATAGCAAATATCACATGTTGCAAATGCAACAACCTTGGGCATACTGCAAGGTATTGTAAACTTTGGGTTAATCAGGATAGAAGATCAGCCACATGTTACAAATTCAACAACTTATGACACAGTGAATTTTTGCAGGTATAATGGAATGAACAAAAGAAGAGGACCACCTCCTGTTGTTATAAAGAAAAATATTGGTGACAGTGGTAAAAGTCTTAATGAATACATAGATGAATTCAAGAATCATTTTAGGAAACCTGAAGATAAAGGTGATGGCAAGGTATGGAAAGTAAAAGATTTGAATAAGAAATTGGTTCAGGGAGAGATAGTAGATGCTACTGTATTTTTGCTTGATGTCAACATTTCTACATCGACCTAAAAGGCTGAGCATGGCCTTAGGGGGAGCATTGGATGCAGAAAATAGATTATATCTAGCCCTTGATTATGTGGAATGAGCTGATGCAAATTTAGATATGGTGTATACAGACATCATAGAGTTTATATCTATGATTGCAGCACTTGGAGACTCATATCCTATGAGTGCAATATTTGTGCTTGACTGGACAGTGTGTGAAGTTGAGCTAACTGTGATAAATGCATTTACTCACCTAGCGATGGATAAAAGACCTCAAGGCATATCATTTCTTCACTGTTTGATAAGTCGCAACCAAGGAGAGAAGAGTTAAGAAGCACATCAGCCACCTAGAAGCTACATTGCGTGATCGATTGAAGAAAAAGTTCTAGAATCTAGCGTATTCAAGGTATTTAGACCATTTACTCTATTAAGAAGTTATAGATGCACCTATGATCTATGATGTTTTTGATAGGCCAAGGTATAAGTTTAAAAGACACCCATTTAAGTCTTGTGAGGATGATCCTAAAGGAGCATTTTCACAAACTCCATACAATGTCCTTCACATAGAAGACATTAGGGCTTACATTCACTATAAGTATGAGACTCTAGGGGATGTGGAAATATAAAGGGAGATAGATGAGATGATAGAATCTAATAGGAAAATTAAGGAAGAAATCAAACACTTAGAAGGCTAATCAATCATAAAGATAACCCTCCTAAATGAATTTAGTGAGACTAAATGGTTTAAGATTATCCTAAGTAGAGTGCATGATCAGTTTATCTAGATAGGAGAGCAGCCTGTTAAGATATGAAGTTATCTAATTCATGATATAACTGGACTAGACAACACTAGAGCCATCCTTGTGGTAGAGAAGAACATTAAGAAGAAGGTTGAAACCCTGACACATTCCAAATGGGACAAGTGAGCGATGACTGTTAATGATATATTTTAACAAGATGTGAGACTAGTAGCAATGCTATTAGGATACAAGTTATACCAAAGTAGTAGACCTAATTTTGTATCAATGGGAGTCATAATGATGGCCTACAGAATGTTAAAAGAAAAAACCAAGTATAACTTATGCGAAATTATGACACAAGAATTCTTGGAGAATGTGAGGATTGTTAAGAAGGACTTGAGGTAAAAGCATTCATATTTGGTTCACTTTTGATACACATGTACATTCACATTGAGCACAAATTTCTTAGATGGCACCCCGGAGCATGGAAGGACAACATACCTAATGGTATACAAATATCAGAGAGCTACAGAAGATAGAACAATGACTGGGTAGATGGTGAATTGTTTGCTATGATCAAGATTCTACAAAGGCCAATGAAGGAGAGATACAAGATTCCTAAAGAGTTAGTTGAAAGATATAAGGATACAATCTGTTTCATGATTGAAACTAATTGTGTGTGCTTTAAAGAAGTTGAGCCAAGGAAGAAATAGTTCTATCCTATGGGTTATGAGGTCATTTCTAAAGTACTTACAATGCAAATAGAGCATGTGCTAGCATTAGAAATTGACATATTTGAAGAAAGCTGGGGAACTTACCTAGAAAATTCAAAAAATGTTAGAGAAGAGCAGGACAAAGGAAAAAGGAAGAGGAAGATAGAAAATATGGTTGATGAAATGGCAGCAAAGGCTGGAATTATAAAGGAAGAATTAAAGAAAGTAAGAATTAAGATGACAGAAGGATCTTCTAGTATGAGGATTGAAGCCCCTCCACCTTCTGAAGAAAAAAAGGTAGTAAGTACCACTTCTGATTTATCAATCACCCCTAAGAAGAAAGAACAAGAGGATGTACCTACAGACACTCCTAGGAGATCTGTACAAGATCAAACAGACCTACCAGCCCTAAGAGACAAAACATTGAAGTAAAAGCAAAAATAAAAGAGGATAAGGTAACTGAGAAGAAAGAAGAGAAAGAAGAACATAAGAAAACACCAAACCTATGGAAACCAGACATCAAAATATTGTAGAAAAGAATAATAAAAGATGGTAACTTGAAGACTCTGAATAGGTATTATGAGAGATATGATACTGACAATCAATTAGTGATTTAAGACATAGTGATTGAGCACTTACTAGCTTATAAAAAGAACTTATTGGAGACTAAAGGAGGTATTCCAAAAGATTTGTATGGGAAGATGGAAATCAGAAAACAATTAGCACAATCAGAGGATGAAACAATAAGAAAAAAATCCATTTAAGATATGTTGCATGTAGTTTCTCTATAGGAAAGGGATATAATAATTAAGGAACTCAAACCCCTACTAAGGATTAAGGCCAAACTTGTAAAAATAATGGTGAGGAAATATGATGTGGTAATTACGGACACACAGAAGGCATTGGATCAAATACTGATGAGCGACATACCTGAAAAGACTTCACCTCCCAAAGCCACCAAGCCTACACATTTGGGAATAGGAGAAATCTCTAAGATAGCTAAGGAGAGTATGGAAGCAAGTGAAGTTGACAAGAAACTAGAATTATTTTTTGCTGGTATGTCTGTGACACTTAACACTTCACTAGATGAGAGTGACCCATTTCAAGGAAACCTAGATAGTGCAATGATAGAAGAAGAGAAAGGACAGAGAGAGGAAGGACAGGAAGAAGAAGAAGAAGAAAAAAAGGTAGAAGGATAGGAAAAGGGAGGACAGAAAGAGGAAGAACAGAAATAAGAGATAGGGACATATAAAGTAGAAAGGTAAGAGTTGAGATCAAACAATAACCTAATACTTCTTCCACCTTATTGTTGGCAAGTATGGCCAAACCTATGAGCACTGATGTGGAGAGTATGGATGAGGATGAGTTAATGAGATTATCCTTCATGGAATTTGACAAGGAAAAAGAGAGGTCAAAACAAAAAGGAGATAAGAAAGTTAAGGTGATGGCTAGGGAAGTAGATACTTTGAACAAGATAATCCCTATACCTCTTACATTTCAATGAGAACCCAAACATGGCACTAGATAGCTTCGAGAACCATTATGAGACACTTGTGAAGATCACAGAGGAAAAGACAGAGAAGAGATATCTAGAGAAGAAGTTGAAGGAATTTTTCCAGTCCATCTCATGGGACTTGGGCATTCTGAAAGAAACTACAATTAAGGCCAAAAGCTATGTTGCACAAGGAAGAAAGTTATATATTTATTGCATCAATCCTATCAAACACATCAAGAACATTGAGGACATTATAGCTAAGGACAGGGCTACCTTTGACAGTATGATGGACAGTTGTGAGACCTCCTCACAAATTGTATTAGAAATGGATAAGCAAACATCCAAAATCTTGGATAAAGAAAATGTTTTGGATATAAAGAATGGGAGAGTAGTGAAAAGATTTAGTTTTCTAAAGATTTTAATCACTCCTAAGCTATCAATTCTTGAAGTTCATCTCATTGAGATGGAAAAGATTGGGGAGTCAATGACAAACTCTGTACCCATTGAGCTAAAGGCAACAGAGACTGCATCTTATGCACTAAAATGACTCATTCATGTCAGTGACCTATTGATTAAGTCATGGAATGATGAAGTGAAGACCTTGGAAGATTCCTTCCAATATATTTTGAATCTCGTGAGTAAGCACTAAGTCCTACATATTTAAAATTTTGAAGTTTTGTGAGTACCTTTGCCATTGATGTCAAAGGGGGAGAAGAAGAGAAAAATGAAAAAATGATGATAAGAAGAAGAGGAAAAAAAGAAGAAGAAGAGAATTTTAAATAAAAGAAATGAAAATATGTATATGTATATAAGAAAGAAAAATAAAAGGAAGAGTACATATAGCATTTTTTACACTTAGTCATTTTTCACTAAGTGTTGCCATCAATTCCAAAGGGAGAGATTGTTGGCACGTGATGTTTTGGGAGCACTATAGATCACTTGAGGGTTTTAATTTATAGAAACACATATGATATAGTGATCACATGTAGTAAGTATGAGTGTTGGAGACATAGTCATGACAATGACTAAGTACATAATCAAATTTAGAGAGTATTACAATATTCTTTTGGTAAATGAAGATAGTATATGCTATGTGATGTCTTTCAAGCCTAGAGGAAGACATTTTGGGATATGTATGACCTTTAATTAAGGTCACATGTGTTTTAGTATTGATATGAGTAAGTTACAGTAATATGAAGGCATGCGAAGATAAAGGAACAGTAAAATAGGGCATATGAACAGTCGCGATGATTAAGTGAATGTTAGATGGAATGGTAACAATCTAAGTCAGATAAAGATTGTATAGTGCCAACACTTTGGTAATACAAGATTTTTGACTTAGTATTTATTATTTGCATGATTAATTATTATGTTTCGTATTGTATTTGAGAGCCGTCTGGATGATATAATAGATATAAATAAAGAGTGTTTTGTGAAAGAGATATAAGAATAAGATATTTATAAGATATGGATGTGAGTTTGGGATATTAGTGATGGTAAATAGTAGATGTGAGATCAGAGATTGACAAAGACTATTGAGAGCTATAAATGGAACTATCAAAGCATAGCAGATGCTTGTATTGTTCACTCTTGAAGAATACTTTTGTAATTGAATTGTTGATTGTAAGAGTTGTAAGCTCACTATACCTTTAACATGGTTTTCAATACCTCTAACAAGGTTTCTATTCCTCTAACAAGGAAATGTACTATGTAATACTCAGCTCCTAACAGGGCTAGATCTCCTAATAGGGATTCTATATTTTAGTGCATAGTTGTGGGTACCATCCCCACCAGGGGTTTTCCCTTGGCCAGGGTTTCCTTGAAAACAAATAATGGTGTTATGAGTTATGTGTTATGTGTTTATGTTTTTTTCATTTCAACATTCATATGATTTATTAAAAATTGTTTTAAATTTGATTTAAAGTGTTGCAATATTGATTCATCCCCCCTCTCAGTATTACTCAATCCTAACACATACCAATTTTCGTGGGAGAAATAAAAAAACCATTTAAATCAATTCAAAAACAAAAACAAAAAATACATTTAGAATCTAGACATAAAATCCTATAAGAATCTAATTTACTTCATCTTTCGATTTCAAACAGTTTAACGACAATATGCATCTGAATCTGATTTTTTTTCAAAATGTAGAGTTCAGTGTACATTCAGGCAAAAAAGTATAACCCACTATTGTGGGTTCACCCTACTATATATAGTAATATAACAAAATGTTATCACATATTATTTCTTTTTTTTTTTGGTATGACTATCAATAAGTAGGAAGACCATATCCCTATTACAAATAAATTTTTATCTTTTCCTTATCGTGTTTTTATATAAAACTAGCATATTTATATTTTTGGTTTTTGTGTATGACTATTAAGTAAGCAGGAAGGTAATATCTCTATTACAAATAATATTTAATGTTTTGGTTGTAATCACCTAAAATTTGTCTAGTAGAACCTAAGCCAGGGTAATTTGATTAAATTGCCTCAAAGTAAATCCTAAATATCAAAGGCATAATTACTAGACATAATTATGTAAAATTTAAATTATTTCTAAAAATCAAAGCCTAAATAATATTAAAACCTAAGAAATTATTTAATTGTCAAAACTTACCTTTAATATAAAGTCCTAGCACTTTTTTTAAAAGAGCACATTGTGCAACTTAATCTTGATTAATTGACAATTAAAAGGGGATTTTCTATTTTTTCTTGTTCTCCCTTCAAGCTTGACTAATAATTTTTTTTGAATCCTCTCACATGGATTGATCTTTCTCACCACTCATCTCTACCTAACATTTTTTGCCTCTTAATCTCCACCCTTCATTCTAGAGGCAATTCCTTTAAAAGGAATCTCTTCCTTGGCTCAAGGGTTCCATCTTGCATCTTGGTAATCTTGGTCATCTTGGTAATTTGTATTCTTACATTTTTGCATTCTAGAGTAAACTTTATATATTTTGAATTCTTAGTTCTTAGTTTCTTTTCATTCATATGCTCATAGCTCTCTTGCATTCTTAGTTTAGTTCATTTTCTAGAGTAATCTTGCATTGTTATCTAGTTTGATTTCATAATATCATCTTTGTTGTTAGATTAATCTTGCATTATAGTTTAATCCTAGATTTGCATTGCATCTTAATCTTCCATTTTGGAGTAGTCAAGTCACTAATCCTTCATGTCAAACTAATGAACATTACAAAAAGGATTAAACTCACTTCAACTAAGAAGCAGTAATCCATTTTTGAGGGTTTAGTTGGTTCATTTGATATGGACTCTTATAGCTAAATTCTTGAGTTAATAGTTTATTGAGTGTTGGTTACATTCTATAATTGAATACCAATTTTATACCACATACTTTTTGCACCCACCATGGGGCATGAATTAGTTTTAGTCCCATTTCTTGCAGGATATTTTTATTCATTTTTTGAAACTACGACGAATATTGCACGCAATAGTACAAATTATTGTATTACACCTTTCATCGCATGTAGTTGCAAGTTTTATCGTACGATAATATGGCTTAAGGTGATTTATCACATGCAATTCTAAGTTTCATCATACGACATAAGAACTTTGGTTTTCATCATATAGCTTTTTGAGTTTCATCATACGATAATATGGTGTTGATTGTGTTTCATCATATAAAAAACAAAGAGAAGTTTTAGGGGTCTAGTTGCTCAAATTTCTGGATTTTAGTGCTTGATTTGATTTCATCTTAGATTTAACATTATATTTTGTAGGGAATAACAAGTTTTTGCAAGGTATTTGAGGGATAATTCGCTTGTCAAAGTCATCTACATAGACTTATTTTGAGACTACTAATGTTTTTTGGTTGTAGGACACTTCTAAAGACACATTTCAAGATTACTAAATCTATTTTTGTTACAAGTTACCTTGGAGATACAAATCAACATTGTGCTTTCATAAATTTGATTTTCTATTCATCTAGCTTACCTAGGGGGCTTCTTTTCTTGTGATTAATTGGGTACTAGGAGAGTATTCTCTTCATCTTCTAGAGGTTGAATAAAAAATCTTGTCCTACTTGGTTTTACACTTGTAAAAGAGTCTTTGGTAAATGAATATGTGCTTGATGTGCTTGGGAGAATCTATGGACTGGGATAACACACGTGAGAGTAATGTGTGGGGTTGAGAGGTCTCAATATTGTTTGCAAGAATACCTTACTTGAAGTTCTTGTAGGGATATAGGCCTCAATTCTGCTAAGTGAAACTACAAGAGATTTTTGTGAATAGATGCCCTTACTAGACACCATTGGTTAGAAGCTACCTGACTTACCTCTGAAAGTATCATAATCTTTGTGCAAGGATTGATCCAAGTGGAATTTACTTGGATCACCTCAAGACTACTCACCATATGTATTCCCTTGGATGTCATCCTTGAAAAAACCAACATCACTTTGTGTGACCGTGCAGGAATGCCAAGTTGGGGACAAATATTTCAATACTAGCCTTGACCTTAGGTAGTTTTTTTTATGTGTCTTAAAATGTGTTGAGACCCACATAAATCATTGTGAAATATACACTTGACACTCTCAACTTATTGCAACACCCTCTTAGACCTCACAAGTGCTTGTATCACCAAATTTTCTTTGTCCTTTGCTGGATTATTTGGAGACTCTTATTTGATCATGCTATTGCTTTCTTAAAAAATATTCAAACTTGATCTAGAGACACACAAAATCATTATGGATTTGAAATCAAACCAGTCCAAATTGGTCATATTTCCTAAAAAATATAGTAAATTATCATTTTCCTATATTCTATTATTTTCTTTAGCATCATATCATTTGATACAAGTGCTTCATCACACTCAATGCTGATTTAAATTGTACGATAGGATTGACCTTCACCATATTATTGCACCCAGTGTTGGGTTTAATTACATCTAGTTTAATCATATGATCCTTTGCTTAATTGGTCACCAAAACTACATTAAGTTCCTAAACATTGAGTATCTTCACAATATGATAGTCCCAATCGGCACTGAGAGGGGAGGGGTGAACTAGCACCTATTCAAAACTTTAAAACAAATTTGATGTAGTATACTACAATTGTAAGAAGAATAGATTCTAGCATAAAATATAGCATCAAGCAATCAATAATAAGCGACTCTAGATTTATCATGTGGAAACCCAAATTGGGAGAAAACCATGGTGTGAGAAAACCTCAAAAATTCTTCACTCTTCTAAAGTGCACCATGTTAGGAGCCTTCCCTGTTAAAGGATTACAAACACATTGTTATATGTGACCTAGTTAAGGGATTTGATACAATAAGGCTTGTTAGAGCCTACCTGGTTAAAGGATTTAGAAAACTTAAACAGATGTCACCCAGTTAAGGGATTTAGTACAAGGGACCTGTTAAAGTCCACCCAAAATAATAAGATTTTTTTATTGTATTTGTTAGAGAATAATAGAGGGTTTGACCTCTTAATAATGGCTTTATTGAGTCTGATAAGATCACTATTATACTTAACTAAGAAACATCACCGGTCACCTTAGGTATGTTCTCCTTTTTTGTTGTTATTTTCTTCACACTCTTCTTTCTTCTCCTCTCTCTTCACCTTAGCTTCTTCAGTGTACAGGTTCACTGTTTACTTTGGAAGAATGAGGGAAAACTATATCTTTTCTAGTTAGAGGAATATATAGACTTCTTTCCCTATTTTTTTTTACATGCATGGCCTGTTTAAAGATCACCTTCGGATCCATCACCTAGTGAAGTATTAGTTCACTATGGAAAAATTTCATGCATGCTATGCTTTATCTACTTTATGAAAGAAAATGACAGGTGCGTGTCAAGAGCTTTCCTTCACAAGATATATCTACCTGTTTTAATGCCACAAACTCTGGCATTAAAACCTTCAATCGCACCTTGTATCGATCATCTTGATAATTCAAAATCTACCAAATTTTGTGTAGTAAATATCGGTCAAAGAGTTAGATAACTATTTGTTGACTATGCATTTCCCTGGTTCATCAGTCATGATGAAGTCTTCACTTGATCGGTAAAGATCCTTAGGTTGTACACAAGTAAGATCTTTGACCTATCACATTCCCTTTCTCTAGCTATATTGATTGCATCCTTTCCTTGATTCCTCTTGTCGGTTACCCTCGATTCCTATTACTGGTTACTTTGATGACCATTTTCTTTGATGATTAGTAGTATTAGTAATAGACATAGTCTCTTCTTATTTGCATAGTGTCATCGGTTGCCAAACTATTCTCTCCTCACACTTGTTGTTGTCAATTGTACTTGTCCTTGCTTCACATATCCAACATTGGTGTCCTTAGTCACAAATGGAAACACCTCTTTTCCAATAAATGAAAATACCTCTTTTTCCATGTACAGGTTACAATCTTACCGGTTACCATTCCTTAATGATCACAATCTACCCCTTTGGCATTTATGGAAAAAACCATAACAAATAATAGCACTACCAGATCCTTATCTATTACCAGTCATAATCTCCCCCTTTGACAATAATGCCAAAGGCTAGTCCAAAAGACTACCTCAATGAAATCTTCTCCCCCTTCGAGCAATAGTCTTATTCATCAATCCAGTAAAGATGAGGATGATTCCTCTTTTGAAGCATAATGAATTGATGATTATGTTGTAAATTTGGCTAAGTAGGATATCAAGTTATTGTCATTATGGAAACATATAATCAGTATTAAGATCAAACTATGACAGAAAGCATTTATGTTAGAGCGCAAGTAAAATTGTCTAAGTATAAGCAACATTTTTCAGTCTAACTAGAGACAGTTTTGGATAGCGATGTTGATGGAAGTAGGTTCAGTGCATTTGCACTTGAACATGGATACTTCTATATATGACAAAGACACATCTGGAAGTGCAAGTCTATATGGCATGTACGGAAGAAGTTATTGCAAGATTACCGAGACAGAGTCAAAGCTGACTGAGCAGAGTAAGAAGGCAGAACAAGTATAATAGTTAATCTAGATTATTTTGTTTATCAAAATAATGACTTAACCATACAAGGGATGACATCCTAGATGTTAACTCTTGAGAAGCATAAGTTAGTTTTGTATTTTGGAAAGAGTTTATGTTTAGTAAAGTCGATTGTAAAGTAATTGTTCTTAATAACTTGTATAAATGTAAGAAGTATGTAATGTGAAGGGATATGAATAATGTAATAAGATAGTGTAATGATATGATGAAAAGATATATATGTTGTAAAAGAAATGCAAGCAGACTTTGTACATGAAAGCGAAGAAGCTAGAAAGCTAATCAGAATAGGAAAGCTATTTGGTAGTAGTGAAAGGTTATGTACTTTACCTTTTTGTAATCAGATATCATTGTATATTACATGTTTGGGTAGTGAGATCATCTTGTAATCATTTGATTCTATAATACCAACTCTTAGTAGGGTTGAGGCTTCTAACAAGGCCTAGAGTCCTTTAATAAGGATAGAGACACTAGATGTATGTAATAGACTCCTAACAGGGTCAACATCCTTAACATGATACTTTTGATTAGTGGATCAGTTGTGGGTATCATCCCCACTGGGGTTTTCCCTTGGCCAGAGTTTCCTCGAGACAAACATGGTGTTATGAGTTCATTTTCTTTATTGATTTGCATGTTATTTAGTTTACTTTGTTTTGCAATCATCAAGTTAATTTGTTATATCCATAATTGGGAAAAAGTAAAAGTCTGTAGAATACTGATTCACCCCCCTCTCAGTATTCCCTATTTCTAACAATTGGTATCAGAGCTTAGTTACTCGGAAGAAAGTTATTCAGAGAAAGCCTAGTAGCTTGAGTAAGATCTCTATGGATATGGATCAATTATAGAAGAATCTTGAAGAAGCTCTTGAACAGATTGATATTCTTACTGAAGAAAGAGATACTCTGAAAGGGAAATATGATGATGCAAACAACTTCATTGAGAAGCTAAAAGAAAAATTGGAAGAACTGAAATCAAAGAAAGAACCAATAATTCAAATTGAACATTGTGATGAAATTTCAAATCTGAAGAAAGAAAATGAGATCCTTAAACATGAATTAAATATTGTAGATTTGAAGTTAAGTTTGAAAGATGGAAATAGCAAGAATGAATCAAATTTGAAATCTGAAAAATGAAGATCTGAAGTCTAAACTCTGTAAAGTAACATCTAAACTTGAGAAAACCAAATTGCAATATGCTAAACTTGAGAAATACAATACAATTGTGAAAGGCGAATTGACTTAGTCTAAACAACATCTTGAAAAATTGTATTCCACCAGTGAGAATATTGATGAACAGATGTCTTATCAAAACCTTTTTATGATAAAACTAGTCTTGGATTTAACTCATCTAAGATAAGTGAAGAACGCAAGGAACCAGATCTGAAAGTCTCTGAGAACAAAGATGAAAAGAAACCTGATGAAGCTAAAAAATCTGAAGACATACCTAATCCACCTAAAGAAGATGAACCACTTAAAGTGATGAAGGGTGCTCCCCTTAATACCACAAACACATAACAGAAATAGAGAAACAACAACAATATGCAAGAACAGAAAATTGGCTTCTTATTATCTCCACAAATGTGGAATTACAAACTTTCAGAATTACAATATGCAAAGCCACATGGGCATTCCCTAACAATATTCTGTAGGACAAAGCCTCGAATCAATACCCAGATCTACTACCCAGAACTATTCTAAACTGCCTAAGACAATAATACAGCCTTCCTTATATAGACAATTTTCCACCGCCTGGGAAGGTTCCAGAATTTTTAGCCAATAAGGCCGACCAAACTTAGAATTATTTTATTTTACATTTTATTACGTCATAGTCGGCTCAAGATAACCTTTGAAACCCAAACAGAAATTTTAAAGAAAATTATTTTTCGCCATTTCAGGTGGCCCAACTTCCGAAGACAATAAGTCATCACCAGTTGACCCGATCGGCTATTATAACCCCATTTCGGAAATGCCACGAAGCGCTCTACAGGCTTGATGGCGCAAGCGCTTGTCATCCAAATTTTTGACCTCATCCAGGGCATCTAAAGCCTTCAAAACTGAGTTCAAAGTTTCTGTACCCTGCTGCCAATACCGAAAATCTTCAATATCTTCCAATATACACTTGATCTGGCAATGAAACTTTACTGGCAGACTTATATGACCAAAATGAACCTCCAAGAAAGAAATCAGATCATTCTGAGCACATACGAAAATTACCAAAAATAGTAACTTTCCATAAATAGCAGCTCTACACAAAATAGCCCTTATTGAATACAAAAATAGAAATATTTTTGGGTGATGCAAGATTGCTCTTACACCCAGGATGCTCCTACATCAGACACCCGGGGTAATTTGAGAAGTGACCCTGTCACGACTCAGGTGTGCAGAGGAAAACCAAGACGGTTAACCTCCTCCTTTGTTAGCCATGATGAATCTTCAACAGGTCATCCTTTCCACCTGACCAGATATTCTTCATATGTCCTGTTCCTTGTGCTTCTGCCAACACGACTATCCAGTATATCTTCAATCTCCTTAGTGTCTGAACTAGTTGCTGGAATACTCCACTGTGCTGCTATGATCTCATCTTCAACACCTCCCTCATGATACTCTGTCAGATCTGAAATGTTAAACACTGGTAAAATATTTAGCTCAGTAGGCAATTCTACCTCATACGCATTTCCTGAATCATGTTTCTTCAATATCCTGCATGGTCCAAACTTCTTCATTTTTAGCTTGTTATATGTACCAACTGGAAACCGCTCCTTTCGCAAATGAACCATGACTTGATCACCAACCTGAAATTCCTTATACCTCCTTTTCTCATCTGCCTTAGCCTTATACTGTGCGTTCATCTTGGTAATATGCTTCCTCACCTCCCCATGGATGTTCTTCAAGTGTTCTGTAAAATCTTCAACTTCAGCACTACTTATTTCTCCTTTATCTATCTTCCTCAATTCAGATGCATTTCTTGGACTACTTCCATATACAATTTGGAATGGTGATTTACCAGTGCTCCTGTTGACAAAATTATTGTATGCAAATTCTGCCTGTGGTAAAATCAAATCCCATCCTGTTGGCTTATCTCCAACCAAACATCTCAGCAAATTTCCCAAACTCCTATTCACCACCTCTATCTGTCCATCAGTCTGTGGATGATGTGATGAACTAAACTTCAAATCTGTCTTCAACTTCTTCCACAATGTACGCTAGAAATATTCAACAAACTTAGTGTCCTGATCTGAAACTATGGTCTTTGGCAAACCATGAAGTCTCACCACTTATCTGAAAAACAATTCTGCTACATGAACAGCATCATTAGTCTTCTTGCAGGGAATAAAATGTGCCATCTTTGAAAATCTGTCAACTACCACAAAAATTGAATCGTGTCCCCGCTGTGTCCTCGATAAACCAAGAACAAAGTCCATGTTGATATCCTTCCAAGGCTTCTCTGGTATAGGTAATGGCTGATACAACCTTGTATTCTGCTTCACTCCTTTCGCCATCTGACATACTCTGCAACTCTGTACAAACTTCTTCACATCTTGCTGCAATTGTGGCCAATAATAATTCTCACCAACCAAAGCAAAGGTTTTATCATGACCAAAATGTCCAGCCAATCCTCCGCTATGCTTCTCCTTGATGAGATTCTCCCTCATAGAACTTCATGGAATGCACAACTGACTCCGTCTGAATAGGATATCATCTTGGATGATAAAATCCAGCCATTTCGTCCTGTCTAGAGTAACAGGTTCTGTACAAGCCTTCCAAGCTTCACCAAAATCAGGATCCTCTGAATACAAATTCTTGAGTTCCTTGAACCCAACCACTTCAATCTGCATTTCTGTCAGCAATAGTTGCCTTCTGCTAAGAGCATCTGCAACCCTATTAGACTTTCCACTCCTGTGTTTCAAAACAAATGTATAACTCTGCAAAAACTCAACCCATTTCAAATGCCTTTGATTCAATTTTCCTTGACTATTCAAATATTGCAAAGCTTGATGATCAGTATACAAAACAAACTCTTTAGGAAGCAGATAATGTCTCCACTTCTTTAATTCCTGAACTATAGCATAAAATTCCTGATCATAAACAGAATATTTCCTCTTGGCGTCATTTAACTTCTCGCTAAAATAAGCAACAGGTTTACCTTCTTGGCTCATAACAACTCCTATTGCAGTACCAATAGCGTCACAATCTACTTGAAACACCTTATTAAAATTTGGAAGTGCTAAAACAGGTTGTTTTGTAACTTTTCGTTTCAACAATTGAAAACTCTTTTCTGCCCCATTAGTCCACTTAAACTCTTTTCTATCCCCTCTCATTGTTTCAGTCAAGGGTCCACAAATACTGCTAAAATTTCTGATAAACTTTCTGTAAAAGCTAGCTAGACCATGAAAAGATCTTACCTTAGTAGCACTCCTTGGTGTAGGCCATTCAAGGATAGCCTGTACCTTCTCTGGGTCCATTTTTAAACCTTCTCCTGAAACTACAAACCCCAAATACACCAACTCTTTCTTCACAAAACTGTACTTCTTCAAATTAATCAGCAATTTTTCTTCTCTCAACTTCTCAAATACCATGCGAATATGCATCATATGCTCATTCAATGTCTTACTAAAGATCAAAATATCATCTAGGTAAACAATGACAAACTTACCCAGAAATTCTTTCAGAACCTCGTTCATGAGCCGCATGAAAGTGCTCGGTGCATTGGTTAGCCCAAAAGGCATGACTAACCACTCATATAGTCCTTCCTTTGTCTTGAAGGCAGTCTTCCATTCATCTCCTTCTCTGATCCGAATCTGATGATATCCACTTTTCAGATCTATCTTTGAGAAATACACAGCTCCACTCAAACAGTCCATAATATCATCCATTCGTGGCAATGGAAACCTGTACTTGATTGTGATCTTGTTTATTGCTCAAGAATCTGTACACATCCTCCACTCTCCATTGTTCTTTGGTGCTAATACCGCAGGTACAGCACAGGGACTGAGACTCTCTCGAATCAATCTTTTCTGTAACAACTCATGTACTTGTCTGTTCAACTCCTCACTTTCTGCAGGTGTCATTCTGTGTGCTGCCTTATTTGGTAAACTCGCTCCTGGGATCAAGTCCTTGTGATGACTGATCTTCCTGACTGGTGGTAATCCATCAGGCACGTTATCAGATATAATATCCTGAAACTCACTCAACAAATCTGCAACTTCTACAGGAACATCTTCTACTTCCTCTTTACCGGCTTTTGGAATTAAAGCAAAACATACATGCTCATGTTTCATACCATCTAGGAAATTTCTTCCATCAACAAAAGTTATCCTTGCATTACCACATACTTTTTCTTCAGTCTCCTTCAATGGTTTTAGCTTATGTCACACTCCATCCTTTGTCAGGGAATAGGTATTCGCACGACCATCATGTACAGCACATCTGTCAAACTGCCATGGTCTACCCAACAACATATGACATGCATCCATAGATATGATATCACACAATACCTCATCTTGGTATCCACCAATCTTGAACTTCACCAGGCATTGTTCATTGACCATGACCTTGTGGTCATCCTGTACCCAAGCAATCCGATATGGATGTGGGTATTTCTGTCTCTTGAGCTTCAACTTTGTCACCATCTCCTCTGACACCAAATTGTCAGTGCTTCCACTATCAATAATCACATCACAACATTTACCTTCGCACTTGCACCTGGTGCGAAACAGGCTCCTTCTTTGCTCAGGTTCATTCTCACCACTCAACAGGACTCTTCTGTTAATCAACGTTTCTCCTCTTTCAGCATCTTCAGAATTTGATGATCTGGCATCTTCATCTACATGTGCAACTCTGGCTTGGCCTTCATTTCTCCTGTCTGTTCTTCCTTGGCACTGAGGACATTCAAATGCCCTATGACCTTCTTCTCCATAGTGAAAACATGTTCCACGGAACCCACCTCTTCCAGATCCTTGTCCTCTTCCTCTTCCTCTCTGATCTCTATTATTCTGATCCTGAAAATGATTAGAATTATTTCCTCGCTGATTCTGACTGCTACTGGCCTCATCATTCTTTTTCGGATCTTCATTTCGGCCACCATATGACCGTCCACCAGATCGTCCACCGCGACCTCTTCCGTTTTGTCTGCTCTCAAACTTTTTGTTCAGCTTTTCCTCTACTTTTAGGGCAAACTGGTATGCCTCTTCAATACTGTTCATTCGAACCAGATTCAGCTCTTCGTGAATGCTTGGCCTTAACCCATTAAGGTATCGGGCAACTTTCTCCTTATCAGCTTGTGCATGACCTGTTCTGATGAGAAGTCGGTAGAACTCTTCTATATACTCCTGAACAGATCTTCCTGCTTGCTTCAAACTTTGGATTTTCTTTAGTAGGTCAAGCTCATAATCAACAGGAATGAACTGCCGCTTCAATTTATCCACCATTCGATCCCATCTCATGATTTTCTCCTTTCCCCTTCTATTTCGCTCCAACTGAATCTCTTGCCACCATATCTTCGCATGACCTTTCAGTCTGGCCTTCGCAAATTTGACCCTATCAGGATCCTCAACATCTTCATACTCAAAATATTCTTCACATTCATTGATCCAGTCGATCAATTCCTCTGAGTTAAGATTTCAAGAAAATGTAAGAACCTCAATCTTAGGTCTTTTCCCAATCTTGGACATCGCCCGAAAAAGTCTTTCTTCCTCCTGGTTCACAATTTCAACTTCTCCTTCTTGATATTCTTCTTCGGCTTCATCCTCGCTTTCGTCTCTCACATTAAGATTCATTCCTCTACGAATCTCTTTTTGCAATGCTCGCACTTGTCTCTGCAGCTCTCTAACATCAGGTGTCACAACACCAGGTCTTCCGCCACGTTCTCTTCATGGAGGCATTTTCGCGATGCGCGCTGAAACCCTAACCACGTTCCTGGTGCAAAACTGCCTCATAGTCGGCGATCTGTTTACACACTCAAGAACCCCTACTTTGATACCACTTGATGAAGGGTGCTCCCCTTAATACCACAAACACATAACAGAAATAGAGAAACAACAACAATATGCAAGAACAGAAAATTGGCTTCTTATTATCTCCACAAATGTGGAATTACAAACTTTCAGAATTACAATATGCAAAGCCATATGGGCATTCCCTAACAATATTCTGTAGGACAAAGCCTCGAATCAATACCCAGATCTACTACGCAGAACTATTCTGAACTGCCTAAGACAATAATACAGCCTTCCTTATATAGGCAATTTTCCACCGCTTGGGAAGGTTCCAGAATTTTTAGCCAATAAGGCCGACCAAACTTAGAATTATTTTATTTTACATTTTATTATGTCATAGTCGGCTCAAGATAACCTTTGAAACCCGAACATAAATTTTGAAAAAAATTATTTTTCGCCATTTCAGGTGGCCCAACTTTCGAAGACCATAAGTCATCACCAGTTGACCCGATCGGCTATTATAACCCCATTTCGGAAACGCCACGAAGCCCTATATAGGCTTGACTGGCGCAAGCGCTTGTCACCCAAATTTTCGACCTCATCCGGGGCCTCTAAAGCCTTCAAAACTGAGTTCAAAGTTTTTGTACCCTGCTGCCAATACCGAAAATCTTCAATATCTTCCAATATACACTTGATCTGGCAATGAAACTTTACTGGCAGACTTATATGACCAAAATGAACCTCCAAGAAAGAAATCAGATCATTCTGAGCACATACAAAAATTATTAAAAATAGTAACTTTCCATAAATAGCATCTCTACACAAAATAGCCCTTATTGAATACAAAAATAGAAATATTTTTGGGTGATGCAAGATTGCTCTTACACCCAGGATGCTCCTGCATCAGACACCCGGGGTAATTTGAGAAGTGACCCTGTCACGACTCAGGTGTGAAGAGGAAAACCAAGATGGTTAACCTCCTCCTTTGTTAGCCATGATGAATCTTCAACAGGTCCTCCTTTCCACTTGACTAGATATTCTTCATATGTCCTGTTCCTTGTGCTTCTGCCAACATGACTATCCAGTATATCTTCAATCTCCTTAGTGTCTGAACTAGTTGATGGAATACTCCACTGTGCTGCTGTGATCTCATCTTCAACACCTCCCTCATGATACTCTGTCAGATCTGAAATGTTAAACACTGGTGAAATATTTAGCTCAGTAGGCAATTCTACCTCATATGCATTTCCTGAATCATGTTTCTTCAATATCCTGCATGGTCCAAACTTCTTCATTTTCAGCTTGTTATATGTACCAACTGGAAACCGCTCCTTCCGCAAATGAACCATGACTTGATCACCAACCTGAAATTCTTTATACCTCCTTTTCTCATCTGCCTTAGCCTTATACTGTGCGTTCATCTTGGTAATATGCTTCCTCACCTCCCCATGGATGTTCTTCAAGTGTTCTATAAAATCTTCAGCTTCAGCACTACTTATTTCTCCTTTATCTATCTTCCTCAATTCAAATGCATTTCTTGGACTACTTCCATATACAATCTGGAATGGTGATTTACCAGTGCTCCTGTTGACAGAATTATTGTATGCAAATTCTGCCTGTGGTAAAATCAAATCCCATCCTGTTGGCTTATCTCCAACCAAACATCTCAGCAAATTTCCCAAACTCCTATTCACCACCTCTATCTGTCCATCAGTCTGTGGATGATGTGATGAACTAAACTTCAAATCTGTCTTCAACTTCTTCCACAATGTACGCCAGAAATATCCAACAAACTTATTGTCCCGATCTGAAACTATGGTCTTTGGCAAACCATGAAGTCTCACCACTTCTCTGAAAAATAATTCTGCTACATGAACAACATCATTAGTCTTCTTGAAGGGAATAAAATGTGCCATCTTTGGAAATCTGTCAACTACCACAAAAATTGAATCGTGTCCCCACTGTGTCCTCGGTAAACCAAGAACAAAGTCCATGCTGATATCCTCCCAAGGCTTCTCTGGTATAGGTAATGGCTGATACAACCTTGTATTCTGCTTCACTCCTTTCGCCATCTGACATACTCTGCAACTCTGTACAAACTTCTTCACATCTTGTTGCAATTGTGGCCAATAATAATTCTCACCAACCAAAGCAAAGGTTTTATCACGACCAAAATGTCCAGCCAATCCTCCGCTATGCTTCTCGTTGATGAGATTCTCCCTCATAGAACTTCATGGAATGCACAACTGACTCCCTCTGAATAGCATATCATCTTGGATAATAAAATCCAGCCATTTCGTCCTGTCTAGAGTAACAGGTTCTGTACAAGCCTTCCAAGCTTCACCAAAATCAGGATCCTCTAGATACAAATTCTTGAGTTCCTTGAACCCAACCACTTCAATTTGCATTTCTGTCAGCAATAGTTGCCTTCTGCTAAGAGCATCTGCAACCCTATTAGACTTTCCACTCCTGTGTTTCAAAACAAATGTATAACTCTGCAAAAACTCAACCCATTTCAAATGCCTTTGATTCAATTTTCCTTGACTATTCAAATATTGCAAAGTTTGATGATCAGTATACAAAACAAACTCTTTAGGAAGCAGATAATGTCTCCACTTCTTTAATGCCTGAACTATAGCATAAAATTCCTGATCATAAACAGAATATTTCCTCTTGGCGTCATTTAACTTCTCGCTAAAATAAGCAACAGGTTTACCTTCTTGGCTCATAACAGCTCCTATTGCAGTACCACTAGCATCACAATCTACTTGAAACACCTTATTAAAATTTGGAAGTGCTAAAATAGGTTGTTCTGTAACTTTTCATTTCAACAATTGAAAACTCTTTTCTGGCCCATTAATCCACTTAAACTCTTTTCTATCCCCTCTCATTGTTTCAGTCAAAGGTCCACAAATACTGCTAAATTTTTTGATAAAATTTCTGTAAAAGCTAGCTATACCATGAAAATATCTTACTTCAGTAGCACTCCTTGGTGTAGGCCATTCAAGGATAGCCTGTACCTTTTCTGGGTCCATTTTTAGACCTTCTCCTGAAACTACAAACCCCAAATACACCAACTCTTTCTTCACAAAACTGCACTTCTTCAAATTAATCAGCAATTTTTCTTCTCTCAACTTCTCAAATACCATGCGAATATGCATCATATGCTCATTCAATGTCTTACTAAAGATCAAAATATCATCTAGGTAAACAATGACAAACTTACCCAGAAATTCTTTCAGAACCTCGTTCATGAGCCGCATGAAAGTGCTCGGTGCATTGGTTAGCCCAAAAGGCATGACTAACCACTCATATAGTCCTTCCTTTGTCTTGAAGGCAGTCTTCCATTCATCTCCTTCTCTGATCCAAATCTGATGATATCCACTTTTCAGATCTATCTTTGAGAAATACACAGCTCCACTCAAACAGTCCATAATATCATCCATTCGTGGCAATGGAAACCTGTACTTGATTGTGATTTTGTTTATTGCTCTGGAATCTGTACACATCCTCCACTCTCCATTCTTCTTTGGTGCTAATACCGCAGGTACAACACAGGGACTCAGACTCTCTCGAATCAATCCTTTCTGTAACAACTCATGTACTTGTCTGTTCAACTCCTCACTTTCTGCAGGTGTCATTCTGTGTGCTGCCTTATTCGGTAAACTCGCTCCTGGGATCAAGTCCATCTGATGACTGATCTTCCTGACTGGTGGTAATCCATCAGGCACGTTATCGGATATAATATCCTGAAACTCACTCAACAAATCTGCAACTTCTACAGGAACATCTTCTACTTCCTCTTTACTGGCTTTTGGAATTAAAGCAAAACATACATGCTCATGTTTCATACCATCTAGGAAATTTCTTCCATCAACAAAAGTTATCCTTGCATTACCACATACTTTTTCTTCAGTCTCCTTCAATGGTTTTAGCTTATGTCACACTCCATCCTTTGTCAGGGAATAGGTATTCGCACGACCATCATGTACAGCACATCTGTCAAACTGCCATGGTCTACCCAACAACATATGACATGCATCCATAGATATGATATCACACAATACCTCATCTTGGTATCCACCAATCTTGAACTTCACCAGGCATTGTTCATTGACCATGACCTTGTGGTCATCCTGTACCCAGGCAATCCGATATGGATGTGGGTGTTTCTATCTCTTGAGTTTCAACTTTGTCACCATCTCTTCTGACACCAAATTGTCAGTGCTTCCACTATCAATAATCACATCACAACATTTACCTTCGCACTTGCACCTGGTGCGAAACAGGCTCCTTCTTTGCTCAGGTTCATTCTCACCACTCAACAGGACTCTTCTGTTAATCAACGTTTCTCCTCTTTCAGCATCTTCAGAATTTGATGATCTGGCATCTTCATCTACATGTGCAACTCTGGCCTTGCCTTCATTTCTCCTATCTGTTCTTCCTTGGCACTAAGGACATTCAAATGCCCTATGACCTTCTTCTCCACAATAAAAACATGTTCCACGGAACCCACCTCTTCCAGATCCTTGTCCTCTTCCTCTTCCTCTCTGATCTCTATTATTCTGATCCTAGAAATGATTGAAATTATTTCCTCGCTGATTCTGACTGCTACTGGCCTCATCTTTCTTTTTCGAATCTTCATTCCGGCCACCATATGACCGTCCACCAGATAGTCCACCGCGACCTCTTCCGTTTTGTTTGCTCTCAAACTTCTTGTTCAGCTTTTCCTCTACTTTTAGGGCAAACTGGTATGCCTCTTCAATACTGTTCATTCAAACCAGATTCAGCTTCTCCTAAATGCTTGGCCTTAACCCATTAAGGTATCGGGCAACTTTCTCCTTATCACCTTCTGCATGGCCTGTTCTGATGAAAAGTCGGTAGAACTGCTCTGTATACTCCTGAACAGATCTTCCTGCTTGCTTCAAACTTTGGATTTTCTTTAGTAGGTCAAGCTCATAATCAACAGGAATGAACTGCCGCTTCAATTTATCCACCATCCGATCCCATCTCATGATTTTCTCCTTTCCCCTTCTATTTCGCTCCAACTGAATCTCTTGCCACCATATCTTCGCATGACCTTTCAGTCTGGCCTTCGCAAATTTGACCCTATCAGGATCCTCAACATCTTCATACTCAAAATATTCTTCACATTCATTGATCCAGTCGATCAATTTATCTGGGTTAAGATTTCCAGAAAATGTAGGAACCTCAATATTAGGTCTTTTCCCAATCTTGGAAATCGCCCGAAAAAGTCTTTCTTCCTCCTGGTTCACAATTTCAACTTCTCCTTCTTGATATTCTTCTTCAGCTTCATCCTCGCTTTCATCTTTGACATTAAGCTTCATTCCTCTGCGAATCTCTTCTTGCAATGCTCGCACTTGTCTCTGTAGCTCTCTAACCTCAGGTGTCACAACACCAGGTCTTCCGCCACGTTTTCTTCATGGAGGCATTTTCGCGATGCGCGCTGAAACCCTAACCACGGTCTTGGTGCAAACTGCCTCGCAGTCGGCGATTTGTTTACACACTCAAGAACCCCTGCTCTGATACCACTTGATTAAGGGTGCTCCCCTGAATACCACAAACACATAACAAAAATAGAGAAACAACAACAATATGCAAGAACAGAAAATTGGCTTCTTATTATCTCCACAAATGTGGAATTACAAACTTTCAGAATTACAATATGCAAAGCCACATGTGCATTCCCTTACAATATTCTGTAGGACAAAACCTCGAATCAATACCCAGATCTACTACCCAGAACTATTCTGAACTGCCTAAGACAATAATACAACCTTCCTTATATAGGCAATTTTCCACCGCCTAGGAAGGTTCTAGAATTTTTAGCCAATAAGGCCGACCAAACTTAGAATTATTTTATTTTACATTTTATTACGTCATAGTCGGCTCAAGATAACCTTTGAAACCCGAACAGAAATTTTGAAAAAAATTATTTTTCGCCATTTCAGGTGGCCCAACTTCCGAAGACCGTAAGTCATCACCAGTTGACCCCATCGGCTATTATAACCCGATTTCGGAAACGCCACGAAGTGCTCTACAGGCTTGATCGGTGCAAGCGCGTGTCACCCAATTTTTTGACCTCATCCGGGGCCTCTAAAGCCTTCAAAACTGAGTTCAAAGTTTTTGTACCCTGCTGCCAATACCGAAAATCTTCAATATCTTCCAATATACACTTGATCTGGCAATGAAACTTTACTGGCAGACTTATATGACCAAAATGAACCTCCAAGAAAGAAATCAGATCATTCTGAGCACATACAAAAATTACCAAAAATAGTAACTTTCCATAAATAGCAGCTCTACACAAAATAGCCCTTATTGAATACAAAAATAGAAATATTTTTGGGTGATGCAAGATTGCTCTTACACCCAGGATGCTCCTACATCAGACACCCGGGGTAATTTGAGAAGTGACCCTATCACGACTCAGGTGTGCAGAGGAAAACTAAGACGATTAACCTCCTCCTTTGTTAGCCATGATGAATCTTCAACAGGTCGTCCTTTCCACTTGACCAGATATTCTTCATATGTCCTGTTCCTTGTGCTTCTGCCAACACGACTATCCAGTATATCTTCAATCTCCTTAGTGTCTGAACTAGTTGCTGGAATACTCCACTGTGCTGCTATGATCTCATCTTCAACACCTCCCTCATGATACTCTGTCAGATCTGAAATGTTAAACACTGGTGAAATATTTAGCTCAGTAGGCAATTCTACCTCATATTCGTTTCCTGAATCATGTTTCTTCAATATCCTGCATGGTCCAAACTTCTTCTTTTTCAGCTTGTTATATGTACCAACTGGAAACCGCTCCTTCCGCAAATGAACCATGACTTGATCACCAACCTGAAATTCCTTATACCTCCTTTTCTCATCTGCCTTAGCCTTATACTGTGCGTTCATCTTGGTAATATGCTTCCTCACCTCCCCATGGATGTTCTTCAAGTGTTCTGTAAAATCTTCAACTTCAGCACTACTTATTTCTCTTTTATCTATCTTCCTCAATTCAGATGCATTTCTTGGACTACTTCCATATACAATCTGGAATGGTGATTTACTAGTGCTCCTGTTGACAGAATTATTGTATGCAAATTCTGCTTGTGGTAAAATCAAATCCCATCCTGTTGGCTTATCTCCAACCAAACATGTCAGCAAATTTCCCAAACTCCTATTCACCACCTCTGTCTGTCCATCAGTCTGTGGATGATGTGATGAACTAAACTTCAAATCTGTCTTCAACTTCTTCCACAATGTACGCCAGAAATATTCAACAAACTTAGTGTCCCGATCTGAAACTATGGTCTTTGGCAAACCATGAAGTCTCACCACTTCTCTGAAAAACAATTCTGCTACATGAACAGCATCATTAGTCTTCTTGAAGGGAATAAAATGTGCCATCTTTGAAAATCTGTCAACTACCACAAAAATTGAATCGTGTCCCCGCTGTGTCCTCGGTAAACCAAGAACAAAGTCCATGCTGATATCCTCCCAAGGCTTCTCTGGTATAGGTAATGGCTGATACAACCTTGTATTCTGCTTCACTCCTTTCACCATCTAACATACTCTGCAACTCTGTACAAACTTCTTCACATCTTGCTCCAATTGTGGCCAATAATAATTCTCACCAACCAAAGCAAAGGTTTTATCACAACCAAAATGTCCAGCCAATCCTCCGCTATGCTTCTCCTTGATGAGATTCTCCCTCATAGTACTTCGTGGAATGCACAACTGACTCCCTCTGAATAGCATATCATCTTTGATGATAAAATCCAGCCATTTCGTCCTGTCTAGAGTAACAGGTTCTGTACAAGCCTTCCAAGCTTCACCAAAATCAGGATCCTCTAGATATAAATTCTTGAGTTACTTGAACCCAACCACTTCAATCTGCATTTCTGTCAGCAATAGTTGCCTTCTGCTAAGAGCATCTGCAACCCTATTAGACTTTCCACTCCTGTGTTTCAAAACAAATGTATAACTCTGCAAAAACTCAACCCATTTCAAATGCCTTTGATTCAATTTTCCTTGACTATTCAAATATTGCAAAGCTTGATGATCAGTATACAAAACAAACTCCTTAGGAAGCAGATAATGTCTCCACTTCTTTAATGCCTGAACTATAGCATAAAATTCCTGATCATAAATAGAATATTTCCTCTTGGCGTCATTTAACTTCTCGCTGAAATAAGCAACAAGTTTACCTTCTTGGCTCATAACAGCTCCTATTGCAGTACCACTAGCATCACAATCTACTTGAAACACCTTATTAAAATTTGGAAGTGCTAAAATAGGTTGTTCTGTAACTTTTCGTTTCAACAATTGAAAACTCTTTTCTACCCCATTAGTCCACTTAAACTCTTTTCTATCCCCTCTCATTGTTTCAGTCAAGGGTCCACAAATACTGCTAAAATTTCTGATAAACTTTCTGTAAAAGCTAGCTAGACCATGAAAAGATCTTACCTTAGTAGCACTCCTTGGTGTAGGCCATTCAAGGATAGCCTGTACCTTCTCTGGGTCCATTTTTAGACCTTCTCCTGAAACTACAAACCCCAAATACACCAACTCTTTCTTCACAAAACTACACTTCTTCAAATTAATCAGCAATTTTTCTTCTCTCAACTTCTCAAATACCATGCGAATATGCATCATATGCTCATCCAATGTCTTACTAAAGATCAAAATATCATCTAGGTAAACAATGACAAACTTACCCAGAAATTCTTTCAGAACCTCGTTCATGAGCCGCATGAAAGTGCTCGGTGCATTGGTTAGCCCAAAAGGCATGACTAACCACTCATATAGTCCTTCCTTTGTCTTGAAGGCAGTCTTCCATTCATCTCCTTCTCTGATCCAAATCTGATGATATCCACTTTTCAGATCTATCTTTGAGAAATACACAGCTCCACTCAAACAGTCCATAATATCATCCATTCATGGCAATGGAAACCTGTACTTGATTGTGATCTTGTTTATTGCTCTGGAATCTGTACACATCCTCCACTCTCCATTCTTCTTTGGTGCTAATACCACAGGTACAACACAGGGACTCAGACTCTCTCGAATCAATCCTTTCTATAACAACTCATGTACTTGTCTGTTCAACTCCTCACTTTCTGCAGGTGTCATTCTGTGTGCTGCCTTATTCGGTAAACTCGCTCCTGGGATCAAGTCCATCTGATGACTGATCTTCCTGACTAGTGGTAATCCATCAGGCACGTTATCGGATATAATATCCTGAAACTCACTCAACAAATCTGCAACTTCTACAGGAACATCTTCTACTTCCTCTTTACCGGCTTTTGAAATTAAAGCAAAACATACATGCTCATGTTTCATACCATCTAGGAAATTTCTTCCATCAACAAAAGTTATCCTTGCATTACCACATACCTTTTCTTCAGTCTCCTTCAATGGTTTTAGCTTATGTCGCACTCCATCCTTTGTCAGGGAATAGGTATTCGCACGACCATCATGTACAACACATCTATCAAACTGCCATGGTCTACCCAACAACATATGACATGCATCCATAGATATGATATCACACAATACCTCATCTTGGTATCCACCAATCTTGAACTTCACCAGGCATTGTTCATTGACCATGACCTTGTGGTCATCCTGTACCCAAGCAATCCGATATGGATGTGGGTGTTTCTGTCTCTTGAGCTTCAACTTTGTCACCATCTCTTCTGACACCAAATTGTCAGTGCTTCCACTATCAATAATCACATCACAACATTTACCTTCGCACTTGAACCTGGTGCGAAACAGGCTCCTTCTTTGCTCAGGTTCATTCTCACCACTCAACAGGACTCTTCTGTTAATCAACGTTTCTCCTCTTTCAGCATCTTCAGAATTTGATGATTTGACATCTTCATCTACATGTGCAACTCTAGCCTGGCGTTCATTTCTCCTGTCTGTTCTTCCTTGGTGCTGAGGACATTCAAATGCCCTATGACCTTCTTCTCCACAGTGAAAATATGTTGCACGGAAGCCACCTCTTCCAGATCCTTGTCCTCTTCCTCTTCCTCTCTGATCTCTATTATTCTGATCATGGAAACGATTGAAATTATTTCCTCGCTGATTCTGACTACTACTGGCCTCATCCTTCTTTTTCGGATCTTCATTTCGGCCACCATATGACCGTTCACCAGATCATCCACCGCGACCTCTTCCGTTTTGTTTGCTCTCAAACTTCTTGTTCAGCTTTTCCTCTACTTTTAGGGCAAACTGGTATGTCTCTTCAATACTGTTCATTCGAACCAGATTCAGCTCCTCCTAAATGCTTGGCCTTAACCCATTAAGGTATCGGGCAACTTTCTCCTTATCAATTTCTGCATGGCCTGTTCTGATGAGAAGTCGGTAGAACTCTTCTGTATACTCCTGAACAGATCTTCCTGCTTGCTTCAAACTTTGGATTTTCTTTAGCAGGTCAAGCTCATAATCAACAGGAATGAACTGCCGCTTCAATTTATCCACCATCCGATCCCATCTCATGATTTTCTCCTTTCCCCTTATATTTCGCTCCAACTGAATCTCTTGCCACCATATCTTCGCATGACCTTTCAGTCTGGCCTTCGCAAATTTGACCCTATCAGGATCCTCAACATCTTCATACTCAAAATATTCTTCACATTCATTGATCCAGTCGATCAATTCATCTGGGTTAAGATTTCCAGAAAATGTAGGAACCTCAATCTTAGGTCTTTTCCCAATCTTGGAAATCGCCCGAAAAAGTCTTTCTTCCTCCTGGTTCACAATTTCAACTTCTCCTTCTTGATATTCTTCTTCGGCTTCATCCTCGCTTTCGTTTCTGACATTAAGATTCATTCCTCTGCGAATCTCTTTTTACAATGCTCGCACTTGTCTCTGCAGCTCTCTAACCTCAGGTGTCACAACACCAGGTCTTCCGCCATGTTCTCTTCGTGGATGCATTTTCGCGATGCGCGCTGAAACCCTAACCACGGTCCTGGTGCAAACTGCCTCACAGTCGGTAATCTATTTACACACTCAAGAACCCCTGCTCTGATACTACTTGATGAAGGGTGCTCCCCTTAATACCACAAACACATAACAGAAATAGAGAAACAACAACAATATGCAAGAACAGAAAATTGGCTTCTTATTATCTCCACAAATGTGGAATTACAAACTTTCAGAATTACAATATGCAAAGCCACATGGGCATTCCCTAACAATATTCTATAGGACAAAGCCTCGAATCAATACCCAGATCTACTACCCAGAACTATTCTGAACTGCCTAAGACAATAATACAGCCTTCCTTATATAAGCAATATTCCACCGCCTGGGAAGGTTCCAGAATTTTTAGCCAATAAGGCCGACCAAACTTAGAATTATTTTATTTTACATTTTATTACGTCATAGTCGGCTCAAGATAACCTTTGAAACCCGAACAGAAATTTTGAAGAAAATTATTTTTCGCCATTTCAGGTGGCCCAACTTTCGAAGACCATAAGTCATCACCAGTTGACCCGATCGGCTATTATAACCCCATTTCGGAAACGTCACGAAGCGCTCTACAGGCTTGACTGGCGCAAGCGCCTGTCACCCAAATTTTCGACCTCATCCGGGGCCTCTAAAGCCTTCAAAACTGAGTTCAAAGTTTTTGTACCCTGCTGCCAATACCGAAAATCTTCAATATCTTCCAATATACACTTGATCTGGCAATGAAACTTTACTGGCAGACTTATATGACCAAAATGAACCTCCAAGAAAGAAATCAGATCATTCTGAGCACATACGAAAATTACCAAAAATAGTAACTTTCCATAAATAGTAGCTCTACACAAAATAGCTCTTATTGAATACAAAAATAGAAATATTTTTGGGTGATGCAAGATTGCTCTTACACCCAGGATGCTCCTGCATCATAAAGATACACAAAGAGAATTGAAAGGTAGATGTTTTGCATGTAATACTTTTTGACATATGAAGAAAGATTTCACAGGTAAGCATTTCAAACCTCTCAATTGTTATTGTTATAATTGTGATGGTTTTGGACATAGAGCTATTGATTGTAAGAATCCTAGATCTAATGATAATAGTAGTAGTAGAATGTTTAGAGATACTAACCATGTAGATAAGAGACCTACTGAAGATATGAACAAAACAAATGGAGTTGTGTGTTACAGATGCAACAAGATTGGACAAATTGCCAAAAATTACAAGTCACAAATCAACCAGACAGGACCGAGATATAGAAGCAATGGAATAATTTGCTAGATATATAACAAATTTGGTCATACAATAAGATTTTGCAGAATGAACAACATGAGAAACTCTAATCCTAGAAGCTATACAAGGAGAAATGAGAGTGAAAGAAACAATCAGAAAGGATGTTTTAGTAATTTAGAAGAAGTAAAATTTGTTAAAGCCTTAGATCAAGAAGACACACTCAGTACACAAGGTAATTAGATAGGTGAAGTATTTGATAGTAAGTGTGAATCTCTTCCAAACCCATCTCAAAGCACTTAATTCATAATGAATGCATTAGAAAAGGAACTTAGGATAATGTAGAAGTTAGAGTAGAATGAATTGAGTCTTGCAAAGTTAATGTAAGGTAGTATGTGATATAATGATGCTATGGTTAAGAGCGCATGAGCTAATATGAATTTATGCGAGTTTGTGAGAAGTATGAAGTTTTGCAGGAAAATAAGAATAACTTTTCGGAAAGAAGTGGCAAAGGAATTGAATGCGATGTCAGAATCTTGAAATATTGAAAGGTTAAAATCTTATGATTGGTATTGTTTGATCATTCAAGCAACTACAAATGATAAGGAGATCAATACAGTGGTGATTGAGAGTAGTTTGTAGGATTTGGTAAAGAATTTCATGTCAAATCTACACAAAGCCCTAAATCACAAATTTAAGGTATTTTACTAAGAAAATCTATCAAGAAGTTAAATCTTTTGTAGAAGTCATGGATGTATCACTTATTCACCATATAAGGGATACTATTAGACCTAGAGTCAAAAGGGAACCAATCGAACCCTTGGAATAAGACCCTAGTCTTGCATTGTCATTCATACCAGATGAAATTTTACATTTAGAGGATATAAAAGGTTATCTAAAATGAAAATTTGAGACCCTCAGTGATAGTAACATGATTAAGGATTATGAGAAGTTATACAAGCAGGATATGTCATTGAAAGTAGGGTTTGAGCATTTAAAGGAAAATGAGATTGTGAAGTATTCACTGAACTATGAATTCGAAGATGATGAATGCACTAAGATTATTTTAAGTAGAATTCACAATGGGAAATTTTGGCTAGATGACAGAGTGATAGATATCACTGTAGACCTAATTCATGAGGTAACCGGTTTGTCTAAAACTAGAGTTATACCCTTTAATGAGAAAAATGTAAAGAAGACTGTATTGGATAACACCAAGTCATCCTATAATGGTAGAGGAATAGTAATCAGTAGGATAACACAAGATGATGTTAGATTTTTAAGCAAGATCTTGACATCTAAGTTCTGTGCAAATTTGATAGAAGATGATATGGTAGCTGGAATGGTTCATGCATCATATTTGATGTGCATTGAAAAGGTTCAAGTTGATATGTGTGAAATTTTAAGAATTCAGTTGTTTGAGAACCTTGAGAAGATAAAAAAAACCAAAAACTCATAGTTTAGATTCTCATCTCTGATTACATACATGTTTTTTTATTTATTGGGAATATTTCCATACACTATTGGAGATGATTGGAATGATAACAAGACTTCTATGGATAGAATCAATAAAGTGTATCTCAGACGCCCTATAGACAAGGTTAATGAGAGCACAACATTGATAATTAAAACATTTCAGAATCAAATGAGAAAAAGGTCAAGGATTCCACAGGCTATAGTAGAGAAGTACAAAAATGATATATGTTTTATGGCTAGCACTGACTTCACTTTTGTTGAAGCAGTTGAGCCGAGAGTTGAGTTTATAGATCCACTTGGATATGAAGTATCTGAAGTTGAATTAGAAGAGTATGTGAACAAATTGCTTAAGTGCAAGTTGGATGTGAACAGTTCTAGATTTGGAACCTATGAGGAGATTTTAACTCCGTGAAGTCTCTACATGAAGAGAAATTAGCCAATAAATGAGTTGACAACACTATTAAGAATATTCTTAAGGACATAGGCATGATAGAATAGGAATTTCTAGTTGTAAAGCAGACAACATCAACAATAAGAGACATTGGATAAAAAGAAGTTTTGTCTATTCCACCCCTATCATCAATAGCAGGTTAGACTGAAGATGTTCAAGATTTAGAAGAAATGGTTAAAGTTGAAGAGGTGTAGGAAGTAAGAAAATCTACTAGATCCTCCACCACTCCACCAACAAAAAGAGTAAATGAATTGGCTAGTGGACCAGGAAAGAGATAGAAAACCATATTTACTCCAGCACATAGAAAGGTATCTAAAGTAAAAGATGATGAAGAAACATGAAGCAGTAAAAAGAAATGGAAACAAAAGATAGAGAAAGTTAATACCCTAATCATTAATGAAGGATATTTCTCTAAAATGAATAAATATTATGAGTTGTACAATTATTTTGAGAAGTTGAACTTAGAAAATGTAGTTGTTAGGCATATGATACTGGATGATAAAAAGTTTGACAATATTCAAGGAAAGATTCCTAGTGAACTCTTTGAAAATTTAGTGAACAAAAAGAAAAGAGAAATTGAAGAAGATAAAAACATAAGAGAAAACTATGTGAGGAAGTGTTAGGAATAGTCCCAAGAGATAACTGAGAGGGGGGGTGAATCAATTATCTACAAGTTTCAATTCTTTATCCAATTAAGTATACTTAAACATAAAGCATAAACACAATGAAAGAACACTTGAACACAACACCAATATTTTGGTTACGGGGAAACCCAAGTAGGTAAAAACCCCGATGGGAATTGACACCCACTAATATTCTGCACTAGTGTATTATGATCCTTGTTAGAAGATCCTTAACCCTATTAGGAGTTCCTTTACAATATATTTAGTGTAGTAGACCTGGTCAAGGGCTGGACCCTGTTAGGAGTCTTTTACAATAGTCTTTGTTAGGGGAGAGGACACATTGTCTAAGAGCACACTGCTCAAAGGGGTGAAGGCTACAACCTTCTGAATAACAGATACACACTATATCTGGATCTTAGTGAACTGCACTTAGACCTACTGTCAGGATCAGTTCCAATGTATAGCACAAACACTTTACTTGGTCACATAGACCTTCTTTTGATGGATCAACACTTCACACACTCTTCTCTGCTCTTCACAATCAACTATGAACCACACTCAAGAAATAAAAAATGACTACCTATAAATATCTTTTCTCTAAATGATATATTCAAGTCGGCCTATTAGAACCACCTTAAAATCATATTAGAGAATAATTCACTCGGCTCTACTAAGCACGCAACATATTCTAGGACCTATCCAATAAGATAATTGTAGATGCATGCTACACATTGTCGGCTCTACCAAAATAATTGTATCTTTCTCCTCAAGCTGCATTACTTCATGTGCTCTTAAATTAACATCACTAACTATTATCCAAGTTTAAATCCAAGGGTGCATACTGAAATGATAGGCGCAACTCTAGAACCAATATAATCTCTATTGGCTCTTCTGAACAAACACAAAAAACTACTACAAGTGAATAGCGACTACATAACTTCACTTCTACTGATCATCAAACTCTATGTCCATGAATGTAACATCACTAACATTTCTCCATCATATATCCAAGCACACAAGGCTCCATGATAACTGTACGGACAACTATACATAGAACACTACCTGTTACTCTATCAGGAACACTACTGACACAAGCTACTCTATAACTGTCTATACTAATAGTTAACCTCTATGCCCATGATATCACACTAATAATATGTCCATGCAACATATATTGAAAGCTAACTTCATAAGAATTCCATCCATGCTACTTACCATATGTTGTGATCAATGAAAAACATACAGTCAGTACTGGCATGCTGGCAAATCTCCAACAATCTCCCCCTTTGGCATTGATGGAAACATATGGAATGAAAAAATCCACCAATACAAATGAATAATTCTTTTATAACATTCTCCATTTCCTCTTGAAAACTCCCCCAAAGATGAGTCCTCCATCTGTTGCAATATTCTTCAACATTCTCCATTTCGTCAATTGAACTGTTGTCATAACTGAATGTTTCTCCCCCTTAGTATATTACTCCTCCTTTTACTTCTATTTTTCATGACTATATATTACTCCTCCTTTGACATCAATGGAAAAGGGTGCCAAATAGTTTAAGCACTGGTACTACTCTAGAAGTAGAGTAGTCAACCATCCATCAGTTCCTAAGGACTGATGCTTTTCCTTCTTTCTTCTATGAAGAATCAGGGAAGGGAATTACTCCCATCTTTTCCCTAAGATACTCAAGAGTATCCTTAGGAAAGGGCTTTGTGAATATGTCTACTAATAGATCTTTAGTACTTACATAGTCCACCTTGAATTCTTTCTCTACCACTTTTTCTCTTAGGAAGTGATACTTGATCTCAATGTGCTTTGTCTTTGCATGCATCACATGGTTCTTTCGTAAGGAAACTCAGGTGCGCAAACAACTTCCTACGCTAATCTCTGATAGGAGAGTATTGTGAAAATTCTTATAAATCCTTACAATTTCAGATTCGTTAACTACTTTAACAAAGATATTGCAACCACATACCATACATATAGAAAAATAGAGAATGACACAATGATATACCCTGAGGAAAACTTTTTGGTAAAAAACCCCAGCACTCCAAAACCTACAAATTGTATTATCTTCAACACAAAGATTACAATACACTTACAATGCAAGTTCTTTCAGGAAATGAGAGACAAAGCCAACAAGACTTAAATTTTGTTATATCTCTCCCATAGGAGCAGCATCATATATATAGACTCCTCTAGACCCAAAAATAGGCACAACCACCAAGACCCATGCACAAAGCCACATGTACACAGTTGTTACATGTAATCTCAAGAATAGGCGTCCATCCCTAGAATAGACTATGACAACTTGTCATAGAATCTACCAAAAATAACGATCACAAGAGAAGTGTAAGAGAATCTATCATACCAACCTATTTTTGGCATATTCTCTTACACACACCAACCACTTCTTCTTGGGCGCCCAAATAGGCCCAAGTCATAAGATGCTCTTACACCTATCATAGCACATTCCTTAAATAGTTCTTACACGTCATAGAAATCTATCATGACCGTTTCAGTCATGATCTCCTTATGCACAAGATGCCGACAAATCAAGTGGAGTGACACATCAACATGCCAACTAGACATGTACACTCAAACTTAATTACATTATTTGCAAAAAATACATTTACAAAACAAATAATAAGAATAGGAATTATCCAAGGTTGAGACACCTTATTCCTAACATTCTCCCACTTGTCAAACACCTTGTAAGAGCAACATGAACATAATAGGAACTTTAACCGCTATAAGCCAAAAGGCCCATAGACTCCGAACACCATCTGAACTTCTCAGTGCCCACTGGTTTCATTAATGCATCTGCAACATTCTTCACAGTATCTACCTTCTCCAAATTTACCTTTCCATCTTCCACCATATCTCTCACAAAGTGAAACTGCACATCAATGTTCTTCGTTCTGGCATGGAAAGTTGAATTCTTTGCAAGGAAAATAGCGCTCTGACTGTCACACCAAATAGTAATCTGTTCTGCATCAACACCAACATCAAAAAACAATCTTCTAAGCCAAATGGCTTCTTTACAAGCATGAGTAGAAGCCATGTACTCAGCTTCTGTAGTGGACAAAGCAACCATAGGTTGTCGCTTACTCATCCAACTAATGGCACCACCAAACATAGTGAACACATAAGTGTTAGATTTGACAAACATCAAATCATCCCAAGAACACCTGCATGCAAGACTGTCACAAAGAAGAAGGAAAAAGACAGAAAGCTGTGGCGGCCAAAAGGCCAGAGATAGGAAAATCATTGTGATAGAAAAAGCTTCTATTAACAAAATGAAATTACAATACAATCTCCTTATTGAAATGAAAGAAGTGAATCCTTATAAAAGGAAACACGAAACCCTAAAGGCTAAAACCCTAAAGAATTATAAAGCGCCTAAGTGAAACTTAAGCCTAGAGTATGATAAACTAATAATTAAATGATTTAATTATTAGCTAACATAAGACTACTCTAACAATAAGCACTGGTGGATCTCCTGCTGTCAATATCACCTGCCCAATCTGAATCCACAAACCCACGAATACAAACTGAATGCAGAGATACATAAGAGTTACCATGATAACATATGGAGTAATCTGATGTACCCCTCAAATATCTGAATAATCACTTAACTGCATCCCAATGTACCCATCCAGGATTAGCCATAAACTGACTCAGGACTCCCACTGCTTGGGCAATGTCTAGTCTAGTACAGACCATAGCATACATAAGACTACCAAATTCACTAGCATAAGGTACTCTACTCATGTCCACCTCACTAGGAGATTTTGGACAATCATCTATAGATAACTTTGTTCCCACAGAAATAGGAACACATAGTGGTCTACAATCTGCCATGCTGAACCTGTCTAACACAGACTTCACATACTTACTCTGACTCAACTAAAGTTTTCTGTTAGACTTGTCTCTACTAATTTCCATACCCAAGATGTATTTAGCTGCCCCAAGATCTTTCATCTCAAACTGTGCTGACAACTGAGATTTAAAATTAGAAATCATACCCTTACCCTTCCCAAATACCAACATATCATCAACATATAATGAAACAATAAGAAGGCGATCATTTTCAACTCTAAAATAAACACAATGATCTAATTTTGATCTTACAAATCCAATTGAAAACACAAAGGCATCAAACTTAAGGTACCACATCCTAGGAGATTGCTTCAAACCATATAGAGATTTCTTTAATCTGCAAACTAAGGATTCTTTACCTTTAACAATGTAGTGCTCAGGTTGTGACATATAAATCTCTTCCCCCAAATCACCATGAAGGAAAGCTATCTTCACATCCATCTATTCTATTTCTAAATCATATGATGCAGCAAGAGATAATAGAAATCTAATGGATGTCAACTTTGCAATAGGAGAGAATATTTCACCATAATCTATTCCCTCTACCTATGAATATCCCTTTGCAACCAATCTAGCTTTATACCTTTCAACACTGCCATCTGCACAGAATTTCTTCTTGAACACCCATTTACAGCCAATAGATTTTCTTCCTTTAGGCAAAGGTACAAGGTCCCAAGTTTTGTTTTTCTCCAATGAAGCCATCTCATCATCCATAGCCTCAATCTAGGAACCTGCATCTTCCTTGCCCAAAGCCTCTTTCACAGATCTAGGCTCATCAATGTTAGTAATCAAAGCAAAGGCACAACTGGAATCTAACATAGAATAACCAAACCTTTCTAGTTGCTTTCTTTCTCTCCTAGATCTCCTCAAGGGCTGCGGTTGAGGTTGTTCTTCCTCTTCTTCTAAACTATCAGAGCTACTAGGGCTCTCCTCATCATTAGGCCCAACATGGTCTCTCTGTTCAGTCTTCTCAAGGGTAGGACGCAATTGAACATCTTTTTCCTTTTCTTTTTCATCTGGTTGTAGCACAATAGGAGAAGATGTTAGCTCTCTAAAAATAATATTTCTACTATACAACACCTTACTAGTCACAGGATCCCAAAGCTTTTATCCTTTCAAACCAGCACTGTATCCGATGAAAATACATTTAACAGCTTTGTTTTCCAACTTAGATATTTTCTCCTTTGGAACATGTGCATAAGCTTCACAACCATAAACATGAATGTGTCTAATTGAAGGATTCTTACCAGACCACACCTCCATGGGTGTCTTACCAACAAGGGCTAAGGTAGGAGATCTGTTAACTAGATAGCAAGCAGTGGCCACAGCTTCGGCCCAAAACCTTTGTTCTAAACCAGCTCCACTAAGCATACTCCTAACCTTCTCCATCAGTGTCCTGTTCATTCTCTCTGCAACTCCATTTTCCTATGGGGTATAAGGAGTTGTCTTATGCCTCTCGATACCTTGTTCTTTACAGAACTGTTCAAACTCTGCTAAGCAAAACTCACCACCATTGTCAGTTCTCACACACTTAATCTTCTTACTAGTCTGATTCTCTACAAGAGCTTTAAATTCCTTAAACCGACTAAAGACTTGTGTATTACTTTTAAGGAAATAAATCCACGTCCTTCTACTGTAATCATCTATGAAAGATACAAAAAATATAGACTTGGAGATTGAAGGAACTTTTACAAGACCAAATACATCAGAATGAATAAGATCCAAAACATCAGAAAATTTGTGAGAACTAGAGTAAAACTGAACACGATTTTGTTTACCATAGACATAGTGTTCACAGAAGTCAAACTCAAGATTGCAATCATTTAACCCCTCAACGAGATTTTTATTTTTCAGGGTTCTGAGACCCTTTTCACCAATGTGGTCAAATCTCATATGCCACAACATTGTCTTTTCTGCAGGAAGCTTAGCTTCCAAAGTGTTTGCACTACCATCAGAACCAATAGCCACAGACTTCTTCACTGCTTGTTTAGATGGTGAGGAAGAAGAACTATTACATAGAGGAATACATGCATCTAGCTGAAATAAGGTACCTCTCCTAGTACCCCTTGCAAGCACTATCGATCCTCTCATCATCTTGCATCCTTCTTTCAAAAAAACAACTTGCACACCTACATCATTCAACATACTTACAGATAATAGGTTTCATGCCAAACTTGGAATGTGCATAACTCTGTTGATTCTCTTTACTCATCCATCAGGAAATTTGATAGTGACCCTTCCGCATCCAACTATCTTTAGGTGAGAATCATCACCCAAGTACACCTTTCCACCATCGAACTCTTCATATTTTCAAAACCAGTTTTGATGAGAGGTCATGTGAAAAGATGCACCCAAGTCAACCAACCACACATCATCAGATGCATGGGCTACCAAAGCTATGATGAATGCATCACCATCTTCTTGAGATCTTTCTGAAGCTGAATCTGAACCTTTCTTCTTCTTCTTTGACTCTTTGCAGTCTTTACGGAAGTGCCCAGATTTATCACAGTTCCAAAATTTTGCCTTGGACTTATTGGAAGTCTTTGACTTCCCACGGGATTTGGATCTACCCTTATTGTCAGAATTATTGTCATTTTTCTTCCCTCTTTCAGTGGATCTCCCACGAACAGCAAGGGCTTCTTTTTTTGAAATGGAAGCCTTTCTCCGCATCTCCTCTGATAGCAGCGAAGACACCACATCATCCATTTTGAAGGTGACTAAAGTGCTTCCAAGAGCCATCACAAGATGGTCCCATGAATCCAGTAAAGAACAAAAAAGTGTGTAGCAATGATCCTCCTCCTCTAACATGACACCAGCTGATGTCAATTGTGCATCCATCAGATTAAATGCATTTAAATGATCCATTAAGGATCTGTTAGGAATAAGGTGTCTCAACCTTGGATAATTCCTATTCTTATTATTTGTTTTGTAAATGTATTTTTTGCAAATAATGTAATTAAGTCTGAGTGTACATGTCTAGTTGGCATGTTGATGTGTCACTCCACTTGATGTGTTAGCATCTTGTGCATAAGGAGATCATGACTGAAATGGTCATGACGGATTCTTATGATGCATAAGAACTATTTAAGGAATGTGCTATGACAGGTGTAAGAGCATCTTATGACTTGGGCCTATTTGGGTGCCCAAGAAGAAGTGATTGGTGTGTGTAAGAGAATATGCCAAAAATAGGTTGGTATGACAGATTCTCTTACACTTCTCTTGTGACCGTTATTTTTGGCAGATTCTATGACAAGATGTCATAGTCTATTCTAGGGATGGATGCCTATTCTTGGGATTGCATGTAACAACTGTGTACATGTGGCTTTGTGCATGGGTCTTGGTGGTTGTGCCTATTTTTAGGTCTAGAGGAGTCTCTATATATGATGCTGCTCCTATGGGAGAGATATAACAAAAAAGTTAAGTCTTGTTGGCTTTGTCTCTCATTTCCTGAAAGAACTTGCATTGCAAGTGTATTGTAATCTTTGTGTTGAAGATAATACATTGTGCAGGTTTCAGAGTGCTGGGGTTTTTTATCGAAAGGTTTTCCCCAGGGTATATCGTTGTGTCATTCTCTATTTTTTTGTATGCATTGTATGTGGTTGCAATATCTTTGTTAAAGTAGTTAACGAATCTGAAATTGTAAGGATTTATAAGAATTTGCACAATACTCTCCTATAGAGATTAGCGTAGGAAGCTATTTCCGCACTTGAGTTTCCTTACAAGTGGTATCAGAGCTTGATCAACTTTTGATCCTAGTTGTTGGGTAGGGTTTTTTGAGCTGATCTCAAGTTTGAGTGGGAGTTTTTTGCAGAGCATTCTGAATCCTATTTGTAGATTGAGATGGTAAGTTCATCATATGGAAGAATGGAGGTGGAGAAATTTAATGGCACTAATTTTGAGTTGTGGAAACTCAAGATGGAAGACATGTTAGAAGATCATGACCTATGGGAAGTGACTTCAAGTGCTACAAGACCAGCAACTATAGCTCAAGCAAATTGGGATATCAAAGACTGTAAAGCTAAGGGTCTCATAAGACTCTGTTTAACCGATGTAATCCTTTTGAATGTTCTAGATGAGAAAACCGCAAATAGTTTGTGGGAAAGACTTGGGGCTGTGTATCAGGCTAAATCTCAGGTGAACAAGTTGTTCCTGAGGAAGAAGTTGTACTCTCTATGAATGGAGGAAGGTGGATCCTTAACGGATCATTTAAATGCATTTAATCTGCTAAATGCCCAATTGACATCATCTGGTGTCAAGTTAGAGGAGGAAGATCGTTGTTACACACTTTTGTGTTCTTTACCAGATTCATGGGACCATCTTGTGATGGCTCTCGAAAGAACTTTAGTCACCTTCAAAATGGATGATGTGGTGTCTTCGCTGCTATCAGAGGAGATGCAAAGAAAGGCTTCCATTTCAGAAAAAGAAGCCCTTACTGTTCGTGGGAGATCCACTAAAAGAGGGAAGAAAAATGACAATAAGTCTGACAATAAGGGTAGATCCAAATCCCGTGGGAAGTCAAAGACTTCCAATAAGTCCAAGGCAAAATGTTGGAACTATGATAAATCTGGGCACTTCCGTAAAGACTGCAACGAGTCGAAGAAGAAGAAGAAAGGTTCAGATTCAACTTCAGAAAGATCTCATGAAGATGGCGATGCATTCATCGCAGCTTTGGCAGCCCATGCATCTGATGATGTGTGGTTGGTTGACTTGGGTGCATCTTTTCACATGACCTCTCATCGAAATTGGTTCTGAAAATATGAAGAGTTCGATGGTGGAAAGGTGTACTTGGGTGATGATTCTCACCTAAAGATAGTTGGACGCAGAAGGGTCACTATCAAATTTCCTAATGGACGAGTAAAGGGAATCAACGGAGTTATGCACATTCTGAGTTTGGCACAAAACCTATTATCTCTAAGTATGCTGAATGATGTAGGTGTGCAACTTGTTTTTTTGAAAGAAGGATGCAAGATGATGAGAGGATCGATAGTGCTTGCAAGGGGTACTAGGAGAGGTACCTTATTTCAGCTAGATGCATGTATTCCTCTATGTAATAGTTCTTCATCCTCACCATCTGAACAAGCAGTGAAGAAGTCTGTGGCTATTGGTTCCGATGGTAGTGCAAACATTTTGGAAGCTAAGCTTCCTGCAGAAAAGACAATGTTGTGGCATATGAGATTTGGCCACATTGGTGAAAAGGGTCTCAGAACCCTAAAAAATAAAAATCTCATTGAGGGGTTAAATGATTGCAATCTTGAGTTTGACTTCTACGAACACTATGTCTATGGTAAACAAAATTGTGTTCAGTTTTACTCTAGTTCTCACAAATCTTCTGATGTTTTGGATCTTATTCATTCTGATGTATTTGGTCCTGTAAAAGTTCCTTCAATCTCCAAGTCTGTATTTTTTGTATCTTTCATAGATGATTACAGTAGAAGGATGTGGATTTATTTCCTTAAAAGTAAGACACAAGTCTTTAGTCGGTTCAAGGAATTTAAAGCTCTTGTAGAGAATCAGACTAGTAAGAAGATTAAGTGTGTGAGAACTGGCAATGGTGGTGAGTTTTGCTCAGCAGAGTTTGAACAGTTCTGTAAAGAACAAGGTATCGAGAGGCATAAGATAACTCCTTATACCCCACAAAAAAATGGAGTTGCAGAGAGAGTGAACAGGACACTGATGGAGAAGGCTAGGAGTATGCTTAGTGGAGCTAGTTTAGAACAAAGGTTTTGGGCCGAAGCTGTGGCCACTGATTGCTATCTGGTTAACAGATCTCCTACATCAGCCCTTGTTGGTAAGACACCCATGGAGGTGTGGTCTGGTAAGAAGCCTTCAATTAGACATCTTCATGTTTTTTGTTGTGAAGCTTATGCACATGTTCCAAAGGAGAAAAGATCTAAGTTGGAAAACAAAGCTATTAAATGTATTTTCATCGGATACAGTGCTGGTGTGAAAGGATACAAGCTTTGGGATCCCGTGACTAGTAAGGTGTTGTATAGTAGAAATGTTATTTTCAGAGAGCTAACATCTTCTCCTATTGTGCTACAACCAGATGAAAAAGAAAAGGAAAAAGATGTTGTTCAGTTGCCTCCTACCCCTGAGAAGACTGAACAGAGAGACCATGTTGGGTCTAATGATGAGGAGAGCTCTAGTAGCTCTGATAGTTCGAAAGAAGAGGAAGAACAACCTCAACCTTAGCCCTTGAGGAGATCCAAGAGAGAAAGAAAGCAACTAGAAAGGTTTGGTTATTCTATGTTAGATTCCAGTTGTGCCTTTGCTTTGATTACTAACATTGATGAGCCTAAATCTATGAAAGAGGCTTTGGGCATGGAAGATGTAGGTTCCTGGATTGAGGCTATGGATGATGAGATGGCTTCATTGAAGAAAAAAAAAACTTGGGACCTTGTACCTTTGCCTAAAAGGAGAAAATCTGTTGGCTGTAAATGGGTGTTCAAGAAGAAATTCTATGCAGATGGCAGTGTTGAAAGGTATAAAGCTAGATTGGTTGCAAAGGGGTATTCACAAGTAGAGGGAATAGATTATGGTGAAATATTCTCTCCTATTGCAAAGTTGACATCCATTAGATTTCTATTATCTCTTGCTGCATCATATGATTTAGAGATAGAACAGATGGATGTGAAGACAACTTTCCTTCATGGTAATTTGGAGGAAGAGATTTATATGTCACAGCCTGAGCACTACATTGTTAAAGGTAAAGAATCCTTAGTTTGCAGATTAAAGAAATCTCTATATGGTTTGAAGCAATCTCCTAGGATGTGGTACCTTAAGTTTGATGCCTTTGTGTTTTCAATTGGATTTGTAAGATCAAAATCAGATCATTGTGTTTATTTCAGAGTTGAAAATGATCGCCTTCTTATTGTTGCATTATATGTTGATGATATGTTACTGTTTGGGAAGGGTAAGGGTATGATTTCTGATTTTAAATCTTAGTTGTCAGCACAGTTTGAGATGAAAGATCTTGGGGTAGCTAGGTACATCTTGGGTATGGAAATCAGTAGAGACAGGTCTAACAAAAAACTTTGGTTGAGTCAGAGTAAGTATGTGAAGTCTGTGTTGGACAGGTTCAGCATGGCAGATTGTAGACCACTATGTGTTCCTATTTCTATGGGAACAAAGTTATCTGTAGATGATTGTCCAAAATCTCCTAGTGAGGTGGAGGACATGAGTAGAGTACCATATGCTAGTGCATTTGGTAGTCTTATGTAGGCTATGGTCTGTACTAGACCAGACATTTCCCAAGTAGTGGGAGTCCTGAGTCGGTCTATGGCTAATCCTGGACGGGTACATTGGGATGCAGTTAAGCGAGTATTCAGATATTTGAGGGGTACATCAGATTACTCCATATGTTATCATGGTAACTCTTTTGGATCTCCGCATTCAGTTTGTATTCATGGGTTTTTGGATTCAGATTGGGTAGGTGATATTGACAGTAGGAGATCCACTAGTGCTTATGTGTTCACTATGTTTGGTGGTGCCATTAGTTGGATGAGTAAGCGACAACCTGTGGTTGCTTTGTCCACTACAGAAGCTAAGTACATGGCTGCTACTCATGCTTGTAAAGAAGCTATTTGGCTTAGAAGATTGTGTTCTGATGTTGGTGTTGATGCAGAATAGATTACTATTTGGTGTGACAGTCAGAGTGCTATTTGCCTTGCAAAGAATCCAGCTTTCCATGCCAGAACGAAGCACATTGATGTGCAGTTTCACTTTGTGAGAGATATGGTGGAAGATGGAAAGGTAAATTTGGAGAAGGTAGATACTGTGAAGAATGTTGCAGATGCATTAACAAAACCAGTGGGCACTGAGAAGTTCAGATGGTGTTCGGAGTCTATGGGCCTTTTGGCCTATAGTGGTTAAAGTTCCTGTTATGTTCCTGTTGCTCTTACAAGGTGTTCAACAAGTGGGAGAATGTTAGGAATAAGGTGTCTCAACCTTGGATAATTCCTATTCTTATTATTTGTTTTATAAATGTATTTTTTGCAAATAATGTAATTAAGTGTGAGTGTACATGTCTAGTTGGCATGTTGATGTGTCACTCCACTTGATGTGTCGGCATCTTGTGCGTAAGGAGATCATGACTGAAATGGTCATGACAGATTTCTATGACGCGTAAGAACTATTTAAGGAATGTGCTATGACAGGTGTAAGAGCATCTTATGACTTGGGCCTATTTGGGTGCCCAAGATGAAGTGATTGGTGTGTGTAAGAGAATATGCCAAAAATAGGTTGGTGTGATAGATTCTCTTACACTTCTCTTGTGACCATTATTTTTGGTGGATTCTATGACAAGTTGTCATAGTCTATTCTAGGGATGGACGCCTATTCTTGGGATTGCATGTAACAATTGTGTACATGTGGCTTTGTGCATGGGTCTTGGTGGTTGTGCCTATTTTTGGGTCTAGAGGAGTCTATATATATGATGCTACTCCTATGGGAGAGATATAATGAAAAAGTTAAGTCTTGTTGGCTTTGTCTCTCATTTTTTGAAAAAACTTGCATTGCAAGTGTATTGTAATCTTTGTGTTGAAGATAATACATTGTGCAGGTTTTGGAGTCATGGGGTATTTTACCGAAAGGTTTTCCTCAGGGTATATCATTGTGTCATTCTCTATTTTTCTGTATGCATTGTATGTGGTTGCAATATCTTTGTTAAAGTAGTTAACGAATCTGAAATTGTAAGGATTTATAAGAATTTGCACAATACTCTCCTATAGAGATTAGCGTAGGAAGCTGTTTCCACACCTGAGTTTCCTTACAAGATCTACCTTCCTCCATTCATAGAGAGTACAACTTCTTCCTCAGGAACAACTTGTTCACCAGAGATTTGGCCTGATACACGGCCGCAAGTCTTTCCCACAAACTATTTGCAGTTTTCTCATCTAGAACATTCAGAAGGACTGCATCGGTTAAACAGAGTCTTATGAGACCATTAGCTTTACGATCTTTGATATCCCAATCTACTTGAGGTATAGTTGCTGGTCTTGTAGCACTTGAAGTCACTTCCCATAGGTCACGATCTTCTAACATGTCTTCCATCTTGAGTTTCCACAACTCAAAATTAGTGCCATTAAATTTCTCCACCTCCATTCTTACATATGATGAACTTGCCATCTCAATCTGCAAATAAGATTCAGAATGCTCTGCAAAAAACTCCCACTCAAACTTGAGATTAGCTAAAAAAACCCTACCCAACAACTAGGATCAAAAGTTGATCAAGCTCTGATACCACTTGTAAGGAAACTCAGGTGCGAAAACAACTTCCTACACTAATCTCTGATAGGAGAGTATTGTGAAAATTCTTATAAATCCTTACAATTTCAAATTCATTAACTACTTTAACAAAGATATTGCAACCACATACCATACATATAGAAAAATAGAGAATGACACAATGATATACCCTGAGGAAAACCTTTCGGTAAAAAACCCTAGCACTCCAAAACCTGCACAATGTATTATCTTCAACACAAAGATTACAATACACTTGCAATGCAAGTTCTTTCAGGAAATGAGAGACAAAGCCAACAAGACTTAACTTTTGTTATATCTCTCCCATAGGAGCAGCATCATATATATAGAATCCTCTGGACCCAAAAATAGGCACAACCACCAAGACCCATGCACAAAGCCACATGTACACAATTGTTACATGCAATCCCAAGAATAGGCATCCATCCCTAGAATAGACTATGATAGCTTGTCATAGAATCCACCAAAAATAACGGTGACAAGAGAAGTGTAATAGAATATATCATACCAACCTATTTTTGGCATATTCTCTTACACACACCAACCACTTCTTCTTGGGCACCCAAATAGGCCCAAGTCATAAGATGCTCTTACACTTGTCATAGCACATTCCTTAAATAGTTCTTACGTGTCATAGGAATCCGTCATGACCGTTTCAGTCATAATCTCCTTATGCACAAGATGCCAACACATCAAGTGGAGTGACACATCAACATGCCAACTAGACATGTACACTCACACTTAATTACATTATTTGCAAAAAATACATTTACAAAACAAATAATAAGAATAGGAATTATCCAAGGTTGGGACACCTTATTCCTAACATCTTTGACATGTTGACGGTGTTAGTGTTATCATATTGAATAACAATAGGATAATCAATTTGAATTCCAAAGTCCTTTATCATATGCTTGATCCAAACAATTGTAGAATAATTCAAGGCTACTGCAACATACTCTACTTTTGGTATTGACTGAGAAATACAATTTTGTTTCTTGCTTGTCCAAGTGACAAGTCTATCACCAAGAAACACTGCTCCATCTAATGTACTCTTCCTGGCATCAAGTCATCGTACCCAATCAACATCAATTTACACATGAAGGTCAACATTTTTTGAATTAGGATACCATAGACCATAGTCTATAGTGCCTTGCAGATATCTGAATATCCTTTTTACTTCTATGAGGTGACTTTGTTTAGGCTTTGTTACAAATCTTCCAACTATGCCAACTGCATTGGAAATGTCTGGTCTGGTCCGAGTAAGATAAATAAGTTTTCCAATCATAGACTTGTACAATGTTATATCTACTACTGGTGAGTCATCTTCTTTTGTAAGCTTGCATCCAGTTATCATAGGTGTCCATACTGGCTTACAATCATCCATATTGAATTTCTTCAATATCTCTTTCACATACTTTGACTGATTAATGAAAATTCCTTTCTCTATCTGTTGTACATTCAATCCCAAAAAGTATTTAATAGTTCCAATCATGCTCATCTCAAATTCACTCTGCATCTCTTTAGCAAATTTAGCACTGAGTTTGTCATTACCTCCAAAGATAATGTCATCAACAAATATAGCTAGAAGTAGTAGTCCTTCAGATGTCTCTCTTATGAATAGGTTACAAGCTGCTGCTCCTTTCTTGAATCCAATCTTTGTTAGATATCTATCAAGTCTCTCATACCAAGCTCTAGGGGCTTGCTTAAGTCCATAGAGGGCTTTCTTCAATCTTCATACCATATCAGATCTGTTTGATAGAGTAAATCCTTCTGGCTGCTTAATATATACTTCTTCTTTTAATTCACCATTCAGGAATGCTGACTTGACACCCACCTGATAAACTTTGAACTTTTTGAATGTTGCATAAGCTAGAAACAACTTAATAGCTTCTAATCTTCTCACTGGTGCAATTGTGTCTGAATAATCAATGCCTTCTCTTTGCGCATATCCCTTAAATACTAACCTTGCTTTATTTCTTACTATTGTACCATCTTCATTCATCTTGTTTCTAAATATCCACTTTGTTCCAATCACATTCTTATCACTAGGTCATGTGACCAGTTCCCAAGTGTCATTCTTAATAATCTGATCAAGTTCTTCTTTCATAGCATCATGCCAATCTAAGTCATTACATGCATCTTCAACACTTAAGGGTTCAATCTGAGATAGTAAGCATACTGCCTCATTGCTCGCTAATTTCTTTGCTTGTGATCTTGGTAAGACTTTGCCGCTCTGATCTCCAATGATGTCTTTCTTGGAATGGTTTCTAGATGTAAACTTTGGAACTTTAGGTGATATTGTCTCATCTTCCTTAGGAGTTTCTTCTTCACTTGTCTTAGGGTCATTGAATAACACATCAATATTGTCAAACATTTCTTCAATAACTATCTCACTAGTGGAGGGTCTGGGTTCTTCTTCAATCATGGGTGAGTAATCATGATATCTTTCTTGAACCATGAATTTTTCATCAATCTTAACATGAGCACTTTCAATGATCTTTTTAAATCTTAAATTGAAACATCTATAAGCTTTAATTTTAGTAGATTAACCAAGGAAAATACCTTCTATTAGAATAACTAAGAGGGGGGTGAATCAGTTAATCACTGTCCCAATACAAAATGTATAATCCAAAAACAAATACTTCAATTTTTGCTTCTCGGTAACTTAAAATACTTTTACTGTCTGTGCTTTTATTGATTATCAGTCTAATAACATATAGTAGTTACTGATGAAATCAAATATGCAACATGTAAATATGACATCAAAACAAACATCACAATCAACACATAAGAGATTTAACATGGAAACCCCATGAAGGGAAAAACCACCTGGGACCGGCAACCAAAAATATTCACTCTTCTGAAGTGAGGTTAGTGAAGACCCAACCTTGTTAAAGGTTACAAACACACTGTTAGGTGTGACCTTGTTAGAGGATTTAAGACCAACCGTTATCGTCCAACCAACAGTCACTCTGGGGTTGACAGGATAACAATGTTCATTTTATGAATGATACATAATAAGACTTTCTTAGTCCACTCGGTTAAGAGATTTATGTAAAATGGTTAAGTATGTAACAATAGGTGATATGATCTATTACAACTTCAATTGCAAATATACAGATCAATGTTCAGCTCATACAAATCTTTCTGATCAATGTAATGTATTTCTGATTCAACAATATATCAACTTACTGTCCATCAGTAATCACTCTTTGTCACTCAGTAATGCTCTGAAGTAGGGTTCTCCTTAACCAGTATGATTAGAATGCATGAAAACTTGTTCATGTGATGATTCTGTAGTTTCCTTTTCTTTCAGCATCACAGTCATTATGAAATCTCCAGTCTCTTATATAGACATGTAAACCATTTTCTTCTGCTCCACCAGATTTTTTTGCTTAATCATCTTCATTAATTTTGCCTCTTAAACATACCTCGACACTTGTGTCAATAAAACATTTGATTCTCATCCATTAGATCTTTCCTAAATTTTGTTAGTTGTCGATCTGTGTAACAAACATTATTTGTTACCTCAAAATCATACACTTTCTAGCTCATCAATCTTATTGGCTAAACTAATCATTTAGTTCATTATGTTCTTCTTTGTTAACAAAGAAATGTGTTGGTGAACACATGCTCAGTTTATACTGTGCTTGGTATACACTACACTCTGTCAGTGTATACTGAAATGCTTCATCAACTGACAACACTGCTTTGTGTCTTTCAACTCTTTTCTTCATAATAGATGAATGAAACATAATCAAGTCAATATCATAAGGTCATAGACTCATCAACAAGTTACTCAATGTATTCCTTAGCCTCATCTGTCATATCCATCTTCCTCATGTAGATATTTCTATTCTTCATCTCTTTTACTCCTTTTTTACAGATGTTTCGGTATAGTAACTTATAAGATAAGTGTTGTCAAACTAGTTGACATCAATGACAACATAATAATTATTTAATCATATTACATATCTAATCAATCAGCTCAGTGATCTTAAATCATAGATTCTTCAATCAGGTTCTAAATCAGTTGTAGTTCATCAATCTCTCCCTTTGGCATTGATGGAAACTCAAGAAATATGAAATATACCATACACATACCAAACATGTATTCTACAACTCTGTGAACAAAATGCTATACAAGCTCTCCCTAGCTTAATATGTTTAATCACTATGTTACTCAACAACATTACAAATGCAACTTTGCCATTCTACAAATATGATCTTTTCTGCTCTTAGATTCCTTCTTCTATTCTCAGTAACTGATCTTCAGTGCTCTCCCTTTCTTCAATTTGTCTCTCCCTCAGATAGTTCTCATTGGTGCATATTGTTTCATATTGTTTATCTCTCCCTTTGACAACAATGCCAAAGAAACAAATAAATAAATATCTCTTCAATAGCCAAGTAACTCTCTATTTTCCGATGCATACTCTATATCTCTGTATACTGATATGCCAATCTGTTCCAGTATTTTTCACAACCTTAGACATGATCCAAAGTGTGAACTATGTTGCATCAACATGTATGATCTTCTGATAAGATTAGGCTGATGCAACATCTGGATCACCTTAGTGACTAGTAGATAGGGGACGGACCCCTAGTCTAGTCCTCAAGTACTCAAATGTATCCTTCAATAGAGCCTTTGTAAATATATCTGCAAGTTGTTCTTTTGATGTAACAAAATCTAGCTTAACCTGCTTCTCTTGTACTTGTTCTCTCAAGTAGTGATACTTAATTTATATATGATTTGTCTTAGATTGCATCACTAGATTCTTTGAAATGTTTATTTCACTGGTGTTATCACAGTATATAATCACTAGCTCAGTGATTATCTCATTCATAACTTCCAGAACTTGCTTAATATATGCAATGTTTGAATAGTTTGTAGCAGCAACAACATACTCTACTTCGGCTATAGATTGAGAAATGAAAGCCTGCTTCTTACTTGTCTAGGTAACAAGTCTTTCACCAAAGAAAAATGCTCCTCCAGTGGTACTTTTTTTGTCATCCATATTTCCAGCCCAATCAACGTCGGTATAGACTCTGAGTTCAAACTTTCCTTCCTTAGGATACCATAATCCATAATCCTCTATTTTCTTTAGGTATCTTAAGATTCTTTTAATAGCAACCATGTGTGATTTTCTAGGATTAGCAGAAAATCTAGCAACTATTCCCACAACATGTGCTATGTCTAGTCTACTGTGAACTACATACATTAATTTACCAATCATTGATCAATACAATGTCTAGTTTACCTCTGTAGTTTCATCTTCCTTAGTTAGTTTACATCCATTAGCCATCGGTGTTCCCATAGGTTTAGCATCTTCCATGCCAAATGTTTTCAATACTTCCTTGATATATTTTGATTGTGAGATGAATATCCCATCACTTTGTTGAATCACTTGTAGTCCTAGAAAGAACTTAATCTCTCCAAACATAGACATTTCAAATTCATTCCTCATTTCATTAGCAAAGGCTTTACAAATTTGATCTTGACCTCCAAATATAATGTCATCCACAAATATTTCAGCAATAAGAATTGTATCATCAGTATCTCCTTTCATATATAGATTGTTGTTCTCACCTGTTCTTACAAATCCTATACTTAACAAATAAGTATGCAGCCTCTCATACTAGGCTCTTGATGCTTGCTTCAAACCATATAAAGCTTTATGTAATCTACATACCATGTCTTTCTTTTCTAGATCAACAAACCCTTCAGGTTGTTCTATGTAGACTTCTTCAAGTATTCCATTCAGAAACGCTAACTTGACATCCATTTGATAAACCTTGAATTTCTTGTGTGTAGCATATGCAAGTAGCATTCTGACTCCTTCCAATCTAGCAATAGGTGCAAATGTTTCACCATAATCAATTCCTTCCTCCTATGCATATCCTTTGCATACCAATATAGCTTTATTTCTTGTTACTTCTCCATTCTCATTATGCTTGTTCCTAAATATCCACTTAGTATCGATAACATTCTTATCTTTAGGTTGGGGTACTAAGGTCCAAGTTTTTTTCTTCTCTATCTATTCTATTTCTTCTTTCATTGCATTAACCCATTCATCATTTTATAATGCAACTTTTACATTTTTCGGTTCATAATCACAAACTAGACATGTACCTTATCTTGCTTTACTCCTTGTTAGCATGCCAGCTTGTTTGTCTCCAATAATATGTGTTTAAGGATGATGTATTCTAACAAAACTCACCAGTATCCTATTTTTTCTTTCTTGTTCATCCTGTGTAGGTTCATTTTCTTGCTCGGTAGGGCCATCCTTCTCATCGGTTTCTCTTTCTTGTTGTTCGGTATTGTTTTCCTGCTGACCGGTTATCATAGGTTGTGACTTTGGTAGATAATCTATTTGTTCAATGTAAGTAAATCTACTGTAGTCTTCCAATTCCTTTGTACTTTCCTCTATGTTATTTTTATCAAACTCATCAACTCAGACATTAATGCTTTCAATCATTTTATTAGTAGTTTTATTTAGACACTTATATGCTTTTCTTTTACTAGAATATCCTAGAAATATCCCTTCATCACCTTTTGAGTCAAATTTACCATTTCTCTCATCTTTCAAAATAAAACATTTTCTTCCAAAAATCCTAAAATAACTTACAAAGTTTTGTGTCCAAACCACAACTCATAGGGTGTCTTGTTGGTGTCCTTCTTCGGTTGAACTCGGTTAAGAACATAAACAACCATACTGACAGCTTCCCTCTAGTATGCCTGAGCAACATTCTTTTGTAGCATTAGTGTCCTAGCACAGTCAACTATTGACCTGTTCCTTCTTTTAGCAATCCCATTCTACTGAGGTGTCTCGGTGCAGAGACCTATCTTTTAATACCATGCTCATTATAGAAATTAGTAAATTCATCAGAGATAAATTTACCTCCTCTATTAGATCTTAGGCATTTCAATTCCTTACCAGAATCTTTTTCTACCTTAGCTTTATACCACTTAAACATCTTAAATTCTTCATATTTTTCTTTTAAGAACATAATAGTCATCAATCTAGTATAGTCATCAACAAAAAGAATAAAGTATTTATCACCATAATAACTCTGAGTTCTCATAGGACCACATAGGTCGGTATGAATGAACTCAAGTATCTTCTTTGTTGAGTAGTCCTTACTTTTGAAACTAGAATTAGTCATTTTACCCTTTTGACATTCATGGCACATAACATGATCTGGTTTTGACAAGTTAGGAAGACCTCTAACTCTTTTCCTCTTACTGATCTTAATCATGTTATCAAAATTCACATGGAATAACCTTTTATGCCACAACCAAGCATCTTCAATTTTCATCATCAAGCAAGAAGACTCATCAGTATTAGGATAAAATAGATTACCTCTTGATTGTGCTCTAGTTCCAACTAGTCTTCCTCCATCATCAAAGATTTTCACTTTCTTTCTCTCAAAAGTAACTTGGTGACCTGAATTGTTTAGCTGTGCCACACTTAACAAGTTATAGTTCAGTCCATCTACCCAATAAGCATTATCACATTTTATCATATCATTTATCATCAAGGATCCTTTACCTATTACCATATAGGGTGTGTTATTACCCATCTTAATTGATCCTCCATTGTATTCTTCAAGTAGATCAAATTTCTCCTCATCACCAGTCATGTGATGTGTACAGCCACTGTCTATGATCCATGCGTTGTTTTTATTAACTTTAAATATCAATGTTTTTTCTTCATGTTTTTCTTCTTCTTCCTCCGAGTCATCTTTCATAGCAACAAATACAACTTCTACATCATCATCAAAATCAGATTTAGATTCATTATCTTCATCTATGAAACATACCTTTTCCCCTTTGTCATTACTGTCTCAGTTATCTTTGTTGTGTCGGTAGCCATTGAATCTTCTCCCATAGCTTCCTTGAGATCAGTCTTTGGTTCTATCATCATCTTTCTTATGTGGACATCTAGCAGTGATGTGGCCAATCTCTTTACAGTTAAAGCATGCCAAAGGTAGCTTAACTCTATACCTTCCTTTACCTTTGGGTAATCTTCTGGCCATAAGAGCTTCAAGTTCATTAAGATCATCATCGGTATTACTATCACTATCACCATTTTTATTATTCCTGCTAGACTTACTAATCTTCAAAGAAGACATGAAAGCAGACTCAAAAGATAGAACAACACTGTTATCAAAGTTATTTAACTCAAAGGTTGTATGTTTACCAATTAGATTGTCAAGTGTAAGTACATTACCAGATGCAAACCTTGTTTCATGAATAGCGGATATTTCGATTGCGTAAATCGGCAATAAGGTTTTGAGTACTTTGCTTACAACTATTTCTTCACTAATGACTCCATCAGATGCTCTAATAGCATGTACTACCTCTTTCAGTCTATTTGTGTATTGCACTATATTCTCACCTTTGTTCATCTTCATATCATAAAATCTTCCCCTTAAGCTTTCTACTCTAGCTCTTTTGTGTAAACTTGAGAAAGTTTATCCCACATGGCTTTTGCAGTAGTGCAGCTTTTGATATCTTCAAATTCAGCATCGGTATAGGCGGTAGAAATTTCCATCATAGTAACATTGTGTTCATGCCTGTCTTTTAGTTGATCAAGTGTCAAGGGACTAGGTGTCGGTTCTATATAGCCATTCTTCATCAATTCTAGTGCAACATTCCCAATTCCAGATATGTGCAACTTCATCCTTCTTTTCCATACTGCAAAGTTCTCTTTGTTCAGTCTTCGCACTTCCCTCTTATACATTTTGAGTTCTTTGTACTGAAGTCCTTAAAACTCTCTTCAAAGAAACCAATGCTCTGATACCAATTTTTAGAATAACTAAGAGGGGGGTGAATTAGTTAATCACTGTCCCAATACAAAATGTATAATCCAAAAACAAATACTTCAATTTTTGCTACTTGGTAACTTAAAATACTTTTACTATCTGTGCTTTTATTGATTATCAATCTAATAACATATAGTAGTTACTGATCAAATCAAATATGCAACATGTAAATATGACATCAAAACAAACATCACAATCAACACATAACACAAGAGATTTAATGTGGAAACCCTATGAAGGGAAAAACCACCTGGGTCCGGCAACCCAAAATATTCACTCTTTTGAAGTGAGGTCAGTGAAGACCCAACCTTGCTAAAGGTTACAAACACACTGTTAGGTGTGACCTTGTTAGAGGATTTAAGACCAACTGTTATCATCCAACCAATAGTCACTCTGGGGTTGATAGGATAACAATGTTCATTCTATGAATTATACATAATAAGACTTTCTTAGTCCACTTGGTTAAGAGATTTGATTGTGTACAATGGTTAAATATGTAATAGTAGGTGATTTGATGTATTAAAACTTCAATTGCAAATATACAAATCAATGTTCAGCTCATACAATTTTTTTTGATCAATGTAACATTTCCGATTCAACAATATATCAACTTATTGTCCATCGGTAATCACTCTCTAACATCACTTCATCACTAACCAAGGAAAATACCTTCATCACTTCTTGCATCAAACTTGCCTACTGCTTCATCCCTCTTGATGTAACACTTGCTTCCAAAGATTCTAATGTATTTTACTGTGGGAACATTACCAAACCATAGCTCATATGGTGTTTTGTCAGGGCCAGACCTTAATTGAATTCTATTGATGGTGTAGACTATTGTATTGACCGCATCTCTCCAATAGGTGTGAGAAACTTTTCCTTCAATCATGATGGTGTACACTATATCAAGGATGATCCTATTCCTTCTTTCTTCAATTCCATTCTGCTAAGGGCTTCTAGGTGCACTTAACTATATTTTTATGCATGTTCTTCATAGTACTCAAATAATCTATCAAAGGTGAATTCTCCTCCTCTATCTGATCTTAGACATTTTATCTTTAGTCCAAATTCATTTTCAACCTTAGCTTTGAATATATTGAACTTTTCAAATGCTTCTAACTTATCTTTCAAGAATGCAACCCACATCATTCTAGTGTAATCATCAATAAACAAAATGAAATACCTTTCACCATAGTATGATCTTGTTTGAGTTGGTCCACATAGGTCTATATGAATCAGATCCATATTGTTCTCTACTGAATTGAGCTTGCTCCTGAATGATTTTCTCACATGCTTTCCCATCACACATTCCCTGCATATGGTATCAACTAGCTTTTCTATGCTAGGTAGATCTCTTATTGCCTTTACATTTCTTATCTTAACTATGTTATCAAAATTGATATGACATAGTCTTTTATGCCACAACCAACTGTCATCTACTTAGCAACAAAACAACTAGCTTTTGGATTAAGCTAAAAAACATTACCTTTAGTCTTTGATCATGATGCAATTATTTCTCCTTCTTTGTTGTTAATAATGCACTTGTTTCTATTGAAGTCCAATCTGTAACCTTTGTCAAGTAACTGCCCAACACTTAGTACGTTATATTTCAAATTGTCAACATAAAGAACATCATCAGTACTATTCTTTCCATCTAAGGTGATGGCTCCTCTACCAATGATGGGTTTAGGAGTGCTATCTCCAAATCTAACCATGCCACCATTGTATTTGTCTAGATGAAAAAATCTATCTTTATCACCTGTCATGTGATGTGAACAACCACTATCTATAATCTAGTCTGTCCTTATATCAACTTGTGAAATCAGTGCTAGCTCTTGATTCTCGTTCTCATCTTCATGATCTATCTTATTGTTCATTTTCTCTATGATAGCAATAAATCCTATTTCTTCTTCAACTGAATCATCATCTAAAACTCCATCTCTAGCATAGTAACATTCCTTACAGTATTTAGGCTTGTAGTCATTTTTGAACTTTCTAGCTCTTAAGGAACATTTAGATGCAAAGTGACCAATCTTATTACATGAAAATCATTTAAATGGCAATTGACCTTAATATTTTCCTTTTCCTTTCTTTTCTCTTTTGGCAATCATAGAAATGAAATCATCTAGTGTTTTCTCTTCATCATCATCATCAAAATTACTAGAAGTGTTTGCAGATTTCTTACCATGAACTGTTGCTTTGAAGGCTATCTCACTTTTAGGTTTTGTCTTCAATCTTGAAATCTCAAAAGTTGAGATTTTTTTGATTAAGGTCTCTCTCTTGAAATTTGATGTAAGTTACATGGTCTAATCAAGGATGTTGATCTTGTTTTCATATTCTGGAGTAAGAGTAGTCATCAATTTGTTCATAATGTCTTCCTCTGAGATCTCTCCACCATTGTTCCTGATTCTAGTAACTCCTTCATTGATCCTTTGATTGTAAGCTCTGATGTTTTCTTCAAGCAGAATCTCTAATGCATTGTATCTTTTCTTCCATGTCTTTCTACATGCATCATTTTCTTCTTTGTCTCCTTCAAATATGTCTTCCAAGTACTTCCATATTTTTTGGGCTATATATACCTTCTTTATTTCTGAAAACTCACTATTAGATAGGGCACTGATAAGGGCTTCTTTGGCTATTGCATTCTGATGGAATAATTCTTTTTTCTTATCAGTAGCATCATCCTTTGCAAGGTCTTCTAAGGTATGGATCTTGATTGCTTTGATAGTTACATCAAAAACTTCAAAAGCAATGCACTGTAAATGAGTCACCATCTTGTTCTTCCAATCAAGATAATTCTCTCCATCAAACTTAGGACTTTCTTTTCTGAAGAATGCCATCTAATCAACCTCAAGTTGTTAAAATTTCTCTCCGAGGCACTTGGCTCTGATACCAATTGTTAGGAATAGTCCAAAGAGATAACTGAGAGGGGGGCGGAGGGGGGGGTGGTGGTGAATCAGTTATCTACAAGTTTCAATTCTTTATCCAATTAAGTATACTTAAAACATAAAGCATAAAAAAAATGAAAGAACACTTGAACACAACACCAATATTTTGGTTACGGGGAAACCCAAATAGGTAAAAACCCTAGTGGGAATTGACACCCACTAATATTTAGCACTAGTGTATTATGATCCTTGTTAGAAGATCCTTAACCCTGTTAGGAGTTGCTTTACAATATATTTAGTATAGTAGCCCTGGTCAAGGGTTGGACCCTATTAGGAGTCTTTTACAATAGTCCCTATTAGGGGAGAGGACACACTGTCTGAGAGCACAATGCTCAAAGGGGTGAAGGCTACAACCTTCTGAATAATAGATACACAATATATCTAGATCTTGGTGAACTGTGCTTAGACCTATTTTTTGGATCAGTTCCAATGTATAGCATAAATAATTTACTTGGTCACATAGACCTTCTTCTGATGGCTCAACACTTTGCACACTCTGCTCTGCTCTTCACAATCAACTATGAACCACACTCAGGAAATCACAAATGACTGCCTATAAATATCTTTCCTCTAAATGATATAATCAAGTCATCTTGTTAGAACCACCTTGAAATCATATTAGAGAATAATTCATTTGGCTCTACTAAGCACACAACATATTCTGGGACCTGTCGAATAAGATAATTGTAGACACACGCTACACACTATTAGCTCTACCAAAATAACTGTATCTTTCTCCTCAAGCTACATTACTTCATGTGCTCTAAACTAAACATCACTAACTCTTCTCCAAGCTTAAATCCAAGGGTGCATACTAAAATGATAGGTGCAACTCCAGAACCAATATAATCTTTGTCGGCTCTTCTGAACAAACACAAGAAACTACTATAGGTGAATAGCAACTGTATAACTTCACTTCTACTGATCATCAAACTCTGCATCCATGAATGTAGCATCACTAACATGTCTTCGTCATATATCCAAGAACCCAAGGCTCCATGATAAATGTATGAACAACTATACATAGAACACTACCTGTTACTTTGTCAGGAACACTGCTGACACAAGCTTCTATATAACTGTTTGTACTAACAATTAACCTCTGTGCCCATGATATCATGTTGATAACATGTCCATGAAACATATACTGAAAGATAACTTCATAAGACTTCCATGCATGCTACTTACCATATGTTGTCATCAATGAAAAACATACAATCAGTACTGGCCTACTGGAAAATCTCCAACATGAAGCTCTGTGACATAAAAAATGAAGATCATTTCAAGGAAATCATGAAAATTCTTAATGCTCATTTAAGAATGAAAAGGAGAACCATCTTGATAATGGGAGGAAACTATGAGGAAATAAATAAATAAACTGAACATGCAGTTATAAAGGTAATGACCTCCGGTCCTAGTGAGCACTCAAGTGCATCAGATCAAGTATTGGAAGATGAGCACCAGAAAAGTCCTTCACCATCACTACCACCATCAATCAACATTGAAGAGGAAACCATGAATGTGGAAGGAACAAATATCACTTTGGATAGTGAAGATAACCCATTCAACAAGCTTGAGAACATTGTTGACAATTCGGCCATGGAGCAACATGATATGATAGTGAATGAGGAAGAAAAGGAAACAAGACAAGAAGAAGAAGCAAAATAGACAAAAGAAGAAACACAAGTTAATACAGAGGTAGCATGACAAGAAGAAACACAAGAACAAGTAGCAATCAGTCCCACACCCAATGAGCAGTAGAGAAGCCATAGATTAAATCCATCTTTGCTAGTCTTGGAAGTAACAGAGAAATTACAAAATATTATAACCAGTCAGATAACTGAAGAAGATCCATAGGTCAAAGCAAAAAAAGTTGTGAAAGAATTTGACAATGAATTCACAAACACTTATCCGATATGGCTACAGTCAAAGCTCAAGAAGCCTATGAAGCTAAGATATTTTAGGATATATATCAGAATATCAGAAATGATATTGAAAATCTAGATGTTTGCATAAAGGAACTACAGAGAAGCTTGGAAAGAGGAAAATCTTTGTATAGACAATGTACAAAATTAGATGATCATGTATCTAAAATAACAGAGAAGATTAAAGAAAAAGAGGCATAAGTCCAGTCAGTAGGAAACCTCTTATCAAGTCCGTATGTGAAAATCTCTGATATTGAGAAGAAAATTAGAAAATTGGATGATGAAATAAGGATTCATAATGATGAAAATGAAAATAAATTGAGAAGATTCTCTTTATTAAGAGAGCATGTTTCAATTAAGATAAGTATTATTGAAAGTCAATTGGATGAATGTCTTACCTCTAAGACATCTTATGAGAAATTTCACTATGCAAATCTGAAGGCATGTGAAATCACATCTTATGGTTTATGTGCACTCCTTAGTGTCTTGGATGCCTTTAAGAAATCATGGAAGAAGGAGATAGAGAACATAAAGATAAAATTTGTAGATTGTGTTGCAAGCCTACTAACTTTGTAATTTTGAATTCAAAGGTAACCCTTTTTGAATAGTTTTGGCACTCTTTTTTGTCATTGTTGTCAAAGGGGGAGTGATAGAAAAAAATTGTATAGATAGTATAATATATTGTATAGATATTATGGAGGCATAATCTGAGGGGGAGTATAGATATTCAATAGATATTCAAAGATATAAGTATATTTGAAGAATTTTTGTTATGGCCACAATTTTGAAGTTTTGTAAGACTTAGCCAATTTTCTTATATGTTGCCACCAATGAAAAGGGGCAGATTGTTGGCAATTTGGTTGAGTAGGATATCAATTTTTTTTCATTATGGAAACATATAATCAATATTAAGATTGCACTATGACATAAAGCATCTATGTTAGAGTGCAAGTAAAATTGTCTAAGTATAAGCAACATTTTCCAGTCTAACCAAAGATAGTTTTGGATAGTGATGTTGGTGGAAGTAGGTTAAGTGCATGCACACTTGAACATGAGTACTTCTATGTATGAAAAAGACACATCTGGAAGCACAAGTCTGTACAACATGTACGGAAGGAGTTATTGCAAGATTACTAAGATAGAGTCAAAGCCGACTGAGCAGAGTAAGAAGACAAAACAAGTATAATAGTTAAGGGATTATTTTGTTTATCAAAATAATGACTTAACCATACAAGGGAAAACATCCTAGATGTTAACTCTTGAGAAGAAGAAGTTATTTTTGTATTTTGGAAAGAGTTTATGTTTAGTAAAGCCGACTGTAAAGTTATTAATCTTAATAACTTTTATAAATCTAAGAAGTATGTAATGCGAATGGATATGCATAATGTAATAAGATAGTGTAATGATATGATGTGAAGATATATGTTGTAAAAGAAAACAAAGAAAACTTTGTATATGAAAGCGAAGAAGCTAGAAAGCTAATCATAATAGGAAAGCTATTTGACAACAGTGAAAGGTTATGAACTTTACCTTTTTGTAATTAGATATCATTGTATATTACATGTTTGGATAGTGATCTCATCTTGTAATCATTTGATTCTGTAATACCAACTAGCAGGGTTGAGGCTTCTAACAAGGCCTAGAGTCTTTTAATCAGGACAAAGACACTATATGTATGTAATAGACTCCTAACAGGGTCAACATCCTTAACAAGATACTTTTGATTAGTGGATCAGTTGTGAGTATCATCCCCACCATGGTTTTCCCTTGGCCAAGGTTTCCTCGAGAACGTTTCCTCAAGAACAAACATGGTGTTATGAGTTCATTTGCTTTATTTCTTTGCATGTTATTTAGTTTACTTTATTTTGCAAGCATCAAGTTAATTTTTTATATCCATAATTGGGAAAAAGTAAAAGTTTATAGAATACTGATTCACCCCCCTCTCAGTATTCCCTATTTCTAACATATTACATTTGCCTATTTACTGAAGATCAGGAAGGAGTATCACCCCTAATTTACTTTTGAGTTACTCAAATGTACTCTTTGGTAATGGCTTTATGAATATGTCAACAATCTGTTCTTTTGTGGAAACATACTCTAATCTCACTTCTTTATTTTGTACATGCTACCTCAAGTAGTGATACGTGATAGCAATATGCTTTATTTTTTAGTGCATGATAGGATTCTTAGATATGTTTATTGCACTTGTACTGTCACAGTAAATTGCAATTGGTTCAGGTATCTATTCTTGGATTCCTTCAATTAGCGGTTTGATCTAGATTACCTGTGTGTAATTGATTGTTGCAGCAACATATTTAGCTTCCACTATGGATTGGGAAATGCAGTTCTAGTTCTTTCTTGTCCAAGACACAATTCTCTGTCCAAGAAAGAATGCACCACCACTTGTGCTCTTTCTATCACTAATATTACCAACCCAATCTGTATCAATGAATAACTTTATTTGGAAGCCTCCCTTGTGAGGAAACCATAGGCCATACTCTTCAGTTCCCTTTAGCTATCTAAAAATCCTCTTTACTACTATTAGGTGTGTCTCTTTTGGATTAGAAGAGAATCTTTCTACAATGCCTACTGCATGTGCTATGTCTGGTCTACTTTTTACTGCATACTATAATTTTCCTATCATAGATAGATACAATATCTCATTTACTTATTTTGCATCATCTTCCTTTGATAACTTGAGGTTAGTTATCATAGCTGTACCAACCAGTTTGGATTCTTCTAGCCCAAAGGTTTTAAGAATTTCTTTTAAATATTTAGATTGAGAAATAAAAATACCTTCCTTTAGTTGATTGAATTTTAGTCCAATGAATAATTTTATGGCTCTTACCATAGACATTTCAAATTCTTTCTTCATCTCTTTAGCAAAGGCTTTGCTCATCCTATTGTATCCTCAAAAGATGATGTCATCCACAAAATTTTTAGCAATTAGGTTCCCTTCCTTCCCAGTCTTGAGATACATATGTTGTTGTAAACTTCCTCCTCAAGTATTCCATTCATAAATGCAGACTTTACATCCATCTAGTATACTTTGAACTTTTTGTGAGTAGCATAAGAAAGAAAAAATATCACTCCTTCCAGTCTAGCCATAGGTGCAAAGGTTTCACCCTAATCCAGTCTAGTCTCCTATGCATATCCTTTGCAGACTAGTCTTTCTTTGTTCCTTATCACCTTTCCTTCTTCATTTAGCTTATTTATGTAGACCCACTTTGTCCCAATGGAATTCTTGTCCTCTTGTATTGGCACAAGAATCCATGTTTAATTCTTCTCTATTTTCTTAGTCTCTTCTTCCATGGCCTTGACCCAATTTTCATCTTTCAAAGCCTCCCTAGTGGTTTTGGGCTCTATACATGAAAATAAAGAGATATTTTCTCTAGCCTTTTTCCTGGTCAAGACATTTTCATGTTTGTCACCAATAATGTTATCAGTTGAGTGATATGTGACATACCTTGGAAGAACTAGTCTTTTTTCTTAGTCTAGTTCTTCTAGTTGAGAAATTTCTTCATAATGGTCATGAACAACTTCTTGTTCATCATCTTGAGTTGGTCTTTCATCTTTAGGTAAAACATCCTACTCCAAAGGTCTATTTTCACAGTCTTCTCTTTCATCCTCAATAGTTATTTCATTGAATTCCAAACAATTTACAGCATTGTGATCCTCCAGACTATCATATTTATTATGACTAATCTTCTCTTTTAATTCTGAATATTCATCAACCTTTACATTGATAATTTCTACTATTTTTCCCATTCTCTTATTCATACACTAGTAGGTTTTACTCTTGGTAGAATAACCTAGAAATATGCCTTCATCACTCTTCGGTTCAAATTTGCCAGAATACATATCTCTTTTAATGTAATAATTACTACCAAAAAATATGAAGTGGCCTACACTAGGAGTGTGACTGAACCATAATTCATATGGAGTCTTACTAGTTCCTTTCTTGACTTGAACACGGTTCAATGTGTAAATAGCTGTGCTGATAGATTCTCTCCAAAACTAATGAGGAAGATCCTTCTAAATCATTAGGGCTCTCACAAAGTCAATCATGTTGGAAAGTTTTCTATACTAAGGTATATGACTAGATATAGTGTTGTCATTATGGAAACAAAGTCATATAGCAGTTTGGAGTTAGCGCACTTGATGTAAAGATTCGATTAAGTGTTGAAGACTAGATAGTGTACAGAGTTCCTATAGCTCAGAGCATCAATGCACATGTGTACGGAAGAATTATGGTATGTGCCCTAGAAGTTAAGTTGGTTAGACTAGATTCTTTCTTATTCTATGAGTGCATGATCAGATGTGCAAGGATGAGAAAGTTATTGTTAGTTGAAGTTGCACAACTAGTATGTGCTAGCAGAGAATAGAGCATGGAGCTGACAGTTAGTATTTTGGTTTGCGGTTATAATGTAATATTGTAAAGGCTATGCACCCATTGTATTTAGGTTTCTGACATGTTTATATATATAATGGTAAGCACACTTAAGCCAATTCATTTGGAAGTGTTATTTTTAATTAGTTATAGGGCTGACCTAATTGTGTATTTTGTATGAGCATATAAATATAAGATGCACCCATTGTATTCAACATGGAAGTTGAAATAGAGTTGTGATAAGAAGATAAGAAGTGTGCAAAGACACTAGAATATGTATTAAAGCTTTTCAAGAGGTTAAAGCATCAGCGCATCAAAGGAACTAATTTGACAAGCAGTGTCACAGTGACAGTTCATCCTATAGATATAATGTGTATTTGAGATCAGAAGGTCATAGCCTTCACCACTTGAGAAGTGAGCTCTTGGATATTGCGTCCTCTCCCCTAAAAAGGATGATTGTAAAAGACTCCTAACAGGGTCCAACCCTTAACAAGGTCTACTATACTTAAAGCATTGTAAAGCTACTCCTAACAGGGTAAAGGATCTTCTAACAAGGATCACAAAACACTAGTGTAGAATATTAGTGGGTGTCAATTCCCACTAGGGTTTTTACCTATTTGGGTTTCCCTGTAATCATATTGGTGTCATGTGTTGATTTCATGTTTCATGTTTATGTGAGTGTTTATTTCAGTACTTAAGCATTTAAGTTCAGCATAAAGATTAAAGTGAAAAGTTAAAATACAGTGAACACTGATTCACCCCCCCCCCCCTCTCAGTGTTCCCATTCCTAACAATTGGTATCAGAGCTCTGGTCCTCAACATATAATTTTAACCACTTGAGGAGATCATGGACAAAGCATAAATGAAACATTTGAAAAGAAATCTTGAAGCTGCTCTTGAAGACCTGGACAAGTCAGAAAGAGAATCTGAAGAACTAAAGGATAAACTCAGTGATGCTCAATTAGTCATCAAAAAGATAAGGAAAGATTTGAAAGAATGCTCTACTAGTGATATAGGGACAATGGTCAAGAAGCTAAATGAAGAAAATAAATCCTTAAAAGAACAACTTGAAGAGTTTGATGATAAGATGACTAATAATTAGAAAGTCTGTGATGAACAGATCAAAGAGAACCTTCAGCTGAATGAAGAACTAAGGCAAGCAAACATGGAAATCTTGGAGCTAAGGAATAGCAAAGAAAGCTTGGAGTCTAAATTGAAAGAAACAAAGAATCATATTGACAAATTACACACCAGTTCTGATTTGGTAGAATCTTAGTTGTATGCAAGAAGAGCCAAAGGAGACACCAGTTGTAATGGATACAATGAAGCACAAAATCAGATTGACAATATGCGAGCAATAAAGGATTCACAAAAGGACTCTACTTATGCTAAGGAGACTGAAGATCAAACCAAAGATAATGGTGGACCACCTAAGAATGAGTGCAAGAAAGTAGAACACACTTGTTTTGCATGTAACAAGCATGGACACATTGCGAGGAACTGTACAGAGGTAAGGCCTTTTAATGGTTACTATTATTCATGCAATAAATTTGGTTATAGAGCTATGAATTGCAAGACTAGTAAGAAGAATAGGATTCAGCAAGATCAGAGAATTTAGAATCAAACAAATGTGAGAAGTTCTCAGAATGTTACTATGTGTGTGAATTTTGTACCTGTTATGTAGACACAACACTTTAGTAAAACATTAGAGGTTAGCTAAAATCTAAATCATGCAATGAATTGAAAGCTAAACTAACCAGGTGATTTATTGCCTTTTAATAGGAGTGAGTATGATGTTCTCAGATTGTTATCGAGATTAGTGACCTTGACGACACCTAAATGAAAGATTTGAATGCAATTGATCTATATATGAGATGTATGCAATTAATCTATTTTTTTTGGATTTTATATGCAATAAGATGAAAATGATATGAATCTATGATATGTTGAAAAATTGATATGCTATGATATGCTAAATGATCTAACAAATGAAAACTAATATGATATGAAAAACTATGCAATATTGATCTCACAAAGCTTGGATTCGCAAGAGATGATTCTTCAGTCTCCAATTCGGTAGCATGATTATGCAATTCTTGTGGATGATTTGAGATGACCTGAGGCCTTAATTTATAAAAATCCAGGGCTTTGAGGATGCATGGAAGAAAGCCATAAATCACTCAAATAACTCAGGTTGATTTTTGAGTTATCTGATTATAAAGAATAATTAACTCACAAAAACATGCAAAAGCAGAGTTCAACTCAAAATAGAGTTTTTGATTTAATTGATAATTGATAGTTGTCTGCTTTTGTGATTGTGCATGATTTATTTATGAATTAATTTAATAATAAAGTGATTTATTTCCAACTTAACTGATTTTGAAAAATAAAACAATTGATTTATGGGTTAATCAATTATTTTTCAAACTTTTATTCAAAAACAATATTATTAAAAATTGACAACTTGCTTTAACTAATTAAATAAGAATTTAATCAATTATTCATAGGATTTTAGATTTATTGTCAAAATTAAATAATACAATTTATAAATAAATAGAATTAACTTCAATTAAACAATTAAGTGGCAGAATTAAATCTAATTAATTAAATATTGAGAATATTCAATTAATCAAACTTTAGGATAAATATGATTTATCGCCAAATAATCATTAAATTAAAGATAATTAAGATGATTAGGAATATTACTAGGAATATTCCCCAATGCAGAATTTATGATAATCAATTAGGATTCGATAATGTGCTGATGTGCCTTAGGTTAGGACTTTGATGTCAATTTCCTTTGATGTGTCGATATAGGAGGTTAATGAACCTATAGCCCATTTTTGGGGTATTACATTTTGCCCCTCTTTGAATTACTGTGTGAAGCGCTGTGGTTCAAAGATAGTCTGTGTTTGATGTAGATATGAAACTGATTCAAAATTGGTAATTGATATGAGACAGAAGCTGATTGAAAGATTTGATATGAAGATAATAGGTCCTAAATGACCAAAGATAATGTTAACTATAACAACAAATGAACTGATGATTGTGAAAAAGTGTTAAAACACCTGATTCCGAACCTTATGATTGTGAAGAAGTGAGTGACTGATTCCAGACTCGATTGTCCTTAGAAGAATCACGTAGGTATCACATCTAAACCCTTCAGTTACCGAAGAACCAAGGAAATAACACAATTGAACCGATAGTTTCAAAAACTGATACAATTTACAAGATTAGGAGAATACTAGATTGATATGGATCTCGATGAATCTGATATACCCTAGGCAATGATAGATTTGATTTGCCCCAAGAGATGAGGACTTTTGATGAATCAACAATTAGATATGGTTGTTATCTTGATTACTGAGGAAAGATATGATTTCAAATTTGATTACAGACTTTGAATGATATGCAATACCATGCCCCCTTCAGGATTAAAATTGAAATCTGACAAGAAAAGTCAGTGTTGAATAGTTTAGAAGCATGTTAATTGATTTTAGAAATGGTCATACACGTTTGAAAATGCATTCTACATCGTTTAGAGGTCCTGGAGACCAAGTTTGGCTAAGATAAACCATGAGTTGACCATAGTTTGACCAAGTTGAAATTTTGATATTTTGATGGAAGATAATCAGTTAAGTTGAATACTAGATTTCTGTGATGATTGAAGGTTGAATGTACAAGCAGTAGATCATCCTGTACCCAAAAATTTTAAATCACAATTTTGACATAACAAATGATCTTAGATTTTAATTTTGATTTGCAAAATGGATTTAAAACATCGAAATTAGCTAGGGGTGCAATTTTCATGGAAAATAGAGCACTTTTGAAAATTAGTTCAAAAGCTATATAAAGGTTGGAGGGGTCATTTTCAATTCATTTTAACCATTTGACTTTGGAGATCTTGTGGAGCCCTCTGAGCAAGAAAATGGTAGAACAACAAGAACCAAAGGTACCTATGAGTTCACATCGATTTGAGCATAGCCAGAGACATGATAGACCTTGATAGTATGGACATCCGGTATGTGGACCTCTGTGCCCCTCTGAAAATTCAAAATTTTCATGTTTTATAGCATTTCAGACTTTTTTCATACGTGTTTTGCTTTTTTGAATTTTGCATGTATGAAAACTCGTACGAGTCCCATCCCAGACTCGTACGACATTTTAATTTGATTTGCTTTGTCATTTCATGACCCACCTAGTGTCGTATGAGAGGGACCCATGAGTCGTACAATATTTCATCGGGTCCCTCGAAACTCATATGACGAAGTGCCCAGTGTCGTATGACCATGGATTGTCGTATGGGCTATTGTAGAGTGTCATACGACTTTCGGTGCTAGTCTAGACTATCGTATGAATAACAATGAGCTAAAAACTAATATTTAGGTCAAAATTTTGACTTTTCTGATTACTGATGCTGATAGCTGACCTTTTAACCTACCTTCTAAAGTACCAAACTGTCCAATTTCTATACTATTAGCCTATTGTTGAACCCAATTTCTGATAGAATTCCCTATTTTTGTATGATATAGGTCACATATCTAGATGTTCATGTCCGACATTCATACCCGGTGACCCAGAGATTATGTGTCTCACTTCCTGACCCTATGAGGGTTCATCTTACTGCATGTAGTTTTGAGTATTTGATCCATTTACCTGATATTAGGGTAAACCATGGCCTTTTGACTGCACTAATTGAGAGATTCCATTATGAAACACAAACATTTCATTTACCAACTAGAGAGATCACTGTGATTCCAGAGGATATTTATAGGATACTACGCATTCCATTCCATAGCAGTCGGTGTCCTAAGTATGTGAGTACTGGGTAGACCGGTCTTCATGCCTTTAGGCATCTATTTAGAGATGACACATAGTTGATGGGGTCCATTTCTTGGGAGACCCTTGTACAGAGATATGGTCAGATGCACCGCTTAGAGTGCATTATTGCTGGGATGATCAGTGAGCTTATCATGCCGAGCCGTCAGCAAAATAGTTTCTTGATGGGATGGGCCCTGATGGTAGCACTTCTTATGGCGACTCCCACTAAGCTTGCTTGGGGTCAATGTCTTTTGGCACATATGTTTTCAAAGATGCATGAGATTGTGTATCAGGATTGCAAGAGTTTCACTTCTGAAGCTCTTGTGTTACAGATATGGGCTTGGGAGCATATCCCAATTTTGAGACCAATTTTTTAGACACAGTGTCAGCCATAGGAGCCAGTGATATACACATATGCTGGTTATGTCACACAAGTCCGCATGGGCCATACTGAGTATTTTAGATGATGCTTGGATGATATGACTTTTGTGCATTAGAGACCTTACTTGTAGATAGAGGCCTGGCCCACTGCGAGGGAGTAGTATAGTTTTCTTTTTCAGAGTTGGGTACTTATTGGTTAGTCTCCCACCATTTTGGAGAGATTTTTTATCACTAGAGTGTGGCATTAGTATGGATGCAGATAGGATGCCCCACAAGAGTATACTACATATGCCCATATTGTTCATGAGATTGGGCTCAGATGAACACAAAGGCTCACTTATTCTTTATGTTTAGAGGAGTACAACACTATCATAGGTAGAGACTGGGACTACCATCCATAGGTTGTTGATGTAGGTGTCACAGATGGATACATTTCTTGGCTTGCTGATCACCCCATTCATAGATTCTCAGATCCCACTGAGTTGATACCCTCCATGGAGGAGGTGATGGATGTTACAGGTGCTCCTATGGGATAGGGCCCGAGACCTCAGGCAGTGCATCCTACACCACCCAGACAGAGAGTGATGGCTCCACTACAGAGACCATCAGGACATATGAGGCCCCCTCATCCTTCTACTTCTTCAGCAAGTACATCCACAGGTTCATAGAGATAGACCAGGGGTGAGAGTGGCACTTTGGGCAGTGTTGGTTCTATAGATGAGGTTTTAACAGCTGAGCAGTTTGTAGGTGGTGATGTAGATCCCTTATAGGCAAATACCACTTTTGATCTAGGAGCTAAGGTTAGACATCGTAAGGTGCATAGAGTAGATACCACTGACTAGCAGCCAAAGCAGCTAGTACAGGACACAGAGATGCCAGCAGCTGAGGTAGATCCTACTGTTCCTCTTACTTCATCAAAGACTATTAGACATCTTAGAGCTTAGGTCTAAGACCTAAAGGTATAGAGTGCTAGGTGGGAGGAGAGGTATCTAGAGGTAGATAGGTAGCATATAGAGTTTCATGTAGAGATTACAGATAGAGGTGACCCATCAGACCTCACAGGCTTCGTATTATGTGTCTGCATATTATGTTGTTGTCCCTGTTGCACAGAGAGTATCCACATATTCAGATTATATGGCAGTCTCAGAGGGAGCTAGGGCACCGAGAGCAGAGGCTATACCAGATGCACCACCCCCTCCTCCACTAGATACTGAGGAGCATGCCGATAGTTGATTCTTGTTCTTATGTTTTGATATACTCTATTCTTGTTGATCATTGATATACTGTTCTGACTCTGATAGCTCTCAGGAGCTCATTCTTTTGTATATTGTGCCAGTAGTGCACCCCTGACTAGTTTTGAGTTGATGATATATATGAGATTGATATTTTGGGTTATGACTTCATTTGTACTTGTCATGTTTTGATTTATGATGATATCATGTTATGCCTATGTTATGAGTAGTGTAGAATGTATGTATGGATCAATGCAATGCAATTATTTCTTTCATATGTATGGATGTTATGCAAATGTAATTGATTATGAAAAGATGTATGGATGATTTATGCTTATGCACTGGATGTAATGTAATGAAACAAATGGTAATGATATGGGATGTAAATGCAATGATACACATGATATATTTTTATAGGTTGATGAAGACAAGTACTCAGTCTTATGTCAAAAGGATGTTTAACCCAGGAGGGTTACTGCTTGCAGTTCGGTGAAGAGACCTTCAAGTGAGACTCCACTCTTGTCAGATATGAAGAATTGGTATGAAGAATTGTTTAAGCATTGAAGTTTAGCCAACCATTGTGAGATCATGCAACATGCAAAATGAAAAGAAACATGCAATATGAAATGCAACCTAAGACCTAGGACCTAGTCACTGATCATATGTCGATTTGTTATCATCATTGAACTTTTAGGTAACTGGATAAATCAATACAATGTCCACTAGCTATGAAACCATAGACATATGGATATTGTTTTGTATGTGCAAGAATCAATACAACACCCACTGGTCAACAACCATGGATATATGAATATTGATTTTGTTTTCAAAATGTCAGATTAGATATAAGCACCAAGGCACAAGCGCTAGGATGACCTAAATATTATGTCCATTTTGATATAGCAATTTGTATAAGCATCAAAACATAAATGTCATGATGACCTGAATACACCTTGCGGTGCAAACACATCAAGCAGTCAAGAGATCATTCAAAATCCAATGTGAATTACCCGTAGTGACCCTTTATCGTTCACATCCTTAGGTAAGATCACATTTCACAGTAGGAGAAAGAACTCACTCAAAAAGATAGTAGTTAGATCAAACTTCCTTGAATTTTCTAGGTATCAATGGTCGAGGTACACATGACCATCCAATTCGAGATAGAGGCTCTTACAGCTAGACAACATTTCAATCCAGAATTTCCAAAGTTGTTAGATTTTCACATACAAGCAGAAGACAAAGAAAAGATTATGCCCCTAGTCATCACTTTCTAAATCCTATAAAGGACATCATCAAAGAGCTCGAAGGGACACAATATGAAAAAATCTCAATGCGAATCAGTAAGCATACAAGGAGATAAAAGCATGTAAAAGCATAGATTATTTTTGGTTTAATGTTTGATGTTTGATTGTGTTGTTGTAGATGCAAAATCCTTTCTGGAGACAAGACTGACTAACTGACTCACATGAAGCTTCAAAGGACTCTGACTGGATATGACATTGATTGCCCCCAAGTTTTAAGCATTGATAGGATACAGACACTTGAGCAGATTGGTGTACATACTGACTTATTGAAAATAGGAATGCAGAAACAAACTGGGAGATATGTACAAACTAAAGCAAGATTGAAAGTTGGGAAAGACCAAGATTGTGCTGATAGATGGAGCGTGTTGAAACAAGTGGCACCCATTTGCCGGGTTTTAACCATCTTGGCAGAGATTCTATTTTTTCTACCAAGGCGCCTGTTTCTAGGTTTTCACCAAGGCACTTTTCTTTTTCTCATTTTTTTGTATTTTTCATTTTTTTTAATTTTTAAGATTTTTTCAGGACACTTTACCATAGACTAAATGCCTTAGGCATAGAATTTCTTTAGATGGGGAACATTGATTGGTTCTCAAAGCTGTTCTCCTTTAGTCGTTGAGAGTTGATAGGCACCAGAGCCAAAAGTAGCAGTGATTACAAAGGGACCCAACCAGTTGGGTTCAAACTTCCCCTTGCATTCTCTATGTGATTGATTTTTAGGATTCTCTCTCAAGACTAGATCGCCAACTTGAAATTCTCTGTGTCTGACTTTCTTATTTTAGCCTCTAGAAATTCTCTTTTGATATACTCTGAGATGATCATACACTGCTTGTCTATGCTCATCTAGTAGTTCAAGTTCTTGCAACCTAGACACTCTGTAGTCATCATCAGTTACTAGACCATGCATTCTGATTCTTAGTGATGGGATTTCAACCTCAATAGGCAATACCGCTTCAGACCCATAAACTAAAGCAAATGGTGTAGCCCCAGTAGGAATTTTGATAGTTGTTTTGTAGGCCCAAAGAGCTGGATTGATCATGAGATGTTAGTCTCTTCCTATTTTATTAACTGTGCAGTGCAAGATTTTCAATAGATTCTTATTGGAAGCCTCTGCTTGTCCATTCCCTTGAGGATAGTAGATAGAAGACCAATGTTGTGTGATCTTGAATTTGGCACATAGATCATCTAGGTCTTTGTTCTTGAATTGGCCATCATTATCTGTGATTATGGAATGAGGTACCCCATATCTGCATATGATATAGTTCAATATGAACATAGATATTTGTTTCCCAGTTGCTTGTGTCAAAGGGACTGTTTCTACCCATTTTGTAAAATAATCGATAGCTGTGATTATATGGGTATGTCCATTAGAAGAATGAGGATGTATAGCTCCTATAAGATCAAAGGCCCATTGGTGAAATGGCCATTGTGTAGTAAAGGGAATTAGATCTCTCCTTGGAGCATGAATTAAGTTGCCATGCACTTGACACTTTTGACAATTCTTAGCAAACTTGATAGATTCTTTCTCCATTTCAGGCCAATAGTACCCAGCCCTAATAAGTTTTTGAGCTAGTGTTAAACCATTTGAGTGTGACCCAAAAATACCATCATGGACTTCCTCTAACACATATTGAGACTCTTCCCATTCTAAACATCTAAGTAGTGTACCATCTAGACCTCGTTTGTATAGATCATGACCAATGATGACATATCAGGAGGCATTTCAAATAAGGTATCTCTTTTCATGGTGGTTGAAGGTATCAGGAATGATTTGGTCTTGGAGATAGGAAAATAGGTTTTTGTATCTGGATGAATCATGACCTACAACAGTGCAAATCATGCAGGTTTTAGGGGAGTCATATGCAGGATAAGATAGTGCTTCCACCAGGAACTCATAGTGTAGCTCATGTCCAGGCTGCTATAATAAAGTAGATAGTGTTGCCATTGCATTGGCAGCCTTGTTCTTTGTTCTAGGAATTTTCTCAAATGTGATAGATATGAAATATTTCTTAAGATCATCTACCATTCTCTTGTAAGGAATGAGCTTTTCATCTTTAGTTTGGTACACATCATTGACTTGATGAATAAAAAGTTGAGAGTCTCCATGAATGTGTAGCTCTGTCACTCTCCACTCAATTGCTAGTTTCATGCCATTCAAAAGGGCTTCATATTCTACAATATTGTTTGTGTAAGGAAACTTTAACCTGAATGCTTTTGGAATTGAGTATCCTTGAGGAGTTATGAACAATATACCTGCTCCAAATACATTCTGTGTATAGGAGCCATCAAAGAATAACTGCCATTCTCTAGAAGAAAGAGTCATGATAGAGGAATTTGGAAATTCCATTTGCACTGGTGTATCATCAATCATAGGTGCATCTACTAATTGATCAGCAATAACTTGTCCTTTGATAGCTTTTTGTTCCACATATTCAATGTCAAATTCACTTAAGATCATGACCCATTTAGCTAATCTACTTGTGAGGGAAGCTTTGCTTAGTAGGTACTTGAGGGGATCAATCTTAGCTACCAATTGTGTGGTATGAGCTAAGATGTAGTGTCTCAGTTTCTATGATGCAAAGATCATAGCTAGACAAGATTTCTCAATCATTGAATAGTTCTTCTCATATGCAACCAATGTCCTACTGATATAGTATATAGCTCTTTCCTTTTTGTTTTCATCATGTTGTGCTAGCAATGCCCCCAGTGATGTATCTGTAGCGGAGACATATAAAATCAATGGCTTCCCATGAATAGGAGGCATCAAGATAGGAGGATTTGATAGATACTTCTTGATATGGTTAAAGTTGTTCTCACATTCTTCATTCCATGCAAAGGTCACACCTTTATGTAATATTTTTGTAAAAGGTTGTGATATATCAACAAGCTGTGATATGAATCTTCTGATAGATTGTACTCTCCCTTGTAAGGTTCTCATTTGACTGATATTCTTGAGAGGTTACATCTCTATTATAGCCTTGACTTTAGCTGGATCAACTTCAATGCCCTTCTTTAAAACTATGTATCCTAAGAGCTTTTCAGAAGTGACACCAAAAGCACACTTCTTAGGATTTAGTCGGAGACTAAACTTTTCCATTCTGTCTAGGATCATGCTCAAGTCCTTTAGATGTTCAGTTCTAATCATAGATTTTGATAAAGTATCATCAACATAATCTTCCATAGTTTGATGCATCATGTCATGAAAAATAGATGTCATGGCTCTTTGATATGTAGCACTAGCATTTTTAAGTCCAAATGGCATGACATTCCAATAGAAGGTACCCCATGCACATGTGAAAGCAGTTTTCTCTTGATCCTCTAGAGAAATTTTTATTTGATTATATCCTGAGAAACCATCCATTAAGGAATACATCTCAAAACCCACAGTCATGTCCACTATCATATCAATGTTAGGTAGTGGAAAATCATCCTTAGGGCATGCTTTATTCACATCTCTAAATTTTGTGCACACTTTGATTGAACCATCTGGTTTAGAAATAGGTACAATATTGGAGATCCACTCTGCATAGTCAATAACTCGGATGAATCCAGCTTTTAGGAGCTTTTCTAATTTAGCTTTTACCAAGAGTGCAACATGAGGATACATCTTTCTCAACTTTTGTTTAACAGGTTTGACATTTGGAGTTATAGATAAATGATGCATTATAAGATTAGGATCTAGTCCTGGCATATCTGAATATTTCCATGCAAAGTTGATCTTCTTCTCTATTAGGAATGTTGTAAATTTTTGCTTCTCTTCTTCTGACAAAGATTGTGCTACATGAATCAACTGTGGTTCTTCTGTTGTACCCAAATTGATAGATTGAGTGGGCTCAATTAGAACTAGAGATCTATCCTATAAATGACTTGAAAGGACATCAAACATCTCATCCTTAGGCACCTTAGAGAGGTTTTCACCTTTGGATACATCTTTTATTTTTACTTTTGTAGGTTCTGAGACTGCCACAAAGTGGTTTTCACTCTTAGATCTCTTTTTCTTTATCTTTTTATTCTTATTTTTTTGACTAAGATATTTGATGTCTGACTCCATCATGCTAACACTTGGTTCACTAATGGAAGTACTCATAGGCTCAACTGCATTGAGGTAGCAAGCAAGGGCATAGTCATTTGGGAAGGTATAAATACCATGGCTCAGATTTGTGGAGGTTTTATCAATAAGTTTTGGATATTGGATAGTCAAAGTGGGGAAAGATTGGGAGATAGTGTTTACGGATATGGATCTGTCATCATTGGTCCTAACCCAATGCTCAAGTTCAAAGGTGATGTTACAACTTAAGACATTCAATTCGTGAATAGGCTCAATGTCATCGTGTGAGTCCAATTCAACCATAGGTGGATCAGACTCGATAGGTTCATCATTTCGCTCTAGAATTACATTGGGATTAGGTGCATATTGGTGAATAACATCAACATGTTTCTCTATAATAAGCTCATTTGGTTTTGGAATGGCTCTCCATTCATAGTTATTTGATTCAGCTTCTGATTTAGGATCTCTAGGAAATCTTAGAACATGAGTAAAGTCAGGGTGAATACCCCAAGAAGGGTTACCCTCAGATTTTGATTTGAATTCATACTCATGGGAATCTATCTCAAAATCACTACCACCTCCCTCTTCTTGATTTTTTTTGAGATTAGTTGGTTCTTGTGTTGCAACTATCTCTTGGTTGATAGTAGGTTCTTGTGCTTCTACTACATTAATTCTTTTGATTGGATCATCTTTATCATCAAGAAGGTCTTTGATCTCTTTAGGAAATTTTTCATAGGGGATGAGTTCTGAGCTGTCTGAATCACTATCAGATGGTTTTGTTTCTTCTTTCTTAAGAAGAGGTTCTCCTAGTGCAATCTGCTCTATGACATGAGGACAATTACCTTTGAGGTGATAGGGTTTCTTCTTAAAGCCTAGGCCAACAGTATTCTTATTTGCCCTACCCGTATGTGAAATAGGTGCCACAAGACCTTTTCCTCTGACTCCTAGAGGTCCTTGACCTATATATCCCATCTTAGCTATCAATTTATTTCTTGGACTGTATGACTTAGAAGGGATCTGCGGTGCTATAGAGTCGCTAGTTTGAACATTGTGGGATTCAGATTCACCTTTGTATAGCCATGATAGCACAACTTCATCCTCTTCAAACTCTTGCTTGGATACTTGTTTTGCTACAAAATTCTTTTTATATGCTTCAAGAGGTTTCTTAGGTTCAGGCTTGGATTGTTTCAAAGATTTTCCATAAGACTTAGGTGAGATAGGGAGAGATGTCAAAGATAAGACTAGCTCCATAGTATATTCTCCCATACTATTTTCTTTGATATTAACCTCTTTTGCAAGATCTTCCATTTTAGATGTGGATGCCTCTTTAGTTGATTTAATGGAAGATTCTCTATTATTAGGCACAAGCTTATCTACACTTTCCTTCAATGTATTGCAAGTTGTATTTAGATCTACGGGGATAGTAACCCCTACTCCTTCATAAGGAAACTTAAAACATTGATGCTATGTAGAAGGAATAGCTTGCATTTCATGTATCCATGGTCTCCCTAGGAGGATGTTGTAGGCCAAAGGTAGATCAAGCACTTGACAGATGGTATCTTTGATAACTGGACCTACTCTAATAGGTAAGACAATGGTGCCTTTAGAAGATCTTTCTTATTCATCATAGGCTTTGATAGTTATTTTCTTTCTAGGATCAATAGCCAATTCTGAAAATCCCAATTGTGTGATCAAGCTGTAAGAACAAATGTTTAGGCCAGTGCCCCCATCTATCAACACATGTTTGACTCTATGGTTTTGGATCAAGACTTCTATATGCAAAGGTTGATTATGTGGGTGACTCAAGGAGTTGTCATCTTCCTCTAAAAAGGAGATATATTGCAGAGATGTAAGATGTCCAACCATAGTCTGGAACCTCTCTAAATCAAGGTCATCAGGAACATTGGAACCGAGAAAAGCTTTGTCTAGGATAGCTCTATGAGCTAGAGATATTCAAAGCAACTCAAACATAGAGATTTTGGCATTATTGTGCTAGAGTTTTTGGACAATGCTATAAGATGTCGACCTTGTATCCTTTGGATTGGAAGATTTGGAAGCAGAATTCTATTTGGATGCAGATGAAAGATTGAAGGGTATCTTAGGGACATTAGATGAATTTGGGAGTTGTCCTTTCAGATGTGCCTGAGCTTGTGATCAAGTAACTACATTATCTGAGGAATGATCTCTTTCTCTTCATACAATTGTGATGACATTGCAACTTTCAGAGAGACATGGTTCAACCATATTGATGACATCATTATTTCCAGGGTAGGCATAATTGACTTTTGCCCCCATATTAGGTGGAGAAGATGAAACTGCTTGACCATGTTTTGGAAATGGTTCTGTGAATGCTGTATGATCATTATTGCTCTTAGGATTGTCAACTATGATGTCTCCATTATCAATTAGATCTTGAATGGTGTGTTTCAACCGTAAGCAGTTATTAGTTTTGTGACCTTTACCTCGATGGAAATCACATAATTCATTTTCTCTCCACCATTTTGGCTTAGGCTCAAAATCAGGTGGTCAGATCACTAGCAAAGAGATGATGTTATCAGCTAGTAGAGTTCTCATAGCAGATTCTAAAGATTCTCCAAGAGGAGTGAACTTTCACTTTTTATCCCAAGATTTGTATTCTGGCTTCTTTTGGAATGGTTTAGATGAATTTTGTTTTGAAGCTTTAATGGCTTGGGAACCAAGAGTTAGGTTGTAGGCTGGTGCCTTTGATGGGGCATGGATAGTGTCAACAACACCATCTATGATGATGCCTTTATTTTTTGTTCCAATTTTTGTTCTTATCTTTAGAACTGGATCCAGATTCGTACTTGTCTTTTTGAAGTGTGATTTCTCCTTTTTTCACAAGCACTTTTTTGATTTTGATAGCATTTTCCACCATCTTGTCAAAAGATGTATGATCTTGCATTTGTAGAGGATAATTGATTTTTGGAACAAGGTTATTGATGAAGATTTCCAGTTTTTATGTTTCTAGAATAGGTTTGGCATATAGAGAGAACTTCTTCCTCCATCTCTTGAGAAATGTTAGGAATGGTTCTCCTAGATATTGCTTGAGATTATAGATATCAATCATGGTGATTAGATGTTGAATATTGTAGGAGTATTGATGATAAAACAATTTGATCAACTCCTCAAAAGTTTTGATAGTGGAAGGTAATCGAGAGAACCATTGAATGGCCGCTCCTCCCAGAGATTGAGGGAAGAGACACATCAAATAGGTTGGTTCGTGCATGAACTCCATTGATTGTGTACAAAATTCTCTGACATGATCTTGAGGATCTGATTGTCCATTATACTTATCATACTTCGGCATCTCCACTTTTTTTGGAAATGGCGGCATGTACAAGTCTTTGTCAAATGGAAAAGGACATAGAGCCTCCATGGAGAACTCTTTGGGTTCCTTCTCTTTTTCAAGTTGATTCAGTTTGACTTGTAAAGCATGTATTTGTTTCATCATAGCTATGAGTGGAGTTTCTTCCTCATGTGTGATGATAGCTTCAACATTAAAATTAGGAGGAAGCTTAGCTCCTTGATGAACTAATTATAAAAAGTATGCCTCTCTATCTTCTTTCAAGAAATGCTTCATCATTCATTTGAAGTTATCATCGTTTTGATATTGAGCAATTTCTTTAGGTGTGGGTTCCTGATCTGCACCATGTTGAGATTGAGTTCTTTGAGAGCCAAAGTTTTTCCCTACTTGAGACATGGTGGGAGTTTGTGGACTCCCCAGAATACATTGATGTGGGGTTTGTTGGGTACCTCCGTGAGTTGATGAAGGAGGAATGTAACCAATTTTTAATCGAAGGTTTCCAACACCGTCATCCTCGTAAAGACCAGAATCATAGAGTTGCTCAAAAGTTGGACCTATGTGAGTCAAAGGTAAAGTATGAGATATTTCCCCAGATTTCTTGTGAGAGGAAGCTCTAGTTTCCACCATTAACCTTGGGTGAGGCAAAATAATAAGATGAAGACAACTGAAGAATGAATTGAATCAAGATGATCAGATGACGCAACCTTGTCAAGGTTTGATTGATTGAAGTATAGATATTACTTAGATGAGGGATACTATGCCCTGGATGTATGGGTAGGTTCCCAAAAGCTAGCGGACAAGATATCACAACACTTAGTCATTTTGATGATTGATTAAAGATTGATAGTTATGACAAGGTTTTGACACAAGATGATAAAGACTCAAATCAATTAAATAGAAGGCTAGATCAGATTCAAAAGACCACTTTGGGATAATGATAGGATTCTCAATACCTACTTCTCTATTCCTAACATAGTTATTTGTTCGACAGATTCTAGAAATAGGCTGAAAAAGCTAAGTATCTGGCGATTCTGACAATTTTCTGACAACTTTCAAAATTTTCCCAAATGACACTCTATAGACTCGTACGACAGTGGGTATGCTATGAAATGATAGTTGAAAAGCTCATATGATAGTGGGTATGCTATGAAACGACAGTTGAAAAGTTCGTACGATAGTTGCAAAAACTTGCACGATAGTTGCTAGCAGGATTTGACTTTTTGAATTTGACTAGAAGAAACACTCGTATGACATTGGGTTCTTTACCATATGATAGATGGGTAGTAATGAAATGAAACTTGATAGAAACTTGTATGACTTTTTGACCTCCTGAGATGACTTTTGACTCTAGAAAAGAATTTTACTTTAGATTTTGCAAATTTTGAGTTTTCAAATTCGGGTTGTTTGCAAATTTTAATGTCCAGATTTGAGGATTGTAACAGATTTGTCTGTTTTCAATAACCAGATAGATAAACAAGCATGCAAAACAACAAGCAAGTGATTTCAAGCATGTCTGAAAATAATGAACAAGGGAAAAAGCAACCTTGCACATGAACAATCAAATGACTTATTCATTCTAATCCTCAGAAGCGCTAATTGTGTATGTTTCAAAAATGTTTTGCAATAACGCACATATACCCTAGAAAATAAAAATTTTGCCTCACTAGGGTTTTTAGTAATGGTCAGACTCTGCAACTTTTATGATCCAAAGGGGTGAACTCCAATCCCAGCGCACCAGGGTTTTGACACAGTCTGAGAATTTAATCAATCAGGAGCTGCTAGGGAGATTTGACAACCCAATAATGAACCACACCTGTGAAGATTTCTTCCACAAGGACATTTATATAGGGGCTATCACTACCATGGTGAAAATGGCTATTACAGCTCAAGGTTCCATCAATATGGTTGACCTAATTAAGGGAATGTCCACTACGGTTAACCCTCTCTAAAGGTGACTCACAAAATATACCACATAGAGACTAGTTCCAGATTCAAGGATTTGGGTTTCTAGTACTATCCAAAAAGGAAGTAGAGCATAATCCCCTAGCCTTTTCACTTTTAACCCAAACAAAGCAGATAGATTAATCCGACATGCTAAGACCAAGATTATCTCACAAAGATCTATGATGTCAACCCCTTATGATCTATCAAGCTCTCCGAAGAGAGAATGCCTCAATCAAAAGTTGAAGACACACGGATCTAGTGGAACGTGAGACTCCCTCAGTATCCTCCCCACCTATAAGGGATCCTTCATTGAGAAGAGTTTCACTAGAAATCCACTCTGTCAAGATCCACAAATAGTGTTCATGGGGCCTGATTACTATGTGTAACAAAGATGCTGAAAGCAAACTATGTTCATTTTTATAGCCCAAATGAAGTCTGTGATAGGGAAGCAATAAAAGTCACTCAAGCTAGACACATGAGATGTTCATTTTAGATCCAAAATCAAAGTCTTATCAGCTGAGAAGATTACCTAAATTCCTCGCAATGCACTTAGTAGATTTTTACCTATTTTTAGCAATTCTTACACTTTTTTCAATCAAAACCAACAGGAGTCAATAAAAAATAGAGAATTTCAATTGTTAAGATTAGTCGTTAGTCAAAATCTGAAAAAAAAATATGATAAACTACCCTAAAAAATGAAATGACAGTTGAAACCTGATGCCAAAACTCGTACGATAGTGGGTCTATTACCAGACGATAGTCTGAAACTCGTACGACAGTGGGTATGCTCCCAGACAACAGTCTAGAAACTCGTATGACACTAGGTGTTCTGTGAAATGATAGTTGAACTTTAAAATGACAATGTGTATAGTACGACATGATCCTTGATTCGATAGACTATCGTACGATAGTGGGTACAGTGCGAAATGACTTTTGTCAGAAACTCGTACGAAGATTGTATGGAAAGAAATTAAAAAAATGTAGTTTTGCATAGAAATCAAGGAGAAAAAGATAAAAATTGATAGAATTGAATTTGGAAACCCATTTTAGGGCCCCAGAGTGGGCGCCAAAAATGTGTGTGTGAATTTTGTACCTGTTCTATAGAAACAACACTTTAGTAAAACATTAGAGGTTAGCTAAAATTGAAATCGTGCAATGAATTGAAAGCTAAACTAACCAGGTGATTTACTGCCTTCTAATAGGTGTGAGTATGATGTTCTCAGATTGTTATCAAGATCAGTGACCTTGACGACACCTAAATGAAGGATTTGAATGCAATTGATCTAGATATGAGATGTATGCAATTAATCTATTTTTTTTGGATTTTAGATGCAATAAGATGAAAATGATATGAATCTATGATATGTTGAAAAATTGATATGCTATGATATGCTAAATGATCTGACAAATGAAAACTAATATGATATGAAAAACTATGCAATATTGATCTCACAAAGCTTGGATTCACAAGAGATGATTCTTCAGTCTCCAATTCGACAACGTGATTATGCAATTCTTGTGGATGATTTGAGATGAGTTGAGGCCTTAATTTATAGAAATCCAGGGCTTTGAGGATGCATGGAAAAAATCCATAAATCACTCAAATAATTTAGGTTGATTTTTGAGTTATCTGATTATAAAGAATAATTAACTCACAAAAACATGCAAAAGCAGAGTTCAACTCAAAATAGAGTTTTTGATTTAATTGATAATTGATAGTTGTCTGCTTTTGTGATTGTGCATGATTTATTTATGAATTAATTTAATAATAAAGTGATTTATTTCCAACTTAACTGATTTTGAAAAATAAAACAATTGATTTATGGGTTAATCAATTATTTTTCAAACTTTTATTCAAAAACAATATTATTAAAAATTGACAACTTGCTTTAACTAATTAAATAAGAATTTAATCAATTATTCATAGGATTTTGGATTTATTGTCAAAATTAAATAATACAATTTAGGAATAAATAGAATTAACTTCAATTAAACAATTAAGTGGCAGAATTAAATCTAATTAATTAAATATTGAGAATATTCAATAAATCAAACTTTAGGATAAATATGATTTATTGCCAAATAATCATTAAATTAAAGATAATTAAGATGATTAGGAATATTCCCCGATGCAAAATTTATGATAATCAGTTAGGATTTATAATGTACCGATGTGCCTTAGGTTAGTACTTTGATGTCGATTTCATTCGATGTGTCGATATAGGAGGTTAATGAACCTATAGCCCATTTTTGGGGTATTATAGTTACATACCACATATGTAACTATGTTGGTCACACAACAAAACAATGCAAAATGGTGACTCATGTCAATGCATCGAGGAATATAAGATCTCCAGTCATTTGTCACTCTTGTAATAAAGTTGGACATATCTCAAGGTTCTGTAGTTCAAGGATGCAAGGTCAGGGAAGCCCTAAAAAGGCCGAAGAACTAGTTTTGGATCTCGCAGGAGAAGTTAATTTTGTCAAAGCCTCAGATGATAAGAGCATTAGTTGGTCAGAAAAAAAGAAGGACAAGATTGATGAGAATATATTGGATGCATCCACAGTGGATGCACCCTCTACATCTAGATGAATGGCCCTTAGGGTCATAGGGGGAGCTAATTTAGCTCTAGACCCTTGCATGGCTGGTATACTCATCCTCAGAGTATGCACCTTTGGACTTAAGCTTTTGGAGTATAAAGGTACCTATGTGCAAGAGAACACATGCTGATTATGAACAAAACTCGAGTTGGAAATTTTGAAGTGATAGCCTAGTTTACGCAACTTGCATTAATGGAAGAATTTTCACTTTAAAGTACATAGAAAATTATTTGATTGCTCATTGCATTCAAATTCAGAGTGATAGGAGAGTAGAAAGAGCCTTGGAAGTTGTTATGAAGACTTGGAGATTGATTTATCATAGATTTCTAGTAATTATCATTGCATTTGGTCAGTTGCAGAAACCCTAGATTGACGCGCCAATCCAGAAGTCTTTGGATCATCTTGGAGATCAGTTGGAAAGTCATTAAATAAGTAATTCATGGCCACTCCCATATTTTTTGATGTTGCTGAGAAGAAGAGATATGTATTCAAGAAACATCCTTTCAAGTCAACCCTAGATGATTTAGAGGGAGCTTTTTCCCGCATGCCCTAGGCGTCATGCATGTGGAAGATATTAGGGCTTACATCTACTACAAGAAAGAACCAGTAGGATTGGATATGTTAAGGGTGCACATGGACACCATGTTGAAATGAGACAAAACATTCATGGATGAATATGTCAAATGGAATGACCACCCTATTGTTGAGTATGCTATGGCATATGAATTCTATGAGATAGAATGGATAAAGATTTTATTGAGAAGAATTCATGATGATTTGTTTTGGATTGTTGATGTACCAGTAAGAATCACCAGTGACTTGATACATGAGATGACATACCTTTCTAGGATAGGTGTCGTCCTTCATGTGGGAAAGGATGTCAAAAAGATGGTTGAGAAAACATGTAAGTCAAGGAGTGATAGGCACAACATGACAATAGAGCCTATTGAACAAGAAGACATCAAATTGATGTCTATGATACTGGGATAAAAGTTTCATCACACCAGCAAGGTGAATAGTGTGTCTGCGGGCACTATTCTAGTAGCCATCAGACTTGTGAAGGAAGATGGGGAATTCAACTTGTGTGAGATCTTGCGTGCATAGTTGATTGATAACATCAAGGCCATAAAGCATGACAAGACAAAGATACTTAGGTTTGGTTCATTGATCATTTACATATACCATCATATAGTTGGGAGAGTATCAAATTTGTATTTGGACAAATCCATTCCAACCATGCCTCAGATATCCAACAAAGCATCCATAGAGAGCACATTGAGAGATTATGTGACATTGGAATTGAAGACCTTCAGGGTCAAGATGCAAATGAGGTACAAAATTATAGAAAGTATTGTCGAAAAGTATAAGGATTCTATTTGCTTTATGGTAGAAATAGATACAACTTGTATGGAAGTTGTTGAGCCAAGAACTAAGTGGATTCATCCACTTGGTTATGAGGTAGAGGAACAAGTCCTTGAAGCATATGCATAGGTATTACTATCAGCCCCCAAAGATCCTAATGAACCTAGATGGGGAACATATGAGGAGAAGACAAGAGAAGTAGATGCAAAGCTAAACAGCGTAGCAACAAAAAGAAAGGTTACTAAAGTCACATAAGAGATCTTAAGGATTCATAGTGTATCTCAAGCAGACCTTGATAAAGCAAGGGATGAAAAGATTGATTTGGAACTGAAGAGCACAGATGAAGCTAAGGCAAAATCACATGACCTTAAGATGAAGAAGATAAAAATTGAAAAAGATGATAGTCAGAAGGGTAAAGAAGATGATACTTCTTCTGAGCCCAAGGAAACCATTGACCTTACTACTCTTCCCGAGTATAAGGAAATTCCAAAGAGGATGAAAGAGGTTGGCACCAGTCATCCATCCTCATGAGTCACAAGAAACAAAAGGAACACTCAAGCACCTCCTAAAGTTAGCTTCAAACCTAGTCTAAGTGTGCTAAGTGCCAGAAAAGTTGATGAGGGAAGAATTGACCAAGTAGGGAAATTCTATGACAAGTACAATGAAATAGAAAAAAATGAGATTCATGGTATGTTGGTCAAGCACATGCTAAAGTTGAAGAAAATAGTCTTGGAACTTAAAACCATGATTCTTGACAAAGTATGGAATATCCTTGAATTCCAAAAGAGATAGGCTATTGAGGAAGATCTACGGATAAGAGAGAAGATTCTTGATGATACCCTTCCTATGTGTGAACTAGAAGAAAATAAATTACTATCAGATTTGGTGAAGCCTCACCTTAGAACAAAGATAAGAACTCTGAACATAATGGAAAAGAATTATGAGTTAATTCCAAAAGAGACATAAAAATCCTTTGAGAAGGTATTTATGAATAGAAACATGTATCCACCTACCGCACCTATAGCTAATGTACCTATAAAGGTTACCAAATGGTCAGAGACCATAAAAGTACATTCTATAGGTCCTCAAGATTTAGTGCATGCAGTGGAAGGACAAATAGAGTTAGATAAGTCTGTGCCCATGTTAGAATCACTCAAGGACAGCACCATTATCATTGATAATGTGGAGATAGCCATGGTAGCCACTGACACAAAATTGGACAAGTTTGAGGAAGCTTTTGTGAGCATACAAGAAGCTGAGATTTTATGCAGTAGCACACCTCCCACTCATCAAGAAGAGGTATTGATTGAAAATATAACAGATGATAAAGAAGAAGATAAAATGGAAGAGGAAGAAAAGAAAGATGAAACTTTTATTGGACTATCCAAAGTAAAACTAGAAGTGATGGATAGCACTCCCATCACTCCCTCCTCAACATTGTTGTCGATTTTGACACCTGACACATCTAGTTTGGACTCATGGAGAGAAGAAGACCTGATTAAGTTCAATGTCTTAGCTATGGAGAAGGCAAAGGAGAAACAAGTCATGAGAAATCCTCTCCTTGTGGAATCTATGAACATATTGAACAGTCTATTGCTAGAAGACAAGAAAGTCTATAAGGTACACTCGGTTGATGATGTGAGTATAGTTATCTCATAGTTCAAAAGTAATTTTTCAAGCCTTGAAGAATCTGCATCCAAAGTTGCAGAAGATAAGTACCTCAAAAAGAGATTGAATGAGTTGATGAGAAACTTTGCACTAGATCTGAATTCACTCAAGACAGGACAAGCATCTTTAAAATAATTTGTTGATCAAGGAAGGAAATTCATTGCAGACTGCATAGATCGGGATAAGCTTACTAATGCCCATCTTAAGAAAATACAAGAGGCAAAAGCTATGATTGAGTAGGTGAAGAGTTCAATGAAAGACACATCCACTGATGTAAACATGTGAAACAATGTCTACCAAGGTCAGTTGGACAAAATAGAGAAGGTAGAGAAAGAGATGGAAAAGATAAGGTCTAGACAGACTTAGTTGAGGAATTCTCTTGCGCCCTCACTAGATATTCTCATTCAGAACATAAAAGAGATTGATGCCACCATGATAACCTATGATAAAGGTCCAAGAATAGATTTGAAGAAGATGGAGAAGCTTCAATATTCTTTATGTGCCAATCTCTAGATAGTTAACTCTTTGATAACTTTTTGGAAGAAGGAGATCAAGAACCTTAAGATAGCATATTCGGATGTTTTCCCTAAGTAAGTATGTGCAGATAAAATTTTTAGGTACACCTTTGTCATTAATGTCAAAGGGGGAGTTGTGTATAGAATATGGAGTATAATATGTATAGGGAGATATAAGATTATGTATAAGAAATGTATAGAAAACAAAAGTTTTTTGCATTAAGGGACAGTTAGCAACTTGGCCATATTCCTTTGTTGCCATCAATGAAAAAGGGGGAGATTGTTGGAAAGTTGTCTATACTAAGTTATATGACTAGATAGAGTGTTTTTATTATGGCAACAAAGTCATATAGTAGTTTGGAGTCAGTGTACTTGATGTAAAGATCAGAATTTGGTTAAGTGTTGAAGACTGGACAGTGTACAGAGTTCCTACAACTCAGAGCATCAGCACATGTGTGTACGGATGAATTATGGTATGCACCCTAGAAGTTAAGTTGGTTAGACTATATTATTTCTTATTTTATGAGCACATGATCAGATGTGCAAGGATGAGAAAGTTATAGTCAGTTGAAGTTGCACAACCAGTATGTGCCAGCAGAGAATATAGCATAGAGCCGACAGTTAGTATTTTGGTTTGTAGTTATAATGTAATATTGTAAAGGCTATGCACCCATTGTATTTAGGTTTCTGACATGTTTATATATATAATTGTAAGCATGCTTAAGCCAATTCATTTGGAAGTGTTGTTTTTAATTAGTTATAGGGCCGACCTAATTGTGTATTTTGTATGAGCGTATAAATATAAGATGCGCCCATTATATTCGGCATGGAAGTTGAAATAGAGTTGTGATAAGAAGAGAAGAAGTGTGTGAAGACACTAGAAGATGTATTAAAGCTTTGCAAGAGGTCAAAGTGTCAACACATCAAAGGAATGGATCTAACAAGCAGTGTCACAGTGACAATTCATCTTACAGATATAGTATGTATCTGAGATCAGAAGGTTATAGCCTTCACCACTTGAGCAGTGAGCTCTTGGACAATGCATCCTCTCCCTAATAGGGATGATTGTAAAAGACTCCGAATAGGGTTCGACCCTTAACAAGGTCTACTATACTTAAATCATTGTAAAGCTACTCCTAACAGGGTAAAGGATCTTCTAACAAGGATCACAAAACACTAGTGCAGAATATTAGTGGGTGTCAATTCCCACCGGGGTTTTTACCTGTTTGGGTTTCCCCGTAATCATATTAGTGTCAGGTGTTGATTTCATGTTTCATGTTTATGTCAATGTTTATTTTAGTAGTTAAGAATTTAAGTTCAGCATAAAGATTAAAGTGAAAAGTTAAAATATAGTGAACACTGATTCACCCCCCCTCTCAGTGTTCCCATTCCTAACAAATCAACATCATGTTTCTTGTTTCTACTACTCCATTATGCTGAGGAGTTCTTGGTGCAGTCATCTACCTTTTTATTCCCTATTCCTCATAGTAGTGAGTGAACTCTTGAGAGGTGTATTCACCTCCTTTGTTTGACCTTAGGCACTTTAAGATTTTACCGGTCTCCTTTTCCACTTGATCCTTGTAGATTTTGAACATGTGAAATGCTTCTAATTTTTCTCTAAGAAAGAGTGTCCACATCATTCTTGATAAATCATCTAGAAAAAACATGAAGTACCTATCTCAAGTAGCTCTATGTTCTCATAGGTCCACACAAATCTGTGTGCATGAGATCCATAACATTTTCAATAGAAAAGGATTTATTACTGAAACTTGTTCCCATTAGCTTTCCCAACTGACAATCCTTACAAATACCTCTGCCAGGTTTTGTAATTTCAAGTTCTCTTAACGATTTCTTCTTGCTCACCTTGACAATACTGTCAAAGTTTACGTGGTAGAGCCTCTTATGCCACAACCAACTATTGTCCTCTTTGGTTACAAGATAGACCTTGTTATTTTCTCCTATGATTGATGCTATGAGGTAGGCTCCTTCCATAGAGTGTAGATAGAATAGGTTGCCTTTACTCTATCTACTAGTAGCAACATGAGCTCCTGATTGGTTCTTTGCAACATTAGAACCTTTCCTAAATTCTAACAAGAATCCCTTATTTTTTAGTTGAGCAATGCTCATTAAGTTGTACTGAAGTCCCTCTACCCAGTATGTACATCTTCACATACAAACTCATTGCTAAGTGCAATAGAGCCTTTACCTTTGATATCATAGGGGGCATTATTACCAAAGGTTACCGATCCACCATCATTGAGCTTTAAGATGATAACTTGTTCTTATATCCAGTCATGTGGTGAGTGCATCCACTATCAATGATCCAGTCATCATGCTGATGAGATCTTGAGATAATTGTCATTTTGCTTATCACTAGGATTTCTTCTATTATTGCAACAAATGTAATTTTTGGATCTTCAGATTCATTGTCTGTGACTCCTTCTTTTGCAAGGTAGCATTCTTTCTTTGCTTTGTTCTTGAATCAGTTGCTATTGTCTTTATTATCATTTTATGGACATCTTGCAGCAATATGTCCTATCTTATTACAAGACAAACATTTTAGTGGGAGCTTTCATTTGTACTTCCCTTTTCCTCTTGGAAATCTCCTAGTGATGAGTTCTTCAAACTCATCTTGCTCCATCTGTTCGAAGAGAATATTATAAAAAAAACTTCCAATCTTATCAGTAGAGCTATTACTGGTTTCTCCTCCTTTCTTGGAGGAAGAGGTATTAACAAAAGACTCTTTACTTTGGTAGAATGAGGGAAAACTATATCTTTTCCAATCAAAGGAATATATAGACTTCTTTCCCTATTTTATTTTTACATGCATGACCTGTTTAAAGATCACCTTCAGATCCATCACCTAGTGAAGTATTAGTTCACTATGGAAAAATATGATGCATGCTATGCTTTATCTGCTTTATGAAAGAAAATGACAAACACATGTCAAGAGCTTTCCTTCACAAGAGATATCTACCTATTTTAATGCCACAAACTCTAGCATTAAAACCTTCAATCGCACCCTTTACCGATCATCTTGATAACTCAAAATCTACCAAATTTTGTGCAGTAAATCTTGGTCAAAGAGTTAGATAATTGTTTGTTGACTATGACTTTCCCTGATTCATCAATCATGATGAATTATTTACTTGATCAATAAATATCCTTAGGTTGTACATAGGTAAGAGCTTTGACCTATCACATTCCCTTTCTCTGGCTATATCGGTTGCATCCTTTCCTTATTTCTCTTGCTAGTTACCCTCAGTTCCTGTTACCAATTACTTTGATGACCATTTTCTCTGATCATTAGTAGTATTAGTAATAGCTATAGTCTCTTCTTATTTGTATAGTGTCATCGGTTGCCAAACTAGTCTCTCCTCGCACTTGTTGTTGTCAGTTGTACTTTTCCTTTCTTCATAAATCCAATGCTAGTTTCCTTAGTCACAAATGGAAACACCTCTTTGCCAACCAATGAAAATACCTCTTTTTCCATGTACTGGTTGCAATCTTACCACTTACCATTCATTAATGTCCATAATCTCCCCCTTTGGCATTCATGGAAAAAACCATAACAAATAATGGCACTATCAGAACATTATCTGTTACTGGTCATAATCTCCCCCTTTGACAATAATGCCAAAGGATAGTCCAAAAGACTACCTTAATGAAATCTACTCTTCCTTCGAGTAGTAGTCTTATTCATCAATCCAATAAAGATGAGGATGATTCCTCTGTTGAAGCATAATGAATTGATGATTACATTTGCCTATATACTGAAGATCAGGAAGGGGTATCACCCCTAATTTACTTTTGAGATACTCAAATGTACTCTTCGGTAGTGGCTTTGTGAATATGTCAATAATATTTTCTTTTGTGGAAACATACTCCAATCTCTCTTCTTTATTTTGTACCTTCTCTCTCAAGTAGTGATACTTGATAGCAATATGCTTTATTTTTTAGTGCATGACAAGATTCTTAGATATGTTTATTTCACTTGTACTGTCACAGTAAATTGCAGTTGGTTCAGGTATCTATTCTTGGATTCCTTCTAGTAGTAGTTTGATCCAGATTACCTGTGTGTAATTGATTATTGCAACAACATATTCACCTTCCGCTATGGACTGGGAAATGTAGTTTTGTTTCTTTCTTGTCCAAGACACAATTCTCTCCAAGAAAGAATGCACCACCACTTGTGCTCTTTCTATCATCAATATTACCAACCCAATCTACATCAGTGAATACCTTTATTTGGAAGCCTCCCTTGTGAGGAAACCATAGGCCACACTCTTCAATGCCCTTCACCTATTGGAAAATCCTCTATATTGCTATTAGGTGTGTTTCTTTTGGATTAGCAGAGAATATTTCTACAATGTCTAATGCTTGTGCTATGTCTGGTCTACTCTGTACTGCATAGTATAATTTTCCTATCATAGACTGATACAATGTCTCATTTACTTATTTTGCATCATCTTCCTTTGATAACTTGAGTTTAGTTATCATAGTTGTACCAATCGATTTGGATTCTTCTAGCCCAAAGGTTTTAAGAATTTATTTTACATATTTGGATTGAGAAATAAAAATACCTTCCTTTAGCTGATGGACTTGTACTCCAATGAATAATTTTATGGCTCCTATCATAGACATTTCAAATTCTTTCTTCATCTCTTTAGCAAATGCTTTTCTCATCGTATCATCTCCTCCAAAGATGATGTCACCCACAAAAATTTCAGTAATCAGGTTCCCATCTTTTCCAGTCTTGAGATACATATTATTGTTGTGTATGGTCCTTGTGAATCCTATTGTCAGGAGGTATGAATGAAGTCTTTCATACCAGGCCCTTGGGACTTCTTTTAGACCATAAAGAGCCTTCTTAAATTTACAAACCATACCACTCTTCTCAGTGGATGAGAACCCTTCTGGTTGTTCAATGTAATCTTCCTCCTCCAGTATTCTATCATAAATGTAGAATTTACATCCATATTGTATACTTTATGTTGGAAACTGCAATTGAAGGAATTGTTGTATTGTCATTGATATCAAACCTTAACTGGTAAGACTTTTTCTATCTAAGAAAGTACTATATCTATTTGATTTTTGAGAAGGATTAGGGAAAGGTTGATAACAATAGCACCTAAGAAAAGGTTGAGTTATCTTGATACCTCAATGGGTACTTTATTATGTGGCACAATGATAAGATAATGTATTGCTTATCTAAGTAAGAAGAAAGACTAAACAAGTAGGCTTAACCAAGAAAAAGTGAAGAAATATAGTTTAAGCTGAGTGATGTTAGTGTCGATTGAGCTAGTATACGCTGAGTAAATTCAGTGTTGACCGAACATCAGTTAATTGTTGAGGAAGATAATATTAGCCGAGGAAATAGTTTCAATGGTGACCAGGATACCCGATGATGACCGAGGAGTTGAACACAATATTGACTGAGTGTCAATAATTTACATTTGAGGAACAATTTAGATTCCTAGCCGACATAGTTGAATTCTTGGATTATGTAAATCATCTTGACTTTATTTATTGATTGTATGGAAGCATTTAATGCACCATAAACTATTTTATTATAATTCCATAAAGAGATTTGAGATGTTTCTAGAAGGATGGATGAAGAACATAAGGTTGGAAGGATTTGATGAATCTGACCTTACCCTAAGATCTACAAAGGAGATTAAGTGGCAAAAGTTGGATCAACCTAAATGAAGAGGTATTAAGGAAACCTAAGTGTGAGGTTAAATGAAGGATGCTGGAGTTGTTGTTATTGACTAAATAAGTAGAAAAGACTGAAGGAGAAGGAGTTGTGATTGCTTGAAGGGATTTTTGAGTAGATTAGTGATGGAGATGGAAATGGGTCATAGTCAGTAAGCCAGCATATGTGTATAGAATTGGATCTGCTATTTGCAAAGTGAGTTGTATGTTTTCAGATCAAACACTGCTATTACTTTCTAATCATTGTATCAGTTTTAAATCCTTTAATCAAGGTTGACCTAATAGTCATTTGTATAAATCCTTTGAACAAGGTTGCATTCTAATGGAATGTATGTAAGTCCTTTAACAAGGTGCATTCCTAACAGGGTGGTTGAAATCCTTTAATTGGGTCACAGTTGACAGTGTGTTTGTAAACCTTTGATAGGGTTGGATTTTCACAAAGCTCACTTCAGAAGAGTGAAAATATTAGTAACATGTTACAAAGTGGTTTTTCCCAAATTGGGTTTCCACTATAAATCTTGGTGTTAATGCTTGTGTGAATGTTTTGGTTTGAAATTTTTTGTGTTTTGCAAGTTAAATACTATTGGATAGTGGACTGCATTGTTATATGTTTCTGATATGCATTCAGTAATGACTGAGTAGCTGTTGGTTGTTAGATCTAAGTTGTTGAAGAGTTTTGAAAGTTTAATTATACATCTGGACCTGAGAACAACTGATTCACCCCCCCTCACTATTTTTCTAAATCATATTAACAATTGGTATCAGAGCTACTAGTGCTTACAAAGAACAAGTTTAAAGGTACTTGAAGTAAATGATCAGGATGTATAAGGAGGTACCAAAGTTAAATAAGGAGAACTTCCCTACATGGCAGAGTCTGATGAAACTGCATCTAGCTAGTTTTGGTGACTCAACAAAGTATTATATTGAGCATGACTATGTTACACTTTTTGCACCTCTGACTGCTAAGGAGATGAGAGCTAAACAAGAACACAATCAAGCAATGTTGGAGATTGCATCTGCCTTAAGATATCCTAAATTTGAAGACATCAAAGATTTCACAAATGCAAAGAAAATGTGGGACACTTTTGCAAATATCCATGGTGGTGACATAAATGTACTAAGGGAAAAAGCTAAAATCCTGAGAGGTAAATTTGATGAAATTAAAATGCAAGAAGGTGAGAATATTGCTCAATATTGTCGTAGAATAAAAAAAGTTGTAAATGCTATTAGAGGAGATAATGGAACTATTGAAGATGAGAATGTTATTGGAAAAGCATTGATAACTTTGTGTCCTATTCATGCCATCAAAATTTCAGCAATTCAAGAATCTAGATGTAATCCTGGCAATGCTCTTACTTTGGAAAGTTTTGTTGGTAAGCTTACTGCTTTGAGCTTTCTAATTTTGATAAATTCACTATTGCTAATGTTGAATCTACATTCAAGTCACAAATGGTTCTGAATAAGTCTAAGAAATAAAAAGAAAGATGCATCAGTGAGAGTGAAAGTGAAAGTGACACTTCTAATGAAGAACTAGAGGATCTTGAAGCTCTTATGGCCAAAAGATTGAAAAGGAGAAAAGGAAAGTATAAAGGTAAACTCCCTATCATATGTTTCTCATGCAATAAAGTTGGTCATATAGCTGCAAGATGTCCTGACAAGGATGAGGAAAGAGATAGCAAGCACAAAGACAAAAGAGAAGACAAAGGTTACCGAAGGTACAAGGACTACAAAGAAAAAGGTAAGAAATCATGCTATATTGCTAAAGAAGAAATTGACACTGATAGTGATGATTTTGAAATTGAAGTAGTCTATGTTTTTATGAAAAACAAGTCTGATGAGGATTAGAAAACTACACTGATATCCAATGTGAACAAAAATGATAAGTGGATTATTGATAGTAGTTTCTCACACCACATGACTGGTGATAAAAGTAAGTTTGATATCCTAGATCATTACAAAGGTAGAAGTGTTAAATTTGGTAATGATGCACCATGTCCTATTAGGGGTCAATGATTAATCAAGATGATTGATAAGATCACTTGTAAAAATTATTATTGGGTTGAAGGTCTTAACTATAATCTACTAAGTGTTGCACAACTTAATAGCACTAGCTACCGAGTGGAATTTCATCACATGATGGCTAAAATATTTGATGCCACTGGTGAACTGATTGGAAGTGGATAACAAACAAGAGGTAATTTCTTCTACCTAGACCTATCTGTAGAGACATGTATGATTGCACAACTTGATGATATATGGTTATGGCATAAGTGGCTATGTCATGTTAACTTTGATAATCTGGTAGAAATTAGTAAAAAGAAGAAAGTGAGAGGACTGCTGAGATTGAAGCAACCTGATAATGTAAAGTGCAAACAATGTCAGTTGGGTAAGATGACAAAGTCTAGTTCCAAGAGCAAGACTTTTACTTCTAAAAATGCTTTAGATTTGGTTCATACTGACCTTTGTGGACATATGGGTGTACAAAGCTATTGTGGTGCTAGATATTTTATTTTGTTTGTTGATGATTACACCAGAATGATGACTATAATGTTTCTAAAATAAAAATCTAATGCTTTTCAAATTTTTAAGTGGTATTTGGCTAAGGTTGAAAAGGAGATAAGTAGGAACCTGAAGTGTCTAATATCTGACCGAGGTGGAGAATTCATATCAAATGAGCTCAATCTATTTTGCAATGATAGAGGAATCAAGAGATAGATGTCTGCACATAGGACACCTCCATAGAATGATATAGCAGAGAGAAGGAACAAATCTATCATGGATTGTGCAAGAACACTAATGATTGAGAATAATGTTGCACAAAAGTACTAGAGAGAAGTTGTAAGTACAGCTGTTTACACCCTAAATTGAGTACATTTCAAAAAAGGTACAAATATTACACCTTATGAGCTATGGCACGGGTATGCACCTAATGTAAAGTACTTTAGAATTTTTTGGAGAAAATGCTATATACTAAAAGATAATAGGAATGGAAAATTTGATGCTAAAAGTGATGAGTGCATATTCCTAGGTTATTCCACAAAAAGAAAAGCTCACAATTGTTTGAACTCTAACACTAAATAAATTGTAGAAAGTGTAAATGTCAAGGTTGATGAATATGCAGAGAAAAATGAACAGGAAAGAAAAAGAGAACCAAAATATTATAGATCTTTTGTATATATAGAAGAAGGAGAGGCAAGTGACAAACTTGCACCTGATGTAGAGTCTGGGTAAGCAATGCCGAGCATTGGGGAAACAATGTCGAGTGACAGGAGGATGCTACCAAGTATCAGGAAGAGGTTGCCGAGATTTTAGAAGCTGAATCTGACAATGTTATTGGTGAACCTGAAGAGCAAGAAGAAAAGAGAGAAGAACCTATTTTGGCACAATATGTAAGGAGACATCACAAGCCTGAACAAATCATTGGAGACAAAGAAACTAGAGTTCTAACCAGAACCAATTTAAGAGACCCTACATGTTTACTGTGTGAATTCGAGCCTAAGATAACAAGGGAGGCATTAGAAATGAAGACTAGATTCAAGCCATGAATGAGGAGATAGACCAAATAGAGAAGAATGATACCTGGACTTTGGTGCCAAGACCAAAAAACAAAAATGGCATTAGAACAAAATGGGTGTTCAGAAATAAGCTGAATGAACATGGACAAATCAAAAGGAACAAAGCAAGGCTAATATGCAAAGGTTACACACAAGAAGAAGGAATAGACTATGGGGAGACATTTTCCCCTGTAGCAAGATTGGAAGGAGTAAGAACTCTACTTGCATATTCTACCTACAAAGAATTCAAGGTATACCAAATAAAAGAATTCAAGGTATACCAAATAGATGTCAAGTCTGTATATTTAAATGGTATATTAGAAGAAGAAGTGTACATTGAACAACTTGAAGGATTTTTTGATCCAAACAAGAGACACATGGTTTGAAAACTAAATAAGGTTTTTTATGGAATAAAGCAAGCCCCTAGATAATGGTATGAGAGGTTGCACAACTAGTTGATATAGATTGGACTCTCAAGGACAAATGACACTAGCAATCTATACATGAAAGATGAAGAAGGTAAAGGAATCTTGTTGGCTAAGATTTTTGTAGATGATATTATATTTGGTGGACAAGATGCCCTGTGTAAGAAATTTTCAAATGAAATACAAACTGAATTTGAAATGAGTATGTTTGGGGAGATAAAATTCTTTGTTGGTTTACAAGTATATCAGATGGAGAAAGGTATTTTCATCACCCAGTCTAAATATGTTCATGAGATACTGAAAATATTTGGTATGGAGGTGTATCATCTTAAAATGGAAGAAATTCCATCTTGATAGGTTTAGCACCCTCTTTTAGTACATTTATCATGATAGACTTGCATTTAGGATGCATTTTGCACTTATCTTCTTCATTCTAGGTGAAATTAGGGTTAGGATCCTGTGGATTCTCCTAATTTTCCCTCTTCTATGGCTCTATTTTCTAGGTAGGAATTAGAAATAGGTCCTCCTATCTTTCATCTCAGTTATCATAGGATTTTATGCCTATCCCAGGTATTCTGTCCTGATCTGATATCATTTCTAGGTCTCTGGACATCCTCAGGACCTCCTGTCTTGATGCTGATTGGATCTAGGTACAGGGTCAGGATTGAGCTCAAACCTGACTAGGTTAGGATCAAGGTCAAACCTAACTAGGTCAGGTCCAACCTTTATTTTTCTCCCCTCATTCAAATTTCTAGAATCTTTGATTTCTGGGCATCGGGCTTTCGGGATATTTATTTTCCTACCTCTGGGGTTAATCATTTTGGGTTTCAGGATGGTAAATCCTCTAATTGCATTTAATCTAGGTATATTTTCTAAAGGTTAGGACCTAATTGGGATTTAATTCTCTAAGGTGGCCCCTCTAGAGGATTGTGCCCTAGATCACTATAAAAGGAGGCCTTCCTCTCTCATTTTCACATCAAGTTTTTCAAGCTCAAGCACTCTCAAGCAAGGTGATTGATCCAACATCCATTATCCACATCTCTCCATCAAGTTTTGTGAGCAAGAAGATTTCAAGCAAGCAAGGAATGGTGAAGATGTAAGATAGCAAGATGATGATACAGGAGATTAAGCCATTATTGACATCAAGCATCTTTGTGAACACATATTTGGAGCAAGAGAGATCCTTTCTTCCTTGATCCACCATCATCAATCTTCAAGCATTCAAAGATTCAATCAGGGGGTAACAATTATGGATTATGAGCTTGGTAGAAGTACTTTAGCCTTGGGGGCTTGGTATGCTTTTTTATCTCATTCAAATCTATGCATTGTTATTTCATACACATTCATGCTAGGGTTTTGATCTAGAGGATTAGATCTTGGCATTACACTTTCAATACATACACACACACATTCTATTTCAATCGGCTATTCGTGGAGGTAGAGACCACCAAAACGGGGGTTTGACTAAGGCAAAATCCTATATAGCCAACCCCAAAATCCCCTTTTTCAAATATCTACAGTCCTTGTTTTGGGAATTAGAGGATAGATTTGAGTACTCTTTTCGCATAACTTCCAGGATCTGCAAACAGAATTCAAATCGAACTTCAAATAAAGAATGTAGTATTTGACCTTTTATGAGGGTCAAACCCGACCTGAGCTCATCTTGGAGAAAGATTTATGGGTTTTCTCTGTCTCAGCTTTCTGATCATAGATTTGGTCATAGAATCTTCCGAAACCTCATGCAGACTTCAAAAAATAGGTATTTCCAAATCAATTTCATAATAAGGTATGTATCTTGACCTAATTAATTTCCAAGTATTTCCAGATTTACTTATGCTATGCCAATTCCAATTTCAATTCAAATGAATAAGTGTTGAATGTTAGGTACATTACTAAGCTTCCATTTTTCCACTATTCATTTTGGTGAACCCGTTTATGACAACTCTTTCTTTTATGGTGTTAGATTTAAATCTTGTATTCTTATAAGATTAGATTTCTTTCTTGCATTTATATTTCAAAAATACAAATTTTTTTTTTGTTGCAAAATTCCTTTAAAAATACAAAAATATTTACATTTTCATGTCTTTAGTGCTTTCTTTGTATTCAACATGTATGATTCTTGTTTTGAGTACTTTGATGAGGCTTTTATTGTACAAGAGGATAGATTTCCTAATGAGGTACATGGATGTGAGGATGAAAATGGTTTGAATATGATCTCCATGGATCCTATTCCTATTTCACTCTCCTCCACAACCTCTCCAATTGACCTTTACCATAGGGTGTGTGCATGGTTACCTTCATGTCCCACCATTTGCAACATTGATAAACCTAAAATGATATATCCTACACCTTTGATGATGGTAAAAGGATGTCCTCCTATAACCATTAAGGGTAAACCTAGAGATCCTTTGGATTTATTTGATAATACTGATTCAGTTTCACATGCTTATCACACATGGAATAACCCTCAGCCTATTGTTCTAGTTTCTTTATCTCCTTCTCAACCTATGCTTCCTCAAGCACCTAGGTATCCATCTACCTTTAAGGAGTACAACTTAGTTGACCAATCATGTGCTACTCCTGCTAAGATATCTTTATGGGAATTACTTCAAACTTCCCCTACATATCATGAGGCATTGCAAAAATCTTTATCTACTCTTCTTGCTTCACCTCCTAATCAAGAGAATATTCATTCTATTTTGGATTTTATGCATACTATGCCTTCTATACCTCCTATTGTGTTTTTTGATAATGACTTACCTTCCCTAGAGGTGCAGAATCAATATGATGCTCTTATGGTGGCTGTCTCTATTAATTAGAGTATCATTCAAAGAACCTTAATTGATAATGGATCTAGACTTAATGTTTGTAGCATGGATATGCTCAAGGAAATTAAGGCTGATCTATCTACTATTCAACCTGATAATGTTCCTATACGTGGATTTGACAATATCACGAAAAGAACTTTGGGCATTATTACCTTACCTGTTAAAGTTGGTCCAGTTATTCTAAATACTCCTATTCATGTTATGCCTAGACCTCTCAATTATAATCTTCTTTTAGGAAGACCATGGTTACATACTATGCATGCAATTCATTCTACTCTTCATCACAAGGTTAGGTTCATCTATAATAACTTAATGTATACATTACATGTAGATGATGCCCCAAATCCTTGCTTAAATGCTGAATATGCCAAGAACTCTGAACCTATTCAAACTAGTAAAGAGATGGAAAAACAATCGGAGATACAACAACCTGAGATTCAACAAGAAGAAGCTCCGTCTTCTTCTTCTTTGAATGAGGATGATTGGGGGACATTGGATTTTATTCCTACATTTATTGGAGAATACAAGGTCTCTAATTTGGAATTCATGAAGCAACAGAATGAATTTGAGAAAAAAGTTTTTATTTCTTCACCACTTTCTAAAGAATTAAAAAGTAATTTTGTTGCCGCTTCGATTAATGAAATGCTTGACACTATAAAGCCTGATTGTTATGACATTGTGACATATGCTACTCCTTGGAATCCTTCTGACATGACTGATCAATATGGTCCCAGTTATCACTTGCTTAAGAAATCAAGATTTAATGGGAAAGGATGTGGTAAACACAAACAAGGTATACAAGTACCTTTGGATAATGAACTTTATGATCATACATATGGATTAGGATTCAATCCTTATAGACAACCATCAACTTTTTCTCTTAATGTTAATCATATTTGTAGTGGACAGTTGAAGTTGGTTAACCCATTACTTATTCACCTTAAACAACCCTCCTCTTTGGATATTTTTCCTAAAGATGAAGCCTTAATGGAATTGTTAGGAATTTATGAAGATTTACTTAAGTTTCATTACAAATGAGGAAAGCCTTTTTGTTTAAAAATAGATGCTTATTTTGGAGAACATGAAGAACATGATATTCTCCCTTTACCAATGGATTCTCCGGTAAGAAGTGATTTGTTAATTACTGAAACTATTGATATTCAAATGGATGAAATGGATCTTGAAAGCATGATAAAAATTGCCCGAAATGTTTGAATCAGGATGAATGTGATCACTTGGTTTCCCTTTTTCTTGAATTTAAGGATATATTTGCTTGGACATATTCCAATATGATAGGTATAGATTCTAAGATTTTTACTCATAACATTGTTTTAAAGCCGAATATGAAGGCGGTCAAACAAAAAATTCAAAAGATGAATCCAAGAATTGCTTTATTAGTCAAAGGAGAAATTGAAAAATTATTGGATTCTAGATTTATCTGTTCTATCGATTATTCAGATTGGATTTCAAACATTGTGCTTGTATCAAAAGGAGAAAATAAGATAAGGATGTGCACTAATTTTAGAGATTTAAATAAGGCATCCTTGAAGGCTGATTTCCCGCTACCTAATATTGATATGATTGTGGATTCAACGACAGGCCATGCCTTGTCATCTTTTATGGATGGTTTTTTAGGATACAATCAAATCTTTATCCCCCCTGAAGATCAATTTAAGACTACATTTATAATGTTGGAATTAGGAGAGATAGGTACTGAGAGGGGAGGGGTGAATCAGTGCCTTCAAAACTTTACTTATAAAACCTTTCTAATCAATAACTGAATATTGTGATAACCGATCAAAATAACTTGAATCTCATTGCATAAATCAATCATCTAGTTAACTTAAGAAAGTAAACAACATGAAATCAATATGAAAATCACACAACACAAGTATTTTGGTAATGCAAAAACCCTTGTTAGAAGGTAAAAATTGCGGTGGGGATGACACCCACAAATTCTTCACTACTGGAGATAGAAAAGGTTTGCCTGTTAAGGCTACAAGTTTTGATCACTTCTGGTGATCTTACCCTATTAGGAGTAACATATTAGATCAGGTAGATCTACATAGTTATAGGATTTAACATCACTAAATGAAGTGTGTACTCGGTTAAGAGATTTATACAAAGACTGTTAAGTCTACTCTATTAAGAGATTTATCAAAAACTCTATCACAATTGTCAGAAAGTAATAGGTAAATTATTTGCTAGTTGACAACTTAATTGTCTGAAATAGATCTATAAGTGCTTATCAAAATATCACCTTATCTCTGATGGTTCTCTGCTCTATTCTGCTTGGTAGCCTTGTCTAATTCTACTCAATCTAGTATCCTCTGTACCATGTTTTGCTCGGTAAACTGATTGTCTTGAAGATAGGAAAATTCTTCAAGTGCTCTGTGATTCATATATATCAGTTCAACAACCTCACAAAAATGGTGCAAACAAACAAATATATAGCGTTCTATTTTTATGCCTTAGCAAAAATTAGGTTACAAAAATAATCATAACCCTAAGATCTACGGTGCAAAAATAACCTAGATCAACTAATACAAATAAGATAATCATTGCATTTAATGAATATCTTTTACAATGAATGCTCCTCGATCTTGGTAAACCATTTTATGATCTGTTATAACCATTTGCATAGAATAATGTGCCATTTCTGATTACTATGTCATTTTTTGTGATCATCGGTAAAGACTATATAATCTACTCAGCGTATACTGTGTTGCTTGGTGTTTATTGACCATCGGTGTCGGTGTCACTGGTGCTTGGTTAACTATGTGATGCTCGGTGTAACAAGATTTACCGACTACTCTATCTTACTTCTAGTTACCGATTGTCTCAATATAAGTAATCGACTGACCTGTTTACTATCCTTTGATACTAATGACAACCTTAAATGCTCAATAGAGATTAACAATCTCCCCCTTTGGCATTAGTATCAAAACTTAAAAATGTATATAGACAAAATGTTTCTATATATTCCTTATATCTCTGCCATATACATAACAAAAAATTTCTAAGTATAAAAAAGTACTCCCCCTCGGTGCATACTCCCGGTAGTATGTAATATACATATCAAAGTATAATAATTTGGCATATACATGGTTTTCCCCCTTTTTGATAATAATTTCAAATGCAAAAAAAATATAATGTATACTTACATCTTATAAAAAATGTTTGGATGGGTTTTTTGTATAGATTCCAAGAGGTTGTCCCACTCCTCTTTCAAGTTGGTAAGAGCAATATGCTCAAGAACAACTTGTGCATGCATGTCAAAGATATTATCCAACACCAAAATCTCTGGTGTTGCTACAAGTTGCTCAGCTTTGACAATGTGTGTTTGAAAAATCTTCAGGTAAGGAGTGAGTTCTTTTTGTAACTTTGTAACCTGATCGGTGATGTGCGCTTCTTGTTTCCTTAAATCTGCTATCAACCACCAGAGTTCCTAAACTTGGTTAATATGCTTTAAGAAAGTAGTTGGCTTAGTGATAGCTGCTTGTGTACTCAACTTGATCTCTTCTTCTAAACCTTTTATCTTTTCACCAACTTCTATAGTGAAGGTGTCTAAAGTACAAAGCTTGATTAGAAGTTGACAGATTATTTGGGTGATAGATTTTACCTCGATAATGACCTTAGATAATTTTACTTTGTTTAGTGCCACTTCTGTGCTAATCCTTTCTGCCAATTTTTTTTGAATCTTGGATTCTTTACTTTCTTCTATTCTTTTGTTTGCATCTGTATTAGGGGCATTGATTTTGTCGGTGAGTGTGGCAAGCTGATCTATGATGGGAGTATTCTCATCAAATATTTGTTTCCGATACTATCTGTTGTAGAATATCCCATACATCATTTAACACTTCTTTGCATTTGTGTTCTTGCCTCAACTTCTCTTGTGCTGCTTTCCTTGAACATAACTCCCCATAATGACTTAGTTCCTCGGGGCTTAGGGTTCTCGGGTCACATTTTGGTATAATGATAATTTCATCAATGGTGACCGGCCCTTTGGCTTTCTTCTTCTTCTTCTTCTGGGAAATAGGTGACTTCTTATCACTTATGACAATAGATTTTTCTTCACTCCTTAGAGTATCCTTCCTAGTTGACACTGTATCATCCTTCTTCTACTCCTCGGTAGATTGTGTGGGAGTCTCAGTTGTAGTGTCAGGTGGGTTCACCTCAATTGACTTGGTTTCTTCAGGTTCCTTTGGTTCTATAGACTGTGCCTCTAGTTTGTTAGGCTCATTTGTATCTACAAGTTTCTTGGGTGCTTGAATCTCAATAGTATCTTTAATTGGCTCAGGATGAGAGACATCAGGTTGTACTTGTGAGATTATTTCAACTGCCTCTACAAGTATAGGTAGTTCACATGGTAGTGATGTGAGCACACTATCAGTATCGAATGCTTCATCTTTGTATGGTGCAATGGTCACATCTTCATCATCTACATCATCAGGATCACCGTTAGTGATGTCCCAAATGAGTGCATCATCATCAATTTTCTTTTGCAGGTGGATCTTAACTTGATCTGGTGCATCCTATGTAATTTTGATTTCTTCCTTTTGTTCGGTGATATCAATTACCTCAGTAACTGATATACCAGTGTCTTCTATTTTCTTACCTTTGTTATCATCAATGAAAATACCTTTATCTTTTGAATTGTGTCTCTTTTTAGACAATTTCAGGAATGCTTCCTGTTCAACTTTCTCTTCTGCTTTCAAAATTGATGTCCATAGAGAGTCACATATGACATCCATATCATCCACATTCTCATCCATGATCTGCATTGCTCTATTCTTGACTAGAAATCTAGCCTGATACTTTGTCATGTATTCACTTACCTTAGCATAACTAAAGTGTGAGGCTTCTCGACCTAATGACCGTTCTCTTTTCCTTTTCTCTGTATCTAATGTAATAGCCCATCTCTCACTTATTTTGTCATCAAGTTCTTTAGGAAATTGACATGCAAATTCCATCAGTACTCTCTTGAATTTTATCATCATTTGGACAATAGCATGTTTGATCTTTGTTTTGTCCTCGATTGACATTTTGCCAAATTTGCCTATGCCTGGATCTGTAAGATTTCCATTCTCAATTATATCTTCAATAATTTCTTCTATAGTACTTTCCCTATTATGAACTAGCTTGAATTGATCAGGGTCATTTTCAGTGTCAGTCTCCTCTATATCTTCCTTACTCCTTATGTCTTTCCTCTTTTTCTTAGGTGGCTCAGCTACCTTCTTATTCTTTCTCTTTATGTATTTCTTCATCGGTGTAGTTGCTCTTCTTTTTGCTACTTTTACTACTTCTTTCTCAGTAGATTGTGCTACAGTTGATGAACGTGTCCTCATTCCTTTAGGTTCTGGTAGCTAAATATCTTGTTCATCAATGGTGGGTAGCTAAATTTCTTCTTCATCATTGGTGGGAGGAACTGGTGTGTGATCCTTTTCTTTGTCTAACTCGGTCTCCTCGCTGTCATAGGGCTTGTCAGCCAACTGTAACTAACCTTTGGTTGCCTCATCAACCAGTGACTCCTTAGGTGAGTCAGATGTAGTTCCATATTTTGCTGAGAGATCTTTTCTCATTTTTTTTACCCTTCTAGACATTTTTTCGATCTCTATGTTCATTGTGATTCTAGACTTAGCTTCCTCATATACACCAAACCTACTAGCAGTGATGTCTATCGGTAATGCCAGCAATGCATTGATAGATTTCAAAGCAAAATCATGATTCATTTCATAACCCATCGGTGCTAGCCATTTTTTTCTCTGTTCTACTGCCTTTATCATTGAGTGGTCTATGCTTACCATAAAGCATATGTCATCTTCAAAGTTACTTACTAATTCCTTTGGAATTCTGCTTCTTTGTTGCATTTTTGTTTGAAATCCCTTGAAATATGCATTGAAATCCTTGTTTAGATTGTCTCCTAGACTTCTCATCATTTCACTGATTTGAGCAATTATCAGTTTGTCTGATTGCTAGTTTACTTTACCAATACCTGGTACATATTTTTGTAGATAGAGAAATGTATAGACAAGCAGTGATCTGTACTTACATGTATTGGACTTCTTTGCTTTTATTGTCTTCATATTGTCATGCAGTTGGTGTAGTAGTAGCTCGGCAAGATCAACCTGGTGATCTTTCTTCATCATTTTGTAAGCCATGTCCATGGTGCTATAGGGTACACTATTTGGTCTGCTTGATTGGAATATCTTGTACCCGATGACATTAGCTACAAATTTTACTACTGGATCTTTGATAGTTGAGATCTTCAATGCCCTACCATCCCATTAAGCTCCAGTGTTCTTTTCTACGTCAGGATGAGATGAACTTCGAAAGGCTTTGGCTTTGTCGGTTGTAGGGTACCCAGTGACCCTACTGATAATCTTTTTAGTGACCTCAACAGGTTTATCTAACCAAAATTTTCCATCATGAAATCAGCTTAGCATGATTCTTATCCAGACATTGTGGAAGGATTGCGGGAAGTATGTGAAACATTGTAACCCTGACTCTTCAATCTTCTTATATTCAGATTTGATCTTACCATCCAGTCCACAGATTTGCTGATAAGCTGCAATGGTCTCAAAATCACATAATTCACCAATCTTGTAGTGAATGTAAGCCCTAATGTCTTATGTTAACAAAACCTTATCTGGAATACTAGAAAATGCACCCATATCATCTGTTTGTGCTGCAACCTTGGGATGAGGTTTGAATTTCTCCTTAGCAAAGTGTGCCCTAACAATTAATTCCACTTCCTCCTCAATGTTCTATGATTTGCTTGTGGTTGAAGTCGATGCCATAAATTGTTTCTAGGGTTTTGACAAACAATAGATAACCAATGTTCGGTAGGCAGATGAAATTACTTGTTATCATTGAAGAATTATCATCGGTTTGATCTAAAATAGCTTTGAATCTATTCTGAACATCTTTAGCTTGAACTCTTCTCTGTAAGATCTCCTTTCTTCGAAATCACAATGTAACAATGAACTTTGTTTCAGCATATTTATAGGTTTTTTGATATTCCCGCTCAAACTTTGATGCATTAAATGCATGACCTAACTTTTGATACAAAATGGCTGTCAGCTCGGTAATGTCTACAATATCTTTTTCTCAGTTAACATAGAATTTCTTCATCAGTTTGTACTGTTGTCAGTTAACCTTGTATAGTGATTACCGATGGGTAACCAACTCATGTTTCTTCTTTTACCGACTATATAACATTTGTAAACTTATAACACATAAACCATGGTGCATCTTTATTCATGCATATTTGGTATTTGTACATCATATATAAGGAACTACATGTAAAATGTAATTTATTTAAAATGTCAGTTCCATACATACCTTGTCATCTTAAGTGGATGTACCAATGTCACCCAATCTAGTGGACAAGGTTTCATCGACAATGTTACTTGACTCAACATTCTCATTAGATGCCTTCTTCCACATTGTGTTCCTTAACTTTGTAATATTTGCAATGTTATATCCACTCTCAAATATATGGTTTCCATCAGGTGCTCGGTCTCTATAGTTCTTGCTTACATGACCGACCTTGTGACAGTGCATACATGCCATTCTTGCATTTGTCCAGTTTCTTGATTGTCCAATCTGACTCTTTCTGTAACAGTTTGCTGCAATATGTCCATACTAACCACATGCAGTACAATTAGTCCATGTATTATAATCCCAAACATATGAGTTACCTTGTCTCTTCGGTTGATATGGATTTCGTTGTAGTTTCTCTTTAGGTGTCCAGATTTGTTTCATTTTCACCTTGCAGTCCCTTGCAGTGTGTCCATGCTTATTACAAGTATAGCATATTTTCTCCTCAGAAGTATTATTAGCAATGTCATTCTTCTTTTCTCTGCATTCATAAGCTGGATGTCAAAACTTACCACAATAATAACAATATCCATTGAATTTAGGAATGACAGGAGGTTTACCTTGTGCTTTGCTTCTGCACACATTAGATGTATGTCCTATTTTTCCACAGTGGTAACATGTCATCACTTTAGGTTTTTGAGCTTGATTGTTCTTGACTTTTTCATCTTGTTGTGATGATTCTCCTTCATTGGTGTAGCCTATACCAGCTCGGCTTCCAAATCTCCTCTGATTAGTTAGGAAATCATCAATCTTTTTAGAGCTGTCCTCAGCTATCTTCATCATTTCATTATGTTTCTTTTGTATCTTTATTTCATTTCTCAGTTTTTCATTATCTTCTCTGAGTATTGCAACATCTTCAAGTCTTCTTGATAATTCTCCATTTACTCGGTTCATTTCTTGATTAACTGTCATCATCTGATTTGATACTTGGAAGTGACGATCAGTGAGTCTCTGTATTTCACTTTCTTTTGGTTGAAGTTGTTCAGTCATCAGTCTTCAGTCTTCTATAGCTATATTTTGATCTTGTTCAGCTTGTCTAGCATTGTTCATGATTTCCACCATTCTCACCATTTGAGATTCATGACCGATTTGAAGTGCTTTCACTTGCCCGGATAGATGCTGATTCTTTTTAGATAACTTAGAGATTATGCTTTCAGATCCATCAGAGATGCTTCCAGAGGTTGATCCAATATGATCAAATATTTCATCAATAGGTTCTTCATGATAACTTATTTCATTTAGCTGAATTGCAAGGTTCTTTCTTTCAACCAGTAATTTCTTTAGTTCTTCCTTGGCTTGTTTATACTATTCAACAAACATCTGCATTTGTATCTTTTGATTCTCAATAGTCTTGTCAAGCTTGTATCTCTCCATGACTTAGATCTTTTCCCTTCAGTGGTTAGACTGTTCAACAAGAGAACTAAGCTCTGATACAAATTTTGGATTTAGGAGAGATAGGTACTGAGAGGGGAGGGGTGAATCAGTGCCTTCAAAACTTTACTTATAAAACCTTTCTGATCAATAACTGAATACTATGATAACTGATCAAAATAACTTGAATCTCATTGCATAAATCAATCATCTAGTTAACCTAAGAAAGTAAACAACATGAAATCAATATGAAAATCACACAACACAAGTATTTTGGTAACGCAGAAACCCTTGTTAGAAGGTAAAAACTACGATGGGGATGACACCCACAAATTCTTCACTACTGCAGATAGAAAAGGTTTGCCTATTAAGGCTACAAGTTTTGATCACTTCTGGTGATCTTACCCTATTAGGAGTAACATATTAAATTAGGTAGATCTACCTAGTTATAGGATTTATTATCACTAAATGAAGTGTGTACTCGGTTAAGAGATTTATACAAAGACTATTAAGTCTACTCTGTTAAGAGATATATCAAAAACTCTATCACAATTGTTAGAAAGTAATAGGTATATTATCTGCTAGTTGACAACTCAATTGTCTAAAATAGATCTATAAGTGCTTATCAAAATATCACCTTATCTATGATGGTTCTCTGCTCTGTTCTGCTTGGTAGCCTTGTCTGATTCTACTCAATCTGATATCCTCTGTACCCTATTCTACTTGGTAAACTGATTGTCTTGAAGATAGGCAAATTCTTCAAGTGCTCCTTGATTCATATATATCAATTCAACAACCTCATAAAAATGGTGCGAACAAACAAATATATAGTGTTCTATTTTGCCGCCTTAGCAAAAATTAGGTTACAAAAATAATTGTAACCCTAAGATCTACGGTGCAAAAATAACCTAGATCAACTAATACAAATAAGATAATCATTGCATTTAATGAATATATTTTACAATGAATCCTGCTTGATCTTGGTAAACTATTTTACAATTTGTTGTAACCATTTGCATAGAATAATGTGCCATTTTTTTATTACTATGCCATTTTTTGTGATCATCGGTAAACACTGTATAATTTGCTTTGTGTATACTAGGATGCTCGGTGTTTACTAACTGTTGGTGTCAGTGTCACTGGTGCTCGGTTAACTGTGTGATGCTCGGTGTAACAAGATTTACCAACTACTCTGTCTTACTTCTAGTTACCGATTGTCTCAATATAAGTAACCGACTGACCTATTTACTATCCTTTGATACTAATGAAAACTTTAAATGCTCAATAGAGATTAACATTATAACACCTTGGGGAACCTTTAGTTGGGTCATGATGCCCTTTGGATTGAAAAATGCAGGAGCAACTTATCAATGGGCTATGACTTTGATTTTCCATGATTACATTCATAAGATCCTTGAAGATTATGTGGATGACATCTTGGAAAAATCTATACAAAGAGAGGATCATGTTACTATTTTACGATAGATATTTGAAAGGATTAGAAGTTATAATATGAGATTAAATCCTAAGAAATGTGTCTTTGGAGTTGATTCCGGTAAATTATTAGGATTTATAATCTCTAAGCGAGGAATTGAAGTAGATACTAAAAAGATTGAAGCTATCGTTAATATGCCTCCTCCTAAGAATATCTCACAGTTACGAAGCTTACAAGGAAAAATACAAGCTATTCATTGCTTTATTTCTAATTTAGCAGACCGAACTATTCCTTTTACTTCCTTGCTTAGAAAGGATACCACTTTCTCTTGGAATGAGGAATGTAAACAAACTTTTGAGTAATTTAAGGAGTATCTTGTGAATCCTCCTATCTTGTAGCCTGTAAATTTTGCTAAACCATTTCAATTATACACTTCAGCAACTCAACAGGTTGTGAGTGCGTTGTTAGCTCAAATTGATGATAATGATAAAGAAAGACATGTGTATTACATTAGTCAGACTTTACTTGATTATGAAACATGATATATAGATTTAGAAAGACAATGTATCACCGTAGTTTATGCATGTTAGAAACTCAGGCATTATTTGATAAATGTTGAAGTTAATGTGATTGTTAAGTTTGATCCTTTGAAACATCTTTTCTCACAAATTGATCTCTCAGGCTGGTTGGCAAAATGGGTGATGTTGCTTACAGAATTTGATCTTAATTTTATTTCTCAAAAATTTATTAAGGGACAAGCATTGACATATTATCTAGTTGAAGCTCCTTTTCCTTACCTAGATGAAAGTTCTACTTCTATAGAATTTCTTGATGCTAACATTTTAACTCTTCAATAGGAGGATATTTGGGAATTATATTTTGATGGGTCTAAATGTAAGATAGGTTCTGGTGTGGGTATCATCTTGATTCCCCCTACAAAAAAACCCATCCCTTTATCATATAAACTAACCTTTCCTTGCACTACTAACATTGCAGAGTATGAAGCTCTTATAGCTGGACTACAAGCAACTTCATCCCTCAATATCAAACATTTACATATATATGGAGATTCTCAACTAATAGTTGAACAGATTAAAGGAGGATATCAGACTAAAAATGCTAAAATGACACAATATAGAGATTTAGCTCTTGATGTGCTTTCACAATTCTCCTCTTATACAATTTAGACTTCACCTAGAAAGGACAATCGACATGCAGATGCCATGGCCAGTGTAGCTTCCCTAGTTTGTCTCGAGAACAATGCAAAAAAATTTCAATTTATTATACAAACTCTTAAAAGCCCTACAATTTCTAATAAGTTTACCGCTGACTATTTTAACTTGCATTCAGATGAATGGTATTCACATATTTTTCATTTTTTGAAAGATGGTACCTTTTCTGAATCAACAACAAGGAACATGTGTAATCATATCAGGAAACTTGTTACAAGGTACATCATTTTAGGAGACACACTTTACAAACGTTCTTATGAGGGATTATTATTACAATGTCTTAATAGAACTAAAATTCTTGTCACTCTAGCAAAGGCTCATTCCGGTTCTTGTGGGGGACATTTTGGTGGAAAATCCTTGGTTAATAAATTACTTCAAATGGGATATTATTCGCAAACAATGGAACAAGATTCTTTCATGTTTGTTAAAAAATGTCCTCAATGTCAACAACATAGTAATTTTATTCATGCTTCTACTCGTGAGCTTCATAATCAAGTTTCTCCATGGCCTTTTAGTATTTGGGGTTTTGACCTTATTGGAAAAATCTCACTGACTTCTTCTCAAGGACATACTTATATTCTCACCACTATAGATTACTTTATGAAGTGGGTTGAAGTTGTTCCTCTTCATTCAACCATGACAGATGTTATTTTTGATTTCATCCTTAATAATATCATAACAAGATTTGGTATCCCTTCGACAATAATTTTGGATAATGGAACATCTTTTAAAAACAAAGAAGTTGCGAAATTCTTGGAGAAATATAGGATTCAACATCAATTTTCAACTCCTTACTATCCTCAATCTAATGGACAAGCCGAAGCATCAAATAAAATTATTGAACAAATTTTGAGAAAAATAGTTAGTAAGCATGCGAAAGATTGGCATACTCAACTGACTTATGCTTTATGGGCCTATAGGACTAGTGTTCGTACTGCCACATGTACTTCTCCTTATAACCTTGTCTATGGTACTGATGCTATTATGCCTTTGGAACTTGAAATACCTTCTTTACAAATTTCATTTCATGGGATAATTGATAAAGATACTTTTCATGAACAACGCTTACAAGAATTAGAAATGTTGGATGAACAACGAATACATGCATTAGAACATATAAAAGCTTATCATAAATCTCTTCAGAAACAATACAATCATAAGGTAATTGAATGAAAATTTGTGGTTGGTGATTTAGTCCTTTATGAGAATCAACGGAATGTGAATGCTTTACCAGGTGAAAAAGGAAAATTTAGCCCTAATTGGCTTGGACCTTTTGTTGTTATTGAAGACTTTGGTTTGGGTGCTTACAAACTTGCTAATATGGATGGTGTTTCTTTAAAGGAACCCATTAATATTATGCATCTTAAATGTTATTACCCTTAATCTCATTTGTTCCATGTGCATTTATATATTCCTTATAAAAAAATTATTTTATAGGTTATGTAGTTTTAGTAAAAATTATATATTGAATATGTTTATGCACTTTCTATTCTTTCTTTCTTTCTATTAAGTTTTATATTGATGAAAGCATAGTAATCAAACATAGAACTAATCAGTAGAGGAAGTTTTTCATTCATCAAAATAATAGTTTTCAAAAGTTCTGATACATATGTGGCCAATGGCCCTATCTATCACTATGTCTCTCACTGTGTCACTCTAATGGCCGATGACTCCCAGATCTCTTTGCTCTGTGATGGGAAGATGAAGGTTTGTGTGTCTATGTATGGCTCCTGGATATGCTCATACCCTATACACATCCTCGGAGACTCTGTACCTCTTCCATCAGTTTCTACTCCCTTTCTCTGCATATTCTCAGCTCTAGCTGGATACATACAAAGATTTCGGCATGTCTGTCAAGATCTCTGTGATGAATGGAAGACTCTCGCTTGTCAGCTAGTAGTCAGTAGGATATAATGGTATCCTTGAGAATCTTGGATACACAACTCCTCCACTCCACTACGCTAGCTGTAGAAGGAAACAAAATTCTATAAGTCTAGTATCTTGTCTATTCAAATCATATATTTAACCAAATTTCAATCAAGTTCATACCTAGGTCTCCCTCCTTGATGTCACTAAATGTCTAGATGGTGGGGGCATGGAGTGACTACTCTCTCCACACTCACTATATCTTGGTCTCGATGGTGGTGTCTCTATGTGGGGCCATGGGCACCGTCATGATCTCAGTGTTGATGTGTGAGTAATAGGTATATCTATACTAGTATCACTACCTGGGGGCATGTCCTCAGCCCTCTCATCTGCTCTCTCCTCCTCCTCCATGGGATCCTCCTCAAAGATGTGCTCCTCCTCATCTCTAATATTCTCATCCTCCTTGGTAGATCCACTATCCCAGTGTGTCCCCTCTGCAAAGCCGGGATCACCTGTAGGATAATCCTCAAGAAAGATAGGATGGGTCCCCTCTAAACTCTAGTACCTAATGTAATCTCAGCTCACACCTGAATAGGATACATTTGATGGTACCTGTATATCCTCTATCTCCTCTATATCTCTATCCTCTATGTCTACTATCGATGGTTGGAAAATGGCACCGATTCTCTGATAGTATCTCATCGGATGAACATAGTGAGGTACTACCTTAGGGACTCCCTGTAACAGGCCGAACTGTCTCATCACCTGATCATAATAGTAGGGCATCACTATATGACTTTGATGACCCTCTAGCAGCTTGCATTGTTGTGAATGTCTCATCTAGAATCATGTATCAAGCCACTCAGTCATTTGATAGTAGGGTCTCCATATCACATCAGTGCTGGCAATATGGTCTAGATGTACTCTCTAGTAGAGCATATCCCCAAACTGCCAAACATCTCTCAAAGGATATGTGAAGACTCTCACTGTGCTCACATCTACCATCACAGGAACTCCCTATGGATGTGTACATGTGAAATTCTCAAAAATCCATATCTGTAGAACTGTACATGTCGATAGACTCTCTCGCTGATATCTCACTAGTTGACCCAGCTCATGGTATAACTGAGCTAGCATGCTGTGACCCCATGAGAACATGGTCATCTCTCTCTCCATCCTCTATATGAGATGTGTTAGAGGTGAAAAAAATATGGTACCCTTTGAGTTGGGTAACACAACCAGGGGTACTATACATAACATCACCTTTCGTACTAACGATGTATGACCTGATAGTATGGAAGATAGTAGGATCTGATCTGACCAGGTCTACATCACTAGATGCACTCTTGTACAATACTTTGTGTCTACATGGATCTCCTCAAAACCATGCTATGCTTTGGGTCTAATGCTCTCCCCTCAGACTGGAAGCCACAGGAGCTTGTAGACATCTTCTAAGGTCACTGTGATCTCGCCAAAGGGAAGATGGAAGGAGCATGTATCTTCATCCCACCTCTCTATTAGAGCTAATAGCATGGCTTGGTGTAGTCTGAGATATGGAAGGACTGATACCCAGTACAATCCCACATCCCTCAGTAACTACATCTCCTCATCATCAAGCTCAAACAGTCTCTCCTTGACTTTCACTAGCAATTCCCCAAAAGGATGCTCTCGAAAGTAGAATAGGTCCTACAAGCACAAACAAAGATCATATCAATCATTTGTATCATCAAATCTACAAAACTAACTAAACTAGGTCAAATTCAACTTGAGTTAGGTCAATGTTGACCTTACTAGGTTAATGTCAACTTTACTGGGTTAGGGTCAAATTTTTTGGGTCAAGGTCGACCTCATCTAAAAACTGACAAAAACCCCTTTGGTCAATGTCGGCTTTCATGGGTCAAAGCCGACCTAGATGGGTCAATGTCAACCTAAATGGGTCAGGGTTGACCTAAAGGGGGCAAAATCAACCTGACCTATAAAAAATAGGAATTTGGAAAGTACAAAAGATCATAACAGTAAACTCACCTCAGGTAGTGGTCGTCCGGTAGCCAGGCTATGTCTCAGCATCTCCAGGTGTGTCACTTGAAGTTCCTCTCTTCTCAGCATCTTGCTTCCTTGTTTTGAATCTAAGAATGGTAAGAATGAGTAAGTATTTATCTCTTTTACTTATTTATAAGTTTGAATTAGGATTTTACTAGGGTTTCCTTAAGGTAAACTTAGATTTCTTATTCTTATGCATTTAGATAGACATTCACTCTTTTCATCATAACTTGAGTTCGGTAGCTCTGTTTTTAGTGCCATTTGTAGAGTTGGAATTATGATTCAGATACCTAACTCCTTGAATTAATTTAGGAAGGTTGGGAATCCTTCTAATTGGTTTAGGAAAGGACTTTTCAACACTCTGCATATCCAGTATATAGAGTTTTTCTTATCACCCTGTTTCACCCTTCCGAAATAGAAAGCTGAAATAGGGGGGGCATAAGGGGCTCTATACACTTCTCAAAATATCATATAGTAAGCTTTAGGTGATTTATGGATTTCCATTAACCTTGTGTGTTTCAGGTTCTAACATTTTTCAACAGGATCTTTACATTGAGGACTTCGCTATATCCTTTTTATTTACTATGATGTTTTCTTACTTTAGCTTGCATATTCACATAGTGTCATATCTAAGCTAAAGTGGGGGATAAATGTATCATCTTAAAATGGAAGCACTTCCATATTGATAGGTTTAGCACCCTATTTTAGTATATTTATCATGATAGACTTGCATTTAGGATGCATTTTGCACTTATCTTCTTCATTCTAGGTGAAATTAGGGTTACGATCCCGTGGATTCTCCTAATTTTCCCTCTTTCATGGCTCTATTTTCTAGGTAGGACTTAGAAATAGGTCCTCCTAGCTTTCATCATAGTCATCATAGGATTTTATGCATATCTTAGGTATTATGTCCTGATCTGATATCATTTCTAGGTCTCTGGGCATCCCTGCGACCTCTTGTCTTGATGCTGATTGGATTTGGGTACAGGGTCAAATTCGAGATTGATCTTGACTAGGTCAGGATCAAGCTCAAACCTAACTAGGTTAGGATCGAGGTCAAACCTGACTAGGTCAGGTCCAACCTTGATTTTTCCCCCCTCATTCTAATTTCCTGAATCTTTGATTTTCGGGCAGCGGGCTTTCGGGATATTTATTTTCTCATCTCTGAGTTAATCATTTCGGGTTTCAGGATGGTAAATTATCTAATTGCATTTAATATAGGTATATTTTCTAAAGGTTAGGACCTAATTGAGATTTAATTCTCCAAGGTGGCCCCACTAGAGGATTGTACCCTAGATCACTATAAAAGGAGGCCTTCCTCTCTCATTTTCACATCAAGTTTTTCAAGCTCAAGCACTCTCAAGCAAGGTGATTGATCCAACATCCATTATCCACATCTCTCCATCAAGTTTTGTGAGTAAGAAGATTTCAAACAAGCAAGGAATGGTGAAGATGTAAGATAGCAAGAGGATGATATAGGAGATCAAGCCATTTTTGACATCAAGCATCTTTGTGAACACATATTTGGAGCAAGAGAGATCCTTTCTTCCTTGATCCACCATCATCAGCCTTCAAGCATTCAAAGATTCAATCATGGGGTAAAAATTATAGATTGTGAGTTTGGTAGAAGTACTTTAACCTTGGGGGCTTGGTATGATTTTTTATCTCATTCAAATCTATGCATTGTTATTTCATACACATTCATGCTAGGGTTTTGATCTAGAGGATTAGATCTTGGCATTACACTTTCAATACATAGACACACACATTTTATTTCAATCAGCTATTCATGGAGGTGGAGACCACTAAAATGTGGGTTTGACTAAGGCGAAACCCTATATTGCCACCCCAAAACCCCCTTTTTCAGATATCTACAGTCGTTGTTTTGAGAATCAGAGAAGAGATTTGAGTACCCTTTTCGCCAAACTTCCGAGATTTGCGAATAGAATTTGAATCAAACTTCAAATAAAGAATGTAGTATTTGACCTTTTATGAGGGTCAAACCCGACCTGAGCTCATCTTAGAGAAAGATTTATGGGTTTTCTCTGTCTCAGCTTTCTGATCACAGATCTGGTCACAAAATCTTTCGAAACCTCATGCAGACTTCAAAAAATAGGTATTTCCAAATTAGTTTCATAATAAGGTATGTATCTTGACCTAATTAATTTCCAAGTATTTCTAGATTTACTTATGCTATGCCAATTCCAATTTGAATTCAAATGAATAAGTGTTGAATGTTAGGTACATTACTAAGCTTTCATTTTTCCACTATTCAAGAGGATTCAAGGCTAGTAAGTACTCCCATGGCTAATGGACAAAAATTGTCTAAAAATGATGATGCTGTTGAAGTAAACCTGACTTTGTATAGGTCCATGATTGGTAAACTACAGTATCCTATTCACATCAAACCAGATATTGCTCTAGTAGTTGGGATTGTGCAAGATTCTCTGGCAATCCTAAGGAAACTCACATGATGGCTGTAAAAAGGATAATGAGATATTTGAAAGGGACTATAGATTATGGACTATACTATAAGAAGCATGAAAGATTTGAACTGAGAGTCTATACTGATGTAGATTGGGTAGGGAATGTGGATGACAGAAAGAGTACTAGTGGTGGAGCTTTCTTTCTTGGACAAAGATTAGTTTCCTAGACAAGCAAGAAATAAAATTGCATTTCCCATTCTACAGTTGAAGCCGAGTATGTTGCTACAGTAGTGAATTGTTCAAACTTGGTATGGATAAAGAAATTATTGGTAGGCATGAAAGAAGAGATCACTAAACCAGTTGTCATCTACTGTGACAACACAAGTGCTATCAACATATCTAAGAACCTAGTGATGGACACAAAGACCAAACACATCGCCATCAAGTATCATTACTTGAGGGAATTGGTACAAGATAAAGAGGTTAGAATGGAATATGTGAATACAAAGGAACAACTAGTAGATTTATTTACTAAATCTTTACCTAAAGAAGCTCATGAATATCTGAGAGGCAAATTAGGGGTTCTTCCCCTAACTGAGACTACCTAGTCAAGCTAGGAGCACTGCATAAAATGTGCTGCAAAGAGTATTTGACAAATTGATGTAGAGAAAGGTCACACTTTAGGAGGAGCCTAGAGTTGTTAAAAGTACAACAAAGCTGATAATCAATCATAAGAAAAGATAACAGAGGAAGAAATATTGTTATTGAACTGACAAGATGACATATACATCTAAAAGATGTATGTTTTAGTTGTTGCTTTGGCATTATTGTCAAAGAGGGAGATGAATAAGATGAAAAAACATGGTGAGATTTCATGGAAGATCAAGTAAGAGGGAGAGATTTAGAGGAAAGGAACAAGAAGAGATCAAGTTGAAGTTACTGTGTGGATGGTCATGTAAGCAAGGATAATTGATTCTGAATCAGAATGAAGCTAAGGATATTATAAATATTTCTGATGTATAGATAAGTTTGGATTGGTTGCTGATTCATGTGTTATTCATGTGGTGTTTCCATCAATGCCAAAGAGAGAGATTGTTGGAAACTATAATTGAAGCAATTATTGTATTGTCGTTGATGTCAAACCTTAACTGGTAAGACTATTTCTATCTAATAAAGTATTATATCTATTTGATTGTTGAGAAGGATTAGGGAAAGGTTAATAACAATAGCAGCTAAGGAAAGGTTGAGTTATCTTGATACTTCAATGGGTACTTGATTATGTGGCACAATGATAAGATAATGTATTTATTATCTAAGTAAGAAGTAAGACTAAACAAGTAGGCTTAACTGAGAAAAAGTGAAGAAAAATAGTTGAAGCCGAGTGATGTTAGTGTCAACCGAGCCAGTATATGCCAAGTAATTTCAGTGTTGATCGAACATTAGTTAATTGTCGAGGAAGATAGTATTAGCCGAGGAAATAGTTTCAGTGGTGACCGGGCTATGCAGTGATGACCGAGGAGTTGAACACAATATTGATTGAGCGTTGGTAATTTATATTTGAGGAAGAATTCAAATATCTAACTGACATAGTTGAATTCTTGGATTATGTAAATCTTGTTGACTTTATTTATTGATTGTATGGAAGCATTTAATGCATTGTAAACTATTTTATTGTAACTCCATAAAGAGATATGAGATGTTTCTAGAAGGATGGATAAAGAACATAAAGTTGGAAGGATTCAATGAATCTAACCTAACCATAAGATCTATGCAGGAGATTAAGCGGCAAAAGTTGGATCAACCTAAACAAAGAGGTATTAAGGAAACCTAAGTGTGAGGTTGAATGAAGGATGCTAAAGTTATTGTTATTGACTGAATAAGAAGAAAAGGCTAAAGGAGAAGGAGTTTTCATTGCTTGAAGGGATTTTTGAGAAGATTAGTGATGGATATGGAAATGGATCATAGTCAGTAAGCCAACATATGTGTATAGAATTAGATCTGTTATTTGCAAAGTGAGTTGTATGTTTTCAGATCAAACACTGCTGTTACTTTCTAATCATTGTATCAGTTTTAAATCCTTTAATCAAGTTTGACCTAATAGTCATTTGTATAATTCCTTTGAACAAGGTTGCATTCTAATGGAATGTATGTAAGTCCTTTAACAAGGCACACTCCTAACAGGGTGGTTGAAATCCTTTAACTGGGTCACACCTGACAGTGTGTTTGTAAACCTTTGACAGGGTTGGCTTTTCACAGATTCCACTTCAGAAGAGTGAAAATATTAGTAACATGTTACAAAGTGGTTTTTCCCAAATTGGTTTTCCACTATAAATCCTAGTGTTAATTCTTGTGTGAATTTTTTGGTTTGAACATTTATGTGTTTTGCAAGTTAAATACTATTGGATAGTGGATTGTACTTTATATGTTTCTGATATGCATTCAGTAATGACCGAGTAGCTATTGGTTATTAGATCTAAGTTGTTGAAGAGTTTTGAAAGTTTAATTATACATTTGGACCTGAGAACAACTAATTCACCCCCCCCCTCTCTGGTGTTCTAAATCATATTAACACTTTGAAATTTTTTTGAGCAGCATAAGAAAGAAAAATTTTCACTCCTTCTAGTCTAGCCATAGGTGCAAAGGTTTCACCATAATCCAGTCCAACCTCCTATGCATATCCTTTGTAGACCAGTCTTGCTTTGTTCCTTATCACTTTTCCTTCTTCATTTGGTGTATTTTTGTAGACCTACTTTGTCCCAATGACATTCTTTTCCTGTGGTCTTGGCACAAGAATCCATGTGTCATTCTTCTCTATTTTCTCAATCTCTTCTTTTATGACCTTGAACCAATTTTCATCTTCCAAAGCCTCCCTGGTGGTTTTGGGCTCTATATAGGAAAATAAAAAAATATTTTCTCTAGCCTTTTTCTTGGTCAAGATATTTTCATGTTTGTAAACAATAATGTTATCAGTTGAGTGATATGTGACATACCTTGGAAGAACCGGTCCCTAATCTTGGTCTAGTTCTTCCGATTGAGCAATTTCTTTAGCATGGTCATGAACAACTTCTTTTTCACCATCTTGAGTTGGTCTATCATCTTTAGGTACAAAATCTTTCTCCAAAGGTCTATTTTCACACTTTCTCTTTCATGCTTAATAGTTATTTCATTTAATTCCAAATGATTTCTAGTATTGTGATCCTCCAGACTGTCATGTTTATTATGACTGATCTTCTCTTTTGATTTTGAATATTTATCAACCTTTATATTGATACTTTCTACTATTTTTCCTATTCTCTTATTCAGACACCGGTAGGCTTTACTCTTGGTAGAATAACCTAGAAATATTCCATCATCACTCTTCAGCTCAAACTTGCCAGAATACATATCTCTTCTAATGTAACAATTACTACCAAAAATTTTGAAGTAGCCTATACTAGGAGTGTGACCGAACCATAATTCATAGGGAGTATTACTAGTTCCTTTCTTGAATTGAACATGGTTTAATGTGTAAATGACTATGCTGATAGATTCTCTCTAGAAGTGATGAGGGAGATCCTTTTGAATTATTAGGGTTCTCGCACAGTCAATCAACATCATGTTTCTTCTTTCTACTACTCCATTATGCTGAGGAGTTCTTGGTGTAGTCAACTACCTTTTTATTCCCTATTCCTCATAGTAGTGAGTGACATCTCGAGAGGTGTATTCACCTCCTCTATTTGACCTTAGCCACTTTAAGCTTTTACTAGTCTCCTTTTCTACTCGAGCCTTGTAGATTTTGAACATGTGAAAAGCTTCTAATTTTTCTCTAAGAAAGAGTGTCCACATCATTCTTGATAAATCATCTACAACAAGCATGAAGTACCTATCTCAAGTAGCTCTTTGTTCTTATAGGTCCATAGAAATCTGTGTGCACGAGATCCACAACATTTTCAGCAGAAAAGGATTTTCTACTAAAACTTGTTCCCATCAACTTTCCCACCTGACAATCCTTACAAATACCTCTATTAGGTTTTGCAATTTCAAGAAGTTCTCTTACTAATTTCTTCTTTCTCACCTTGACAATACTATCAAATTTTATGTGGTAGAGCCTCTTATTCCACAACCAACTATTGTCCTCTTTGGTTACCTTTTTTGTTTCTCCTATGACTGATGCTATGAGGCAGGCTCCTTCCATTGAGTCCAAATATAATAGGTTTCCTTTACTCTATCTACCGGTAGCAACATGAGCTCCTAATTGGTTCTTCACAACACAAGAACCTTGCCCAAATTCTAACAGGAATCCCTTATTGTTTAGTTGAGCAACTCTCATTAAGCTATATTGAAGTCCTTCTACCCAGTACACATCTTCACATACATCATCATTGCTAAGTGCAATAGAGCCTTTACCTTTGATATCATAGGGGGCATTATTACCAAAGGTTACCAATCCACCATCATTGAGATTTAAGCTGATAACTTGTTCTTATCTCCATTCATGTGGTGAGTGCATCCACTATCAATGATCCATTCATCATGCTAATGAGATCTTGAGATAAGTGCCATTTCGCTTATCACTGGGCTATCTTCTGTTATTGCAAAAAATGTAATTTTTGGATCTTCAGAGTCTTCAGAATTATTGTCTATGACTCCTTCTGCAAGGTAGAATTCCTTATTTTCTTTGTTCTTGAATCAGTTTCTCTTGTCTTTATTATCATTTTCTGAACATCTTGCAGCAATATGTCCTATCTTATTATAAGAGAAATATTTTAGTGGGAGCTTTCCTTTGTACTTCCCTTTTCCTCTTGGAAATCTCCTAGCGATGAGTGCTTCAAACTCATCTTGATCCATCTCTTCTGAGAGAAGATTCTCAAAGAAACTTCCAATCTTACTGGTAGAGCTATTACCGGTTTCTCCTCTTTTCTTGGTGGAAGAGGTATTAACAAAAGACTTAAAAGAAGCTTCTTACATGGGTAAGCTCTATTATCAAAATTGCTCAATTCAAATGTAGTCAACTTACTGATTAGGGAGTCAAGAGTGACTTGATCTGTGGTCACTGATCTGAGCTCCTAAATGGATGAGATCATGATAGCATACTGAGGCCTTAACGTTCTCGATATTTTTCTTACAACCTCCTCCTCACTTATTTTTTCTCCTTCTCTTTTGATGGAGTTAATCACTTCTTTTATTTTTTTGTTGTATTTCTCAATATATTCTCCTTCATTCATCCCCATGTTATCATATTTTCCTATGAGGATTTTTACCTTATCTCTTTTATCATTATTGGATGAAACATTACCCAAGACCTTGCTTCAAAAGTGAATTTTCTGCCATTTTGAAAATCCAACTTTTGGAGGGGTCTTTTGGTCAACATGGAGTTTTCCTATGGTTAAAATGCCGCTTACCCATAGGTATATCAAGTGGGCTTACTAAAAATGGCCCTAACACTTCCCTAGACACCTTTTAAGCCCCCCAAAAACCCATGTGAAGCTCAAATTCGAATTTCCAAGACAAGACATAACCTCAAGCTCCCTAACCAAGTGATGGCTTAGCTCTTATCATGAGATGTGCTTTCTCCTCTTCAGTATGGTTCCACCTTCACCCCTATTTTTGAGTCATTTTGAGACTCTTTGTGTTAACCTTTGAAGGGAGATTTCAATATGTTTTTTGTTGTGTGTTGTTATTGTGGGTTTTCTTGATTGTCTCCTTGCCTTTGTGATGGTTCCCCTAGCTTGTGGGTGGCTTCATAGAAGCCTAGGTTGGGAGGTGAGCACTCTTTGGCCTATGTATTTTTGTATTGCAGGATTTTAGAGCCATTGAAGACTTCATGGTTGGATTGAAATCTTGAAGAGTTGATGATATTTCATATTTGTGTTGGATCACTTTTGTTTTGAGTTTAATGTCATTGTAAGGGAATCTTGTGAATCCCATGAGTTCAATGTATATTGTAATGGAGTCATCACTCCAAGTCTTGTATTTGTGGCAAGTGTTGATGTATCAAGTTGTGAAGAACTTGTGTGGAAGATTAGTGGATAGTTTTATTTTGAAATCATAGTGTAATGTTCAAGGAAAGTTTTGGTGTATTCATGTTTCATAAAAGGAATGTAAATTTTTAGTTGGAATGGTTTATGTAAGAGCATTGCTTATTTTCTCATTGAGATATCTTTATGTTTCCATGTTGATAAAGAGGAAAATTTGATGTAATTTCATTGTGGTTCATTCGCAATCTTTCATTGATTAGAAATGATAGGGCAAGAAAAGATTTGTATCAAAAAAAAAAAAACCTCTCTATCATTTAAGCAATCTTGTTATTTTGCTTTTTGTAACCATGTGAGAAAATAAATAGACTTGAGAAAAGATAGCAATTAGTTTGTAACTTATCAATCTTAGATCAAATAGACATAAATAAGGGAATTAAAGTGATAGAATCCTATCAATTAGATAAATCTACATTTCCATTACCATTAGTGAAAAAAGAGAAACAACTCAAAAAAAGAAATGAGAAGAAACAAGAGATACAAAAGAAAAGTAGAAAATGACCACCTACAGGTCTTTGGAAAATGTATGGGAAAATTTCCCATACATTTTCCAATACCATAGTGAATAAATTATTATTATCCTTGGCCTAGTGGAAGCCAAGTCATTATGGGGGACCCACCTGGGTGGTCACCCCAAAAAGGCACTCAAATGCCTTTAAAAAGAAATAGTATATATACATTTTTCTACAAAAACATATAAATATAAAAGAAAAAGAAAACAACTAGTCAAATCACAAATTTGCCCTATAAAAGGGCCTTTAAAAAAAAGGGATAATAATATAATATTAAAAAGAAAAGGAAAAACAAAAAAAAACATTTAAAAAAAATGTTCATGAACACGTTGGTGTTCTTTTATTATAAAGAAATTTTTTTAAAAAATATATTGCATTGGGGGGGACCCGCGGGCCCCACCTCCCTTGGGCCCCGCCCCCTCCTGTGCACCTAGACCTGCGCACTGCCATGCGCAGGAAGTACTTGCCACGATAGGGTACTCCCTGCACGCGACAGTGCGAGGGACCCGCGCCAGTCCCATCGCAAGGGACTTAAAAAGGTTAAGGTTTTTTTTATATATATTTTTTTCAAATTTTGTTTATTATTTAATTTTATTAATTAATACAATATTAATTAATATGTAATATAAATTAATATTATTAATATATATTACATATTAATTAATTATTATTTTTATTTATTCATATTAATATATAATATATAATTAATTAATATATATATTATTAATTAATTTATATATTATTTATTAATTAATTATTATATTTAATTTTTTTTAATAATTATATTAAAATATAATATGTAATTAATTAATATAATATTAATATATTATTAATTAAATTATATATTATTTATTAATTTATTTTCTATAATTCTTATATATTAATAAATATTATGGAGAATATCGGTTTAATACTTTTGCTATTAAAACAACATTTCTTTTATTTTTAATTGATTAATACATTATTATATTAATTAACTTATATATTTTTGTTAATAAATATATGTATTAATATCATTTTGCATTAGGTTGATTTAAGCCCCCCCCCCCCCCCCCCCCCCCCTGTTTAGTTGATCGTTTAAATGGGATGATAATCCTTATTTGGTTAGTAGTGAGCTTATTGGGGTTATCCATTGATTTATTTTTTTGAACGCTATCATGGGAAGGGGAGGGTGACTTAATCCTTTTCCAATTAAGTATTCTATTCAACAATTAGCTAAACCCCTATAATTGTAAATTCAATTGAGACCTTTGCCTTGTGAATTATTGAGGGTTGTTGGACCCTATTCTTCTTCATTGAAGTTCTTCACCTTGACGGAGACAACTCTGTAAAAAGCTAGTAGACATCACTGAATGTAAATCAAGATCTGTACATCCTAACCCATTATGAACTTTGGTTATGCAACTCTCTAGTGGCCATTAGAATTAAAGGTTTCTTTCATTCCATCAATTAATGCTCTTGCAACTTAGAGTAGAAATTTTATATTGAAGGTAGCCGTAGATTTGCCAGCCAACCTTAAACTTAAACTTAAACTTATTTTACCTTTCAAAAAAAAAAATTTGGTGTGTTTTTGGAGTGGAATTCGATGGGCATGACATCTTTGTACATATGGGTCACCACCATACACTATTTGCAGCTTGGCCCACATCTTGTGAGCAGTTTCTAGATTTTCAATCTCTACATAGACATAGTCAAGTAGCGTGATTGCTATCATATTCATTGCAAATATATGTTATGTCTTGATCTTCAATTCATCAGGAGTAAGGGTACCATTGGGTTCAGTGTAATCATAGGTTACATGAGTCCAATATTGATCTTCGATGGTCTTCAAGTACAACTTCATTCTATTGTACCACAGAGTAAAGTTTTCCTTAGAGAATTTTGGCCCTTCCTTTCTCATCATCTAGAATTTTTCTTGTTGTGGTTAAGAAGCAAAGGTAAGAAACTTGGCTCTGATACTAATTGATAGTCCCAACCAGTGCTAAAAGGGGAGGGGTGAATCAACACCTATTCAAAACTTTAAAAAAAACCTGATGTAGTATACTACAACTGTAAGCAGAATAAATTCTAGCATAAAATATAGCATCAAGAAATCAACAATAAGTGACACCAGATTTATTACATGGAAACCCAAATTGGGAGAAAACCTCACAAATTTTGTACCCTTCTAAAGTGCACCTTGTTAGGAGTCTTCCCTATTAAAGGATTACAAACGCATTGTTAGATGTGATCTAGTTAAGGGATTTGATACAATAAGGCATGTTAGAGCCTGGCTGGTTTGAGGACTTAGAACACCTAAAAAAATGTCACCCACTTAAGGGATTTAGTACAAGGGACCTATTAAAGTCCACCCAAAATACTGGGATTTCTCTATGTAATTATTAAAGAAAAATAGAGGGTTTGATCTCTTAATAATGGCTTTATTAAGCTTGATAAGATCATTGTTATACTTAACTGAGAAATATCACCGGTCACCTTACGTATGTTCTCCTTTGTTGTTGTGATTTTCTGCATACTCTTCTTTCTTCTCCTCTCTCTTCACCTTGGCTTCTTTAGTGTACAAGTTCACTCTTTACTTTGGGAGAATGAGGGAAAACTATATCTTTTCCAGTCAGAGGAATATATAGACTTCTTTCCCTATTTTCTTTTTACATGCATGACTTGTTTAAAGATCACCTTTAGATCTATCACCTAGTGAAGTATTAGTTCACAGTGGAAAAATCCAATGCATGCTATGCTTTATCTTCTTTATGAAAGAAAACAACAGACGTGTGTTAAGAGTTTTCCTTCACAAAGATATCTACTTGTTTTAATGCCACAAACTCCAGCATTAAAACCTTCAATCATGCCTTGTACCAATCATCTTGATAACTCAAAGTCCACCAGATTTTGTGCAGTAAATCCTAGTCAAAGAGTTAGATAATTGTTTGTTAACTATGACTTTCCCTGGTTCATCAATCATGATGAAGTCTTCACTTTATCGGTATAGATGGTTAGGTTGTACATAGGTAAGAGCTTTGACCTGTCACCTTCCCTTTCTCTGGCTATACCAGTTGCATCCTTTCCTCAGTTTCTATTACCGGTTACTTTGATGACTAGTTTCTATGATGATGAGTAGTATTAGTAATAGATATAGTCTCTTCTTATTTTCACAATGTCACTGGTTGCCAAACTAGTCTCTCCTTGCACTTGTTGTCATTTGTACCTTTCCTTGCTTCACAGATCCAACACTGGTGTCCTTAGTCACAAATGTCAACACCTATTTACCAATTAATGACAATACTTATTTTTCCATGTATAGGTTGCAATATTACCGGTTACCATTCCTTAATGCCAACACTATCTGGTTTCCTTTTTGACTCTTTTGTCATCTCGATCAGTAGTCACTCCTCTAAAACTAGCATTTTTAATTGATTGAGTCCTATCTAATAATTTGATCCCTCTTCATTCTTGTTTTAAGATCTTGAAAGTGCTCTGATTATTTTCTCAAAGTATCCTATCTCATTTGAAAAAAAACCTTGCTCAAAAGTTTTCACAACTACCACTCAGCAGGCATTCAAGCTTCATTCTCAATACTTTGTACTTAGTTTTCTTGGCTACATCAACTTGGTCACAAGTATCACCTAGTAGGTGTTCAGGCCTCATTCTTGATACCTTGCACCTCATTTTAGCTACCTCTTTATCTATTTTATAACATTGAGACAAGAGCTATTAGTACCTTGATCTTCTTACACTATCTTACTAATCCCATTACTATTAGTTTCTCAATCTCATCTTCCATTCTAGTTAGAACTCATAGTTGTTCCTAAAAGGATACAATTGATCTAAAAGGAAAATCTACTTACGATATCCCTAGACCATCTTCTCATGAAGAACCTTTGCATCAAGATCATGTTTACCATTTAGTACCCTTTACTCACACTGAGAATTTTGATCAAATTGACATGTCAAATTATAATTTGGGTGCTCACAGAAGGCATGATTTTGACTCCTTTGAGGATGAAGAACCCACACAAGAAGAAATCCAAAAGTGCCAAGAATAAAAGAATTTCCACAAAGTGATGCAATCCATTATGAGTTAGGATAAGGATCACTATTTCATGTATCTTGCTTCAATGGGTGTGAAGCTCCCTTCAGAATTTGATGCCAATGGATTTTTACAAAAAGAGGAAGAGTCTCCTCTCATGACTCTCACAAAATAACTCCAAGATTTGTGTTATGAGATTTAACAACTAAAAAGAGAAAAGGACCATCTCTCTATCAAGTACTCCCTTGAGACGATATGTCCTTTCTTTGTTGACAAAAATCTCTATATGCCACCTTTCCCATCCAAGGTAGACATTCCCGAGTATGATAAATATGATGGCAACAAGGATCCTCAAGATCACGTGCACAAATTTTGTGCTCTAAGCATGGAGTTTAGGCATGAGAAGAGTTATTTGATGAGAATATTTCCTCAAAGTCTCGATGGTCATGCTATGAGTTAGTTCACCTCGCTTGCCCCTACAATTAAGACCTTTGACAAGCTTGTCCAAAATTTCATGCAACAATACTCCTACAACATCTCTCAAACTATCACCATGCTTGATTTGTGCAATACAAGGAAGTGTGTGGGAGATCCCTATGTTACATTCCTTCAACAACGATGAAGAATGTTTACTAGATACCCATGATAAATTCATGAGATTGATAAGATCAATATATTTATAAACACTTTTTTTCTTTAAATGAACTATGCATTGGAAATGCAAACACATGTCTCATTTGACAACTTGGTTGAATCATCTATACAAATAGAGGATGTCCTTATTCAAAAAGGGAAGATTACTCTTCAGCATAAAGAACATAAATCCTCTTACAATAACCATCATAGCAAAGACAAGCATAAGTTCTAGACCAAAACCAAAGATGTTGTCAATGATGAAATTGTAGGTATGACCTCCGCATCTACCACTAGTAAACCCAAGGAGCCAGATTTCAATCCCTCTACTGGTATCCAAGAAAAAAAACTAATAAGAGCACCCAACCAAGCTCTAAAATAGAAAATAAAAGAGATATGCCATGGATCCCTAGGCCTAAGAGAAACTTCACTCCTCTTGGAGAATCCCTTGATAATTCCCTAAAGACATTTTTAACAAACAAGATCATCACTTTTTCTGACAACTCTAAACCATACAATCCTAAGATAAAGCCTAAGTGGCAGAATGATAACCACTATTGGGACTATCATTGTAATAAGGGCCACAAGAAAATTGATTGCATAAAGCTTAAACACTCGATTTAGGATCAGATCAACAATGAGACCATTATGATTGATTCCCCGTGGATGAATACTGATAATAAGGCCTTCAAAGAGCATTTTCCTAAATATGATAAGGGGGAATCATCCAAGTCAAAAGATAAAAAAGTGGGTTACATGTACTCTAAAAATGACAATGTGATCCACATGCTTGATTCCTTTGACCATAATGTCAATGTCATCAACATCAAAGGCAAGACTCAAGTTGAATCATCCAACGCGATAACTCGCTCTCAAGGCAAAGTCTCCCTACGAGGGGAAGGTTTTTCCTCCTCCTATTCTTCTAAAAAAATAAAAAATCAAGTGTCAAAACCAAATAACACATGTACAATATGTGATTACAATCTGGTTAAGTAGCTTTAGTGCATGTCAAATCAGATATCAATCCTCAAATTGCTTAAAATCTCTCCTACACATAGGGAGATTCTAGATCAAGCCCTCTTAGCATCTAATGTTCCTAAGGACCTAGATGTAGATAAGTTCCATTTAATGGTCAGTCATCTTGCTTCTCCTTATTACTTGAATTTTTGATCTAAGAAGATGAAAAATATGTCAGTCACCCACATAACCAACCCTTCCATATTGAAGTCCTCATACATAAGCATAGGGTGAAATGTGTCTAGATGGATGGAGGTACATGTTTGAATATCTTCATTGGTTGAATCTCTTGGTTTCTCAAAGCATTCTATCTATCCTCAATGAAAAATAACAATCAAAGCATATGATGAAGAGGAATTCTCCTCTAAAGGTATGTTGGTCTTGCCTATCTAGGTAGGCCTATTCAAAGAAACACCATCTGTCAGGTTCTAGACCTTCCTCTAGCATACAACATACTTAATGGTTTCCCATGGATTCATGAAATGCAGACAACACCTTCCATATATAATCAATCCATTAAATTCCCTCATAATAGAATTGGAGTTACTATCCCTGTAGACTCAACATACACATGTAACAATCTTTAGAAAGATGAGAGATTGGTTCCACACAACAAGGAATCCTTAAGGAACCAAGAAAATGAAGGCTCTAAACAAGAAATGCTTGATGCCTTTTAGAAGAAGCTGAGTATAAAGTAAAATGGAATGGGAGCATATCAAATGGATGCTTGATGGTCAACTTTCCTATCTCACCTAGATCTTATGGAAAACCATCTTCAAACTTTCATCCCGGTAGCACCGCTACTCTAATAATTCATGAAGGAATTGGTATGGTCAAAGAAAGAGTGCATCTTGAACAAGAAAATGAGGAAAAGGTTTTTGTAAAGTGGCTCTATAAGGGAGAAGAAGTTGAACAAGAGTAGAAATACGCCAATATTTCTCCTAATAAGTATGGTGTAGGCTACCAAATCATGTATAAAATGGTGTATGATGTAAAAATTCCTCTTGGTAATGGTATAGGTAAAGGCCTTCTTGAACCCCTACATGTGAAATTCTAAATTTGAGAGACAAAACTTGTGTAGGATATCATGAACAAAAGTTTGCACCATCATCTGCAAGTGGTCTAGTATTTGACAAAATTGGGATTCTGATGATGAAGATGAAGATGTTGTCCCTAGATCTTATGAAAGGTTGTTACATATCCCTATAGATCAAGAGGTTTTACCTAAAGGACAACTTAGTCGACATGAGACAAACACATTACTAGCAACTACATTAAATCAAGAATATCCTACAAGGGGAATACACCCTAACTAGCAGAAACTTATTAGAATTACACACCTCAATTTTCCTCAATTCATTGACTCATCTGGAGAGTCTAAACATCATAGATTATTATGCTTACCTATATTGGAATATGGAGACTACTCCCAAGCTTTAAATACTCAGATGACCAAACTAGCAATTGATACTCCAGATAGCCAATCTGATATGAAAGATCTCGATCTCAATTTGGTATTCTAGTCAATCAGCTCTAGGTAGACAAGAGATAAGGAACCAACAGGCTCTAGAGAAAATCTCCCTGGTATCATCATCATCGTTCATGGTTGTCAAGGATAAGTTAAGGAAGTTATCTTCCCTAGAGTTTTTTTGAGCAAGACTCGTTGAAGGATTTCTAGAGGAGTTATGAGAGGTATTCTGTGAACTTACACATTGAGGCCCAAAATGATGATCAGGATATTTTTCTACTTCTTCTCTTTGGTATAAGAATCTTTGTATGGGAACCATCATAATCATGGATTGTGAGCCAAAATATCAGTTGGGAGTCTAAGGAGGAAGAACTATAGGAGGACTATTTGGAGGAGACTCCTCTTCCTTAGAGACAACTTGAATAGGAGACACTATAACAGGTTCAGTAGTTGGATGGTCTTGATTAACCTCTGGATTATGTTGCATGTTAGAACTTCCAAAAACCTTAGAAGTAGAAATAGGAGCATACTTTTGGATGTAATCAATCTCAATGTCAATTGTAAAATTAGATAGTTGATCCCATTCATACTTATGTGAGTCACTTCTACTACTGGAAGATTTTCCTAGGTACTCAACTATGGTCAAAGGAGCTCCTTCATCATGGATCTCTTGATTTGTAGCTTGCCTCTCAATTTTGTGTAGATTGAGATCTATCATATCAAATTGGCTATATTGAGTATCAGTTGCTAGTTTGGTCATTTGAGTATTCAAAGCTTGGGAGTAGTCTCCATAGTCTAGTATAGGTAAGCATAGTAATCTAGGATGTCTAGATTCTCTAGATGAGTCAATGAATCAAGGAAAATTGAGGGTGTGTTCAATGCTAGAACAAGTTTCCCCCAATTAGGGTGTCTTTCCCTTGTAGGGCATTCTTGATTCAGTGCAGCTACTAGTGATGTGTTTGTCTCATGTCAACTATGTTGTCCTTTAGGTACCTCCTCTTGATTTGTAGGGATGTGTAAAAACCTTTCATAATACTTAGGGAAAACATCTTCATCTTTGTAATCAAAATCCCCAATTTTGTTAAATATCGGACTACTTGCAGATGATGGTACAAACCTTTGTTCATGATATCCTACCCTAGTTTTGTCTCTTGAATTATGAAATTTGGCATGTAGGGGTTCAAGAAGGCATTTACCTTTACCAAGGGGACTTTTTCCATCATACCCCATTTTATGCATGAGTTGGTAGCCTACACCATACTTCTAAGGAGAAATCTCAACATATTTCACCTCTTGTTCAACTCCTTCTCCCTTATAGATCCATTATAGAATAACTTTTTCCTCATTTTATTATTCAAGAGGGACTCTTTATTTGACCATATCGGTTGCTTCATGAATTGTTAGAGTGGCAGTGCTACTAAGTTGAAAGGATGAAGATGGTTTTCCATAGGATCTACGTGAGATAGACAAGTTGACCATCAAGCATGAAGCATCTAGTTGATAATCTCCCATTTCATTTTCCTTCATACTCAGCTTCTTTTGAAAGGCATCATGCATTGCTTGTGTAGAGCCTTCATTTTCTTGGTTCCTTAGGGATTCCTTGTTGTGTGGAGCCATTCTCTCATCTTTCTTAAGATTGTTACATGTATATGATAAGTCTATAGGGATAGTAACTTCAATTCCATTATGAGGGAATTTAATTTATTTATGATATGTGGAAGGTACTTCCTATATTTCATGAATCCATGGGCAATCAAGAAGTATGTTGTATGAAAGAGGAAGGTCCAAAACCTAACATATGATATCCCTTTGAAAATGACCTGCCTAGATGGGCAAGACAAGCATGCCTTTTGAGGAACATTCCTCTTCATCATATGCTTTGATTGTTATTTTTCATTGAGGATCGATAACATGCTATGAGAAACCAATAGATTTAACCAATTTAAACATGAAATTATTCTAACCTACACCTCCATCTATTTAAACACATTTCACCCCATGCTTATGTATGAGGACTTCAATATGGAAGGGCTGGTTATGTGGGTGACTAACATATTTGTCATCTTCTTCTAAAAAAATCAAGTAATGAGGAGAAGCAATATGACTGACCTTTGACTGGAACTTATCTATGTCTAGGTCCTTAAGAACATTAGCCTCTAAGAGGGCTTGATCTAGAATCTCCCTATATGAAGGAGATATTTTAAGCCATTCAAGGATTGAAATCTGAGTTGAAATGCATTGAAGCTAATCAACCAGATTGTAATCACATACTGTAGATGTGGTATTTGGTTTGGACACTTGAGTTGTTGTTTGTTTGGAAGAAGAGGAGGAGGATGAACCTTCCCCTCATAGGGAAACTTTTCTTTTGAGAGCAAGATACCATGTTGAATGATTCAACCTAAGTCTTACCTTTGATCTTGATGAAATTGATAGTATGGTTAGAGGACTCAAGCATGTGGATCACATTATTATTGTAAGAGTATGTGTAACCCACTTTTTTGTCTTTTGCCTTCGATGATTCCCCCTTCTCATATTTAGGAAAAGGCTCTTTGAAGGCTTTATGACCAGTATTCACCCATGTGGAATCAACCATTATGGTTTCATTGTCAATTAGATCCTAAATCAAGTGTTTAAGCTTCATGTAATCATTGGTATTTTGGACCTTATTACGATGATAGTCACAATAGTGGTTATCATTCCACCACTTAGGCTTTATCTTAGGATTGTATGGTTTAGATTTGTTAGGAAAAGTGATGATCTTGTTCATTAAAAGTGTCTTTAGGGCATTCTCAATGGATTCTCCAAGAGGAGTAAAGTCTCTCTTAGACCTAGGGATCCATGGCCTATCTTTGTTATTTTTTGTTTTAGAACCCATTTGGGTGCTCTTATTAGTTTTTGTTGCTTGGATACTAGCATAGAGATTGAAAGTTGGATCCTTGGATTTAATGGTGGTAGATGTGGAGGTCATACCTATGATTCCGTTATTGATGACATCTTTGGTTTTGGTCTAGAACTTATGCTTGTCTTTTTTATGCTAGTTATTGTAAGAGGATTTATCTTATTGATGCTAAAGCATTATCTTCCCTTTTTGAAGAAGGAAATCCTCTATTCGTATAGATGATTCAACCAGCTTGTCAAATGATGCATGTGTTTGCATTTGCAATGTATATTTAATTTAAGGAACAAAAGTGTTTATAAATATATTGATCTTATCAATCTTAGGAATTTTTCACAGGTATCTAGCGAACATTCTTCACTACCATTGAAGGAATGTAATGAAGGGCTCTTCTACATGCTGCCTTATATTGTATAAATCAAGCATGGTGATAGTGTGAGAGATGTTGTAGGAGTATTATTTGATGAAATTTTGGATAAGCTCATGAAAGGTCTTAATGCTAGGGGCAAGCAAGGTGACCCAACTCATAGCATGACCACCGAGACTTTGAGGAAAGAGTCTCATCAGATAACTCTTCTCATGCATAAACTCCATGATTAGAGAACAAAATTTGTACATGTGACCTTGAGGATCCTTGTTGCCATCATATTTATCATACTTGGAAATATCTACCTTGGATGGGAAAGGTGGCATATAGAGATTTTTGTCAATAGGGAAAGGACATATCATCTCAAGTGAGTACTTGTTAGAGGGTTGGTCCTTTAAAAAAATTAGTTGTGAAATCTCATAGCGCAAATCTTGGAGTTTTTTGCGAGAGTCATGAGTGGAGACTCTTCCTCTTTTTGTAAAAATCCATTGATGCCAAATTTTGAAGGGAACTTCATACCCATTGAAGAAAGATACATGAAATAGCGATCATTATCCTAACTCATAATGGCTTGCATCACTTTGTGGAAATGCTTGTCTTCTTGGAACTTTCAGATTTCTTCTTGTGTGAGTTCTTCATCCTTAGAGGAGTTAGAATCATGCCTTTTGCGAGCACCCCAATTATAATTTGACATGTTGATTTGATCAAAATTTTCAGCATAAGTAAAGGGTACTAGTTGGTAAACAAGATCTTGATGTAAAGGTTATTCACGAGAAGATGGTCTAGGGATATCGTAAGTAGATTTTCCTTTTAGATCAGTTGTAGCCTTGTAGGAGAAACTACGAGTTCTAACTGGCATGGAAGATGAGATTGAGAAACTGATAGTAATGGGATTACTAAGATAGTGTAAGAAGATCAAGGTAATGATAGCTCTTGTCTCAAGGTTAGAAAATAGATAAAGAGGTAGTTGAAATAAGGTGCAAGGTATTAGGAATGATGCCTGAATGCTTGTTGGGTGATACTTACAACCAAGTTAATGTAGCCAAGAAAACTAAGTACAAGGTACTGAGAATGAGGCCTGAATGTCTATTGAGTGGCACTTGTGAAAAGTTTGAGCAAAGTTTGTTTTCAAATGAGATAGGATACTTTAAGAGAATAACCGGAGCACTTCCATGATCTTAAAACAAGAGCAAAGAGGGATCAAAATATTAGTGAGGACTCAAAAAATTAAAAAATACCAGTTTTAGAGGAGTGACTGCTGATCAAGATGACATGAGAGTCAAAAAGGAAACCAGATAGTGAAGATGCTGAATTTTTAATAACTCAATGCATTTTTGGTGACGAATCAATCACAGGATTGTATGATGAAACTCAACACTAGATGTAATGAAACCCAACACTAGGTAGGATAATATGGTGAAGGTCAATCCTATTGTATGATAGAACTTAGCACTAGGTGTGATGAAGCAATCGTATCATATGATATGATGCTGAAGAAAATGATAGAATACAGGAAAATGACAATTTACTACAGTTTTTGGGAAATATGACTAATTTGGATTGGTTTGGGTTCGAGTCCATGATGAGTCTGAGTGTCTCTAGATTAGATCTAAATTTTTTCAAGCAAGTAATAATGTGATCAAATAAGAGTCTCCAAACAATCAACCAAAGTATAAAGCAACTTTGGTGATACAAGCACTTGTGAGGTCTAAGAGGGTGTCGTAATAAGTTTAGAGCATCAATTGTATGTTTCACAATGATTTGTACAAGTCTCAACACTTTCAAAGACACATCAAGAAAAAACTACCTAAGGTCAAGGTTAGTATCAAAATATTTGTCCACAACTTGGTATTCCTTCACCTCACACAAAGTGATGTTGGCTTTTTGAGGATGACATCCGAGGGAATACATACGGTGAGTAGTCTTGAGATGATCTAGGTAAAGTCCACTTGGATCAGTCCTTGCACTAAGATTATGATACTGTCAGAGGTACATCAGGTAGCTTCTAACAAATGGTGTCTAGTAAGGGCATCCATTCACAACTATCCCTTGTGGTTTTTGGCCAACAAGGCATACATTTTATAGTGGGTTGGATGAGTTGGCTTTGCTTTGTCCCACTTGGGTCATTCCCACAAAATTTTTACCTCAACGATGGCCCTTCTAAAGGTAAAATGAAAAGAGAAGTAGATAGGCTAATGAAGGTATAGATTTCTGATTTTTTCCACAAGGGAAAAGAGCATAGTCTCCTACTCCATAGCTTCTCCCAAGCACATCAAGAACATATTCATTTACCAAAGACTCTTTTACAAGTGAAAAACCAAGTAGGTCAAGATTTTTTATTCAACCTCTAGGAGATGAAGAGAATACTCTCCTACTACCCAACTAGTCATAAGAAAAGAAGCCCCCTAGTTAAGCTAGATGAATATAAAATCAAATTTATGAGAGAACAATATTGATTTGTATCTCCAAAGTAACCTACAACATAAATAACTTTAGTAATCTTAAAATATGTCTTTGCAAAGTGTCCTACAACCCAAAAACATTAGTAGTCTCAAAATAAGGCCATGTAGATGACTTTTACAAGTGAATTCTCCCTCAAATACCCTACAAAAACCTTCTATTTCCTATAAAACAAAATGTTAAAGCTAAGATACAATTGAATCAAGAACTAAAATCCAAAAATTTGAGCAACTATACCCCTAAAAATGCAATTTGTTTTTTATACGATGAAGCATAGTTAACACCATATTATCATACAATGAAACTCAAAAAGCCATATGATGAAAACCAAAGTTCTTATGTCATATGATGAAACTTAGAACTACATGTGATAAATCAGCTTAAGCTATATTATTGTATGATAAAACTCGCAGCTACATGCGATGAAAGGTGTTGTACAATAATTTGTACTATTGGGTGCAATATTCATCAAAGTTTTAGAAAATGAATAAAAATATCTTGCAGGAAATGTGACCAAAAAAGATTCGGGCCCCATAGCGGGTGCAAAAAAATGTGTGGTATAAAATTGGTATTGATTTATAATGCAACCAACACTCAATAAACCATTAACTCAAGAATTTAGTTATAAGAGTCCATATCAAATGAACCAACTAAACCCTCAAAAATGACTTATTACTTCTTAGTTGAAGCGAGTTTAATCCTTTTTGTAATGCTCATAAGTTTGACATGAAGGATTAGTAACTTGAATACTCCAAAATGGAAGTTTCAAATGCAATGCATATAGGATGAAACTAGAATGCAAGATTAATCTAACAACAAAGATGATATTATGAAAGAAAACTAGATAACAATGCAAGACTACTCTAGAAAATGAACTAAACTAAGAATGCAAGAGAGCTATGATCATATGAATGAAAAGGAACTAAGAACTAGGAGTTCAAAATAGCAAGATTACTCTAGAATGAAAAAATGAAAATTACCAAGATGCAAGGTGGAACTCTTGAGCCAAGGAAGAGCTTCCTTTTAAAGGAATTGCCTCCAGAATGAAGGGTGGAGATTAAGAGGCAAAAAATGTTAGGTAGAGATTAATCAGGTTGCCTACATAATTATGTCTAGTAATTATGCCTTTGAAATTTAAGATTTACTTTGAGACAATTTGATCAAATTAGGGAGGGGCTTAGGTTCTACTAGACAAATCTTAGGTGATTACAATCAAAACATTTAATTTTATTTGTTTTTGAGATATTACATTCCTACTTAATTAATAGTCATACACAAAAAACAAAAATTTAAATATGCTAGTTGTATATAAAAAACATAATAAAGAAAAGATAAATTTTTTTTTGTAATAGGGATATCATCTTCCTACTTATTGATAGTCACACCAAAAAAAATGAAGGTATATGTGATAGCATTGTGTTGTATTACTATATATAGTATTTTGGTTCTAAATTCCAACAAATAAAATAAAATACATATGTAAATTTTTATAATGTTATCACATATGGCTTCAACAAACAAAATAATATGTAAGAAATTTTTTTAATTTTAATTGTTTTAATCTTGTATAATATCATTTATAATATTAAATATTTATGGATATGAAATACTTTTAAAATTGATATCTCTCTACATATTTTACATAGATTTCTTAAAATATATTACCATGCTAGTTGTATACCAAATATATTAATAGTCACATGAAAATAAAACAAGGTATATGTGAAATCATGTGTTATATTACTATTTATAGTATTTTGGCTCTAAATTGTTACAAATAAAGATGCATATGCAAATTTGTATTATGTTATCACATGTAGCTTCAACTAACACAATAAATGCTAAAAAAATAAATTTTACTACAAATACAAGGTATATATGACAGCGTATTATATTATTATAAATACAATAATTTTTTTTTTTTCAAAATTCCAACAAATAAATATGTCAGTTGTATATTTAGAACATAAGCATTCACTTTTTTAAGGTCAATTCTCACATCTCCAAGCAATACAATACATACATAATGAGAAAACCCCAAAAAAGGATTTTCCTATATTGAAAAAACACAACAAAAATATAGTAAGGAAAATTTAAAAGGGATCATATTCCAAAAAGATCATTGTATCTGAAAGAAACACATAAGAAACATACGACACAGAAACACATCACAAATATAATAAGAAAATCCCAAAAATGATTGTTCATGCAATTGTCCCATTTTGTATATCTCAAAAAGGATCGATCAGATAATTCTCTAATTTTTGTAATAACTGTCCACTCCTCCACATTTAAATATAAGTAACTGAGCAACATTTCTGAAAACCGTTAAAATTGTTGGTTCTTTATTTGTTTTGTTCATGCAACATTGATGACAGCTTCCATCACCATAGCTGATAGTTGCCTTGCTGATGTGTTGGCTCTGCTGATGTGTTGGTATCCATGCACCATCATACCATAGGTAACAGCTATGGTTGGCATCATTTGGTTTGGTTGACTCTGTCGTCACATGTGCTTAATGTTACCTTGGGTTGGCATCATTTGGTTTCCTTGACTCAGGGTAAATGATACTTGGTTTGTATTGCACCACGTGTGCAGCTCATGTAGTGGATTTGAAACATGATTATATTTCTAAAAACTTGTTTCTGAATGATCATTTTCTTTTTCATCAAGCCCTAACTGAGGGCGTCGCCATGGAAGGTTGTGTGTTCTCTCTGCAACATGCATTCTATTTTTCATGATGGTTTTTAAGTATGTTCATCTCCTGCAGGTATGGAACAGATTGATATCAATTTTTATTGCAGTAGTCTGATGGTTTTTCCTATCAATGCAATAGCAGTTCTTTTATGGGTATTTTCTACTACATATTCTTCAAAGGCTTCACTAATGCCTATTCCTTGCTATGTGTTTCATGTGGCTTCTTGTTGGTAGCACATGACCTGGTTTTATGAGGTTTTGGCACCTTTAGCTATCTCTTTCTGGCAAGAATGCCACAGTTGTGTGCTCTCGATGACTACAGGTATGTTTGTTACAGTTTGACCAGGGATACTGATGCTGCTACTTGAGAAGATCAATTTATTTTGTTTAAGATCCTTCTCTATTCCAGCTCTACAATGTTTTCCTTGTCTACATTTGAAAGTTGAAGGAAATATATGCTATTACGTCTCTGTAGCAGTTTGGAAAATATAATGCATTCTACCATTGCCTTGGCAGTTACGTATTGATTTAGTTTTAAAATAAAACTATCTTTCTTATTTGAAAATGGTTTTGAAAAAAAGGGATGATTACTTACTTCAAGTTATATGAAGTCCTTGTCAATTTTCTCTTACAAAATTAGTTCTCATTAACTGATATGAAAACAGTTCCAATGTCGGTTGCAACTGTACTTGTGTATTCATCTGCAATATGTGTTGAATGTTTTTTCTATAAAAAGGGGAAAAATGATTGTATCCATGTGTGTGAAGAGAAAATGGTTTACTCTGATATGAAAATCATTGCAAGAACTATCTTAAACAGTTTGTATATATAAGGTTTATGTACTGAGAAAAAACATACAGTTATATATATAAACTGTATTGACAGAGATTCATTGGTGGTTAGAATTGAAGGGCTATAGCCCAGGTAGTTGAAGCTGCAGTTGTAAAAGGAGGGTTATTGCTTAATAAATCTATAGGTTTCATTGGAGTGGTTTTTCTCCCTATGACAAAACCATTTGGTTTTGAGGGTTTCCCACTCGACAAAGATCTTGTCTTGTCTATGAGTTGATTCTTTTCATGTGATTCAATTTTTTAGTTTGTATGCTTGTGAGGATAGAATTTTGTTGTTTCATATTATGTAATTGTGGCTAAATTTTTTACATTTTGATTCACCCCCCCTCTCAGAATTATCACCACTTCCAACAAGTGGTATTAGAGTGAGGGTCCCTTACTAGGTCTGCCTATAGGGATTATCTAGGGGTTGTTGGAAAATGAAACAAGCTGAGGGAGCTTCTCTTAGCAGAGCTCCATTGTTTGATGGAAGTGATTATGTTTTTTGGAGAGTAAGAATGGAAGCTTTCATTAATTCTTTAGATATTAATATGTGGGAAGTAGTTGCAAAAAAGTATACGATTCCTAATGTTGTACCTACAGATCCTAATGAAAAAACCAAATATGAACTTGACAAAAGAGCAAAATTTGCTATTCTTTGTGGTCTTACTAAAGATGTGTTTGTTAAAGTTATGTACTATAAATCTACAAATGACATCTGGGATAAGATGGAAACCATTTATCAAGGTGATGAGAAAGTAAAGGAATCAAAATTGATAATGTTAAAAACTCCATTTGATAATTTGAAGATGAATGAGGATGAAAGTATAGCTGCTTATTTTTTACGTATTGATGAAGTAGTAAATGCTAGAAAAGGTTTAGGAGAGACTGTTGAAGAGCATGATATCATTTCAAAGGTAGTTAAAACTATTCTACCTAAATTTGAAACTAAGATCTCTACCTTAGAAGAAAAGAAAACTTTTTCTAAAATGACCTTACATCAGTTGCAAGGAACTTTGACTGCATATGAAATGAGAATCCGCAATCAAGTTTTTCTAAAATGACCTTACATCTATCGCATATTTGCGTTTGGTTTCTCACACATATCATGGCCTCTTAATCAATCACTAAGGGGTGGAGCACAAGAAAAATTTCAATGGACAGAGGCAAAGCAACACGAATTTGAGGAGTTAAAGAAAAGACTATGTTCAGCACTAGTATTGGTCCTTCTAGATCTACACCAAGCATTTGAGATAGAAACAGATGCATCTGATTATGCTCTTGGTGTGGTACTCACACAACATGGGCATCCTCTTGCCTATCATAGTGAAAATTTTTCTGATACAGTACGTAGGTATCCCACTTATGATAAGGAGTTGTATGCCATAGTTTAGGCCTACAAACAATGGAAACACTATATACTGGGAAAGGAAATTGTTATACATATAGACCATAAACCACTTCAATTCTTGCAAACACAAGGGAAGTTGTAGAATGATAGACATCAATGGTGGTCAACCTATCTACAACAATTTCACCTCAACATTCGTCATAAAAAGGAAGAAGTAACAAGGTGGTAGATTGTTTGAGTAGGCCTCCAATTGCAGGTTTGACAATAGTGTTGGATTCATGTGGACATCAATCATCAACTTGGGAACAACTATATGGTACTGACCTTGATTTTGCTAACATCTATGGTAATTTGGTAGAAGGAAAGTATGTCCCTGATTTTCACTTGCAGGATGGGTTGCTTTGCCATAACGGTCACATATGTGTACCCACCAAGGAATGAAAGAAAATGATATGGGAAGCTCACTATAGTCGTGTTGCAGGACATTTTGGTATTGGCAATACTACTGCTATCCTTCAAAAGTATTTCTATTGGCCAAAAATGAAGCAGGATATCATTTCACATGTACAAGCTTGTGCAGCCTATGCAATTGCAAAGCCAGCAAACCATAAGTTGGGTCTATACTTACCATTACCTATTCCTAATAAGCCATGGTAGTCTGTTTCAATGAATTTTATGTCTAGAATTCCAACTACCAGGCGAGGGCATGATTGTGTATATGTTGTGGTAGATAGGTTTTCTAAAATGGCTATCATGGTGGCATGTAAAAAGATGATTTCTACAGAAGATACTACCAAGCTATTTTTTGAACATGTTTGAGTTCATTTTGGTTTGCCAAAAACCATTATTTCTGATAGAGATAGTAGGTTCATCAACAAATTTTGGTCTACACTATGGGCTAAAATGGACACCAAGTTGACAAAATCCACAACATTTCATCCCCAAATAGATGGGCAAACAGAAGTGGTGAATCAAATGATTATTCATATTTTATGGATGTATCATTCCAAACATCCTTGCACATGGGATGAAAGCTTACCCTATGTGCAACACAGCTACAACCATGCACTCCATAGTACTATAGGGCACAGTCCATTTGAGGTTTCTCTTGGGTACCACCCATTGGCACCTATGGATGTAGAAATACCATCTCTACAATCTAATAGTCCATTGAATGGTGACAAGGAGGTAGATAAAGAAGAAAAATTCATTGATAACATTAGACACCTCCAACAACAAGTTCATGAGATCTTGGAGCAAAGTAATCAAAAGTATAAGGAAAGGCATGATAAACATAGAACTCCTCATAAGTTTTAGATTGGTGACAAGGTATGGTTACATCTTCAGAAAGAGCACCTTCACAGACCAAATAGGAAGCTTCGTCCTCTTCATTATGGTCCATATACTATTATGAAACAAGTTGGTGAGAATGCTTTTGAATTTAATTTGCCATCATTTTTGGGACTACATCCAGTTTTCAATGTTGAATTGTTGAGACCCTATTTTCCTCCTTTGTTGGATATTTCCCAAGCTATTGAACACATTCAAGCTGCAGAGTTAAATCCATCTACTACTATTCCAGTCCAGTGTGACCATGTTACTAAAGTCATTTTAAAGACTTTGAGAAATCAGAACATTCCTCTGTATTGGGTGGTTCGATCTGGTCAGCATTCTCATCAAGGCAAGTGGTTTACTAAGGAACAAATTGAAGAACAATTTCCTCATCTATTGCAGTAGATTAGTGCAATGGGGCCCATTTCCTCTCAAGGGGGGAGGAATGCTCAAGATTAAATTGGAAAAAAAAAATTGAAATCTAATTTTTCAAATTTTACTATGTTTTAGTAAACTACATTTTTGAGGGTCTTTGGTGCATTTTTGGGCTTGGATGATGTGCGGAAGGAGTAACGCAATGTTACTGCTTCCAAAATTTGGTTCTAGATAATTTGAATACCTTTCCAATGCATCAAACAGTTCACAAATTGAAGCTATGACTAGAACATTATGCCTTCTCCAAGTGGACCTAATTTTTATATATAGTTTTTTGATAATTTTTGATAGTTTGAATAGTTTATTTGTAATAAATAGTATAATGACTCTTCATTTCATTTCCAAGGGATTTTGATGACCCTTGGGATCCATTAGACTTGTATAAACTCAAATATTCGAATAGAATGGATCAATTTTTGGTTTGCAATCTTGTTGTTCTTTATTTTCATGTTGAATTCTACAATACTACAGGTATCACACTAGGTATTGTAATCTAGTTTTCATAAATCAGATCACTGCTTCTACATCAAAAGAAATAGCCTTTAAGGCTGAGAAACTAGATGAAAGTGATACAGATTTAACAAGTGCCCTAGAAGCATTATTAGTTAGGAAAATGAGAAAGAAATATCAAGAAAAACCTAAGTGTTTTAGTTGTGGTCAACTAGGACACTTTTCTGCAAAATGTCCTTATGCTGATCAAGATGATAGTAATGAGAAAACTGAAATTTTTTCAAGAAGGAAACCTTGGAATCATAATCAAAGGTTCAAGAACTTCAAAAAGAAGAGTCTTTTGTCAAAAGAGGACTCTAGTGAAGAATCAAATGATTCTGAAGAAGAAGGAGAAGTATCTTTCATGGCTGAAATTATCAATGTTCCTAATTTAGAAACTAGAAAATTAGAATCCTCATCTGATTCAGATGAAGATATTGATCTTGAAAAAGAACTTCTTTGTTCTTTGCAGGAACTGAAGAAGCAAAAGAAATTGATATTAGATTTCGAAAGAGAGAATAGCATACAGAAAACTGATTTAGAAACAACAAATCAGCTTATTGAAAATCAAAAACAATCTCTTGTTGAAAAGGACAAGAAACTTGTTCTATTACAAAATTAGATTGAACAAGATGAATTAAATGATAAAAGAAAAACTTCAAATCAAAGTTTAAGTTATTTCAAAGGTTATTGTTTCAACTGCAATCTTTTTGGTCATAAAGCATTCAACTGTAAGATGAACAAACAAAAGTATGGTTTCAAGAACCTAATCAGATGTTTCAAATGTTTTCATTATGGACACTTTGCTAATCAGTGTAAGCTTCATTTAAAATCTAAACAAGTAGGGAAACCCATTGAAAAGTCCCTAATTATTGAAACAACTTTGTTTTCCCATAAACCAGCTACTTGGGTTTTAGACAACAACTATTCTCATCATATGACTGGTTGCAAAAGAAAGTTTAAAGTTTTAGAAGATTTTGATGGAGGATTTGTTTGGTTTGGAGATAACTCAAGTGCTTATATCACTGTTCATGGTTCAATAGTTCATAATACAAATATACCCATTCATGATGTTTATTATGTAGAAGGATTAAAAAATAATCTTCTAAGTGTTAGTCAGATTTGTCATAGTGGCTATTCAATTTCTTTTAATGCTAAAGGATGTACTATCAAAAGTAAGAACAAAGTTGTTGCTAGTGGATTAAGAATAGGAGGAAATCTGTATAACCTAATTGATTCTACTATTAAGGAATCTTCACTGATTAATACCTGTCTTGTAAGTCAAGTAGAAGAAAACTGGTTATGGCATAAGAGATTGGGTCACTTAAACTTTGACAATCTTGCTAGGATCAACAAGAATAAAAAGGTTAGAGGCTTACCCCTAATTAGAAAACCAGCTAAAGTTTGTGAAGAATGTGTCAAAGGTAAACAAACCAGACAATATTTTAAAACCAAAGAGTACTTGTCTAATAGACCTCTAGAAATTGTCCATACTGATATTTGTGGACCAACTAAAACACCATCCCTAAATGGTGAAAGATATTTTATGCTATTTGTATATGATTATTCAAGAATGGTCTGGGTAACTTTCTTGAAACATAAATCTGAAGCTTTTGCATGCTTCAAAATATTCAGGAAAACGGTTGAAAGGGAAACTGATCTAAAGTTGAAGTGTTTACAGTCTGTCAGAGGTGGAGAATTCACCTCCCAAGAGTTCATAGAATATTGTGAAAAACATGGTATTAAGAGGCAGTTTTCAATTGCACGTACACCACAACAAAATGGTGTTGTGGAAAGGAAAAATAAGACAATTAAAGAAATGGCTAGAACTATGTTAAATGAAGAAAAATTACCTAATAAGTTCTGGAAAGAAGTTGTTCATACAACTGTATATATTCTTAACAGGGCTCAAATCAGAGTAAGAATAGCATATACTCCTTATGAACTTTGGCATGGAAAAATTGCTAATGTTAAGAATTTTAAAATTTTTGGCTGTAAATGTTTTATTAAAAAGGACAATGATTTGTTAGACAGTTTTAATTCCAGATTTGATGAGGGTATTTTTTTGGGGTATTCTATGTAAAGCAAAGCTTTCAAATGTTATAATACAAGGTTGAATAAAGTTATTGAAACAATTAATGTGGTTTTTGATGAAAGCTCCTTATTACACAATAACAATGAAAGTTATGTTGAAGAAGAGTCTTTGCAAAGAAGAGAACATGTGTCTTGTGAACATCATAAGACCGATATTGATAATCAAGAACCTTCTGATCATACTGATCAAGAACATTATTCAGATTCTCAAGAATCAAAAATTCCTTTAAAGATTCCTTCTAGAATCATAGCAAAAAGACATCCTGAATCTCAAGTCATTGGGTCTGTAGAGGGAGAAATTCTAACTAGAAGAAAAGCCAAACTTGATGAACATGCTCATATTGCAGAACATTTTTGTTTGCTATCGAACTTTGAACCAAAAACTGTGACTGAAGCCTTGACAGAACCTTGCTGGATGAATGCTATGAAAGATGAAATAAATCAGATTGAGAAAAATCAGACATGGGAACTTGTTCCTAGACCCGATAACAAGAATGTTATAGGTGGGAAATGGATTTTTAGAAATAAGCTAAATGAAGATGGCAAAGTAGTAAGGAATAAAACCAGATTTGTGTGTAAAGGTTATGCTCAATAGGAAGGTATTGATTTTGGTGAGACTTTTGCACCAGTTGCAAGGTTTGAATCCATTAGAATCTTTCTTGCATATGCTAGTTACAAAAAGTTCACTATTTATCAAATGGATGTTAAAACTACTTTTTTAAATGGTTATCTTGATGAAGAAGTCTATATGGAACAACCATAAGGGTTTGAGTCATCTGATAAACTTGATTATGTATATCATCTTAAAAAGGCATTATACGGCTTAAAATAAGCTCCTCGAGCTTGGTATTCCAGACTAGATAAGCATCTTATAGCAAATGGTTTTACATGTGGAAGTGCAGACAACACTTTATATATTAAAAATGTTAATGGAGATATCTTAGTTGTGGAAGTCTATGTAGATGATATTATTTTTGGGTCAACTAATGATGCATTGTCAAAACATTTTTTCGATATCATGGAATCTAAATTTGAAATGTCTCTTTTGGGTGAACTGACATTTTTTCTTAGTCTACAAGTAACATAGCTTGAGCATGGTTTATTCTTATCTCAATCAAAATATGCCAAAGAAATGTTAAAGAAATTTAATATGACAGATTGTAGACCTGTTAGCACACCTATGGAAACAGGGTGCAAACTCATTAAAGATGATGATTCACCTCCAGTGGATCAAACTTATTATAGACCTATGATTGGTAATCTGTTATATCTTATAGCATCTAGACCAGATTTGATGCAAGTTGTTTGTCTGGTATCCCATTTTCAATCTACTCCCAAACAATCTCATCTTAATGTTGTTACTTGGATTTTTAAGTACATTCAAGGTACTCTTGATTTTGGTTTATGGTATCCACATACTGATGATTTCACTTTGCTTAGATATACTGATTCAGATTGGGGTGGATCGGATGACAAAAAGATGACTAGTGGTGCTACATTTTTCTTAGGTAATCATTTGGTTGCCTGGCATAGTAAGAAATAGGACTGTGTCACTTTATCTACTTGTGAGTTTGAGTACGTTACTACTACAACTTGCTATACTCAGTTAATTTGGATGACATATCAGCTATTTAATCTTGGTATTCAGATTCCTAAACTTATTTCTATCATGTGTGATAATATGAGTGCTATTTAGTTAAGTAAAAATCCTATTATGCACTCACGCACCAAACATATGGCCATCAAACTTCATTTTTTGCATGATCATGTACTTGCAAATGAGTTCAAGTTGGTCTATGTTCCTACTCAGGCACAAGTGGCCGATATTTTAACTAAAGCTCTTCCTCGGGCTTCTTTTGAACAGCTCCGCACTCATTTGGATGTTGTTTCTCTTTCTCTGCTGCACTAAGTTTTTCCCTTGTGGGGGAGTCTGTGAGAGGTTTTTGCTTCCTCTTCATAGTCAATTCAGGTTTCTATTAGCAGTGTTTTGTCCTTGATGCAAACTGGGGGAGATTGTGACCTCAGTTCTTTCAAGGATATTGGTTTTCATACATGTTTCATTGGTTTCAGTTCTTTCAGGGATACTAATTTTCATACATGTTTCATTGGGTTTAGTTCTTTCAAGATTAGTTGGGAATTGAGCATAGGGATACAATTTATATTCATCATAGGGATACAGTTTATTGTTTTCATTTTATTTCAGATAATACCTATTTTTATTGCATATGTTCAATCAAATGATTTTGCCTCAAGGACAAATGGGGGAGATTGTTGGTTCTTTATTTGTTTTGTTCATGCAACATTGATGACAATTGCCATCACTCTAGCTGACAGCTACCCTGCTGATGTGCTGGCTCTGCTGATGTGTTGGTATCCATGCACCATCATACTGTAGGTAACAGCTATGGTTGGCCTCATTTGGTTTGGTTGACTCTATCATCACATGCGCTTAATGTTACCTTGGGTTGGCATCATTTGGTTTTGTTGACTCAGGGTAAATGATACTTGGTTTGTATTGCACCACATGTGCACCTTGTGTAGTGGATTTGAAACATGATTATATTTCTAAAAACTTGTTTTTGAATGATCATTTTTGTTTTCATCAAGCCCTAACTGAGGGTGCCGCCATGGAAGGTTGTGTGTTCTTTTTGCAGCATGCATTTAGTTTTTCATGATGGGTTTTTAGTATGTTTATCTCCTATAGGTATAGAACAGATTGATATCAATTTTTATTGCAGTAGTCTGATGGTTTTTCCTATCAATGCAATAGCAGTTCTTTTACGGATATTTTCTACTGCATATTCTTCAAAGGCTTCACTAATACCTGTTCCTTGCTATGTGTTTCATGCGGCTTCTTGTTGGCAACACATGACCTGGTTTTATGAGGTTTTGGCACCTTTAGCTATCTCTTTTTGGCAAGAATGCCATGGTTGTGTGCTCTCCATGACTATGGGTATGTTTGTTATAGTTTCACCAGGGATACTGATGCTGCTACTTGAGAAGATCAATTTATTTTTTTTAAGATCCTTCTTTGTTCTAGCTCTATAGTGTTTTCCTTGTCTACATTTGAAAGTTGAAGGAAATATATGCTATTACATCTCTGCAGCGGTTTGGAAAATATAATGCATTCTACCATTGCCCTAACAATTACGTATTGATTCAGTTTTAAAATAAAACTATTTTTCTTATTCGAAAATGGTTTTGAAAAAAAGGGATGATTACTTACTTCAAGTTATATGAAGGCCTTGTCAATTTTTTCTTACAAAATCAATTCTCATTAACTGATATGAAAATAGTTCCAACGTCAGTTGCAACTGTACTTGTGTATTCATTTGCAATATGTGTTGAATGTTTTTTCTATAAAAAGGGGGAAAATGATTGTATCCATGTGTGTGAAGAGAAAATGGTTTACTCTGATATGAAAATCATTGCAAGAACTATCTTAAATAGTTTGCATATATAAGGTGTATGTGCTGAGAAAAAACATACAGTTATATATATAAACTATATTGACAAAGATTCATTGGTGGTTAGAATTGAAGGGCTATAGCCCAAGCAGTTGAAGCTACAATTGTAAAAGGAGGGTTATTGCTCAATAAATCTAAAGGTTTCATTGGAGTGGTTTTTCTCCCTGTGACAAAACCATTTGGTTTTGAGGGTTTCCGACTCGGCAAAAATCTTGTCTTGTCTGTGAGTTGATTCTTTTCATGTGATTCAATTTTTCAGTTTGTATGCTTGTGAGGATAGAATTTTATTGTTTCATATTCTGTAATTGTGGCTAAACTTTTTACATTTTGATTCAGCCCCCCTCTCAGAATTATCACCACTTCCAACAAAACTGACTATCCTAAACAAAACTTAGATTTCTTAGCCGCTAGACAAAATTTTGGTAGCCTGGAAAAACCTCTAAAAAGAAAGGTCAGGACAACCAAGTAAATGATTGATTCTCATTCTCATGTTGGAATTCCCTACTTTGAAAAATTGTGATCCACTACCTAAAGCTTAAGATTTAGGATGGTTCTGCTCTTGCGCCATAGATCTCTAAGACTAAGTAGCTTTTTATGGTACTTCTCTTCATTTTCTTTTCTCTTGAGGATCTCCCACATAACTTGGATATCCTCGTACCCACAATCTTCCACCTCCTTGTGGAGCATTACCAGTGATCCTTTTTCTATAAACAGAATCATGACAAACAATATAAGCAATCTATGGGCATTCACATTCATAAGCATAACAAACAAACCAAATGCATTATAGTTTAACATTCATAACTGATGATGAGTGAATTACAATTGTTTTATTATATAGAAGTTTTAGATACATCCAAATACTTCAAAGACATACATTATTAAAATATACAAAAAACTTAAAAGCATAAATTTGTGCGAGTAGAAAGAATTACTAAATATTCCAACATGTTTGAACAATCATCTATTGTGATCATCACATTGATCAGTGCCATCAAAATTGAAATTTGATGATCAAGTAGAATAGAAAACACACCAAATGAGCTGCGTCTAAACAGTCATCATCAAACTTGTTGGTGATATCAAAATTGGAGTTTGATGCGGAACACAACACAACAGAACAATTGATGTAATGTGATCATCAAATCGATTGGTAATATGAAAACTACAAATTGATGTTCAAGTAGAGTTGAGCACAACACAACAGCTGTATCTAAACATCTGGTGCGTTATGATCATCACACTAATAGGTTACATTAAAACTAAAGTTTGATGTTCAAGCAAAGCGGAACATAACATAACAGCTATGCCTAACAACCTGTTCATTGTGATCATCAAACTGATTGATAATATGAAAAACTTTAATTTAATGTTTAAAATAGAAGAAAACCCAACACATCAGCTGGTCTAACTTTTCCTTTCAGTTTAGACGAACATGTAAGGCTCAAATTACACCCAAGATCTAAAACAAAATATATTGTTGATGAAATACAGTTTTGCATGTAATCCACTATCACCAACCTTGACATTCTAAAACTTAAATTATACCCACCACCGAAATCAAAATATACCATTGATAAACCTCAGATTTGCATGTAAACCACTATTATGAACCTTGACATTCTAAAACTCAAATTACGCCCATGATTAAAACAAAATATACTATTTCAGGTTACACCCAAGACCTAAAACAAAATATACTATTCATGAGTGACAAATTTGCATTAAACTCACTTTCATTAACCTTGATACTCAATTAAAAACAAAATATACTATTCATGAATGACAGATTAGCACTTTAACTTACTATCGTCAATCTTGACAAAAAGAAAATCTACATTCTATTTTTCTGATCAGTAATGGGCTATAACAAAATATTTATATTAATAATCAGAAATATACTTACGACGCACAGTAGTAATAGAGGATAGAGCTCTGTCAAAATTCAGTAGAGATAAAAACTAATTTCAAGGCCCTATAGGTCCATAATATCCACATTATCAACAGATATCAGTTTTACTAGCAAAATTCAAACTTTCTAAACCAGCCATACCCACCATTAGACCAGGAGTTTCTGCAACCCAATGAGGCAAATACTATTATGGAAGATGGAGCTCTGCCTAATAAGCTTTCCCATTTTCGCTAATTCTTTTAATCTCTGACACCCATCCAAACCCACTATCTCGCCCATCGACGCCATCAACATCTGATTACCACATTCTAACCCTAATATATAATCCCAAGAACAACATCCTCTTGAAAGTGAAAACATAAATCTGGAACTGTAAAGGACTGTAGATAATTATAAAATGGTTGAACTATGTGAGCCCACCTATTTGAAATCTATGCCATCTGTTCCTAATCTAGCCATGTCACCTGCTTGTCCATTAGCCTCTCCATATATGATTAACACCTCCAAGGCTTTAACCACTCTAGTGCTCTACCCAATACTGAATTTAGCCTCTAATTTGACATTTTACCAGCCTTAAGAGTGTTAATAACCAATAATCACCCTCAATTTCTCCCTGCTTGAGATTAAGTTATCTACATAAAGAAGTCCTCCATTCCTTCATTAAGTGCTTTAAATTTTGCCATGTTATTTGTGTCTTTTTTAACGATTTGGCCAATATTGCTAAAATAATCCCTTTTGAAAAATGAATAACACAACCCGTTCCAGAATCTCTAGGGTTCCCTCTAAAATGAATAACACAACCCGTCCCAGAATCTCTAGGGTTCCTTTGAAGGAGACCATTTACATTTTGTTACTAAACTTAAAAAATATAATTTTAAATATAGTAGAGCGAGTCTTGTTGAACAAGACTTCCCATATCATAAGAGATGAGGCAGGTCAAGTGAATTTGGCAAAATGGATACCCCTCAGTCCTTGGCTCTTAACCAAACAGATTTCATTGGTTTGCTCAAAGGCTTTGTACCTCTACTGGACAACCTTGCTGGCAAGTTTGAACCTCCATCAAAAAATATAGTGGGGTGAGCCCTATTTCACATTTACAAAGTCGAAACAGATTTTGAAATAATTCAGAATAAAAAATGTCAGATTTCTCCAGTTCAAAATATTATTATTTGTATTTAGAATTGATCAAGTTTTTATTTTTTACTACATATTAGTATTTTTATGATGTATCATAGAATATGCCTTCAAACATTAATGAAAAATACACAGTCAAATCCAAAAACACCATAAAACAGTCATGCAGAATATTAAATCAAACATTCCTCTTAGGTTAAGCAATTGGGCATCAAATGCCATATTCCACATACAATTGACACTGTTAAATTCAGAAACACCATTAAAAATCATTCATCATTTTATATCAGACATTCCTTTTGGACAAAACTGTTGGACATCCAATGCCATATTAAAATACAAAATCTTGAGTAAAAAAATAAAAATTTCAAATTATATGATCTAAAATATTAATGAAAGACTCTATACAGTCAAATCCAGAAACTTTATTAAACATTACTCAGAATACTAGACATTCATCTTAAGATAGGCAATTGCAATTCAAACACTATTTTCAATACATAAAATCTCAAACAGAAAATAAAAATAAATAAATTTATATTGTATAATCTAAATTATTAATGAAAAATTCATACAATCAAATTCAGAAACACTATTAAACATCATTCACGATGTTATATCAGACATTCATCATACAAAATCTAAAGCAGGAAAAGAAAACAATAATTCCATAATGAAAACCTCGACAAAGTCAAATTCAAAAATACCATTAAACATTATTTGGAATGTTATATCAGACATTATTCAGAATGTTATATCAGACATTAATCTTAAACTAAGCAATTGGGCATCAAATGCCTCATTCAAAATACAAACCTTAAGCAGGGAAAAATAGAAATTTCATATCATAAAAAAACTAACCATTTTTTCTTGCTCGAGATCTCGAGGAATGGCGAACAATTACTTTCCTTAGAGGGAACAAAAGTTTCTTCATTCTTTCTATATTCCTCATTATTTCATCACTAACACAAATTTCTACTGTGCAGAACACAGATTTCTACTGTTGTTTATAAGCCTTTCAGTCCATTAAAAGGAAAACGAGGAAGAGATTTGCGCTGCACATTAACGGATGCTACCAAATATAAATCTTAGCTACACATTAACAAATGCTACAAAATATAAATCCAGGTTACCTGGGAAATTGAAGAAAGATCTTCAAGTAAAAAGGACAAATGTGGATCCTTAATGGGCATTTATTTTTTTCCTTTTTATTGCATCATCAATAAATCTGGAGGAAATATTTTGGAAGTTGGCGAGCAAGGATTTCTTTAATTTTGGAACCTAAAATAGGTTCATTAATTGGAGAGGTTTCTTTGTTTACTAGCAACTCCACCAAACACAAATGGAAAAAAAGAAGGAAACCATTCTATTTATAAAGGAAGTTATAAGAAAATATATTTTAATATCTTTTATGTTAGTTTAAAGTTAGTAGTGTGATCTTTGGTTATTCTTCTTACAAAATGATATGCTGATAGGAAATGATAGAGTTGTATTTAATGGTGTACAATATTTTACATTATTATGACTCAACCTTTTTAAAATCATTCATGCCTAATAAATTAACCATGCATGATTTTTTAAGCTCTTAGACACGGTCTTTTTAAATAGCTCAACCACTAATACATTACCACCTAACACATTTTAAAAAAGTCAACACTTATCATATTAATTGTGCACAACCTTTTAAGTTACAACTCATAATTGCCCAACATACTTTCCTCTTTTTATATGAGTTAGGTGAACATGGAGAATCAGAACATGGATAATAACTGAATATAAAAAGGAGGGAAAGGAAGGTAAAATTTAAACAGGTTGTTCTAATAGCATGTGAATGGAGAAGATTATTTCAATCTTCACTATGAAATAGGTTGAGAATGTTTGCTAAGGGTGTCATTCATATATCATGAAATTCTCAAGCCAAAGATGGAGGGCTGTGGTTAAAAGTCCACAATTTTATCAAAATAGAAACAATTGAAACTAAAGGAGGAGGTGATATTTGCATTGAACTATGAAGCTGATTATGTTTATGAAATGTGTGTATATGATCCTCACCAAGATGCATGGAGGGCAATGGGTGGCATTCCTACAAATTTAAGAACTCTAAGTTTTTATTTTTGTTGGCTGATTTTTATACAAGAAGAGAGAATTATGACCTATGCTTTTCCTTCTAACACTTGGTTGCATGTATTTTAGTTAGGTTATTGACTATTTAGTAATTAGTTAAATAATGGTATTAATTTTTCTTATTTCATCAGAAATGCTAACTTTTCTTTCATTTTAGACTAATGTTTTAATATTTTTACAATATTTTAATGCTGACTATCACAAATTTTTTAAATTTGATATCTCTTTGTATCTTCTACATAAATTTAATTCATAGAATATAGGCATGCTAGTTTAAAATCAAACTTTGCTATCTTTCATTTTTAATTTTGTAAAAAAAAAAGAGCTACTAAATTTAATTTAAATTTGTGTGAATTTTGTATCTGATCTGTAGACACAACACTTCAGTAAAATATTAGAGGTTAGTTGAAATCAAAATCATGCAATAAATGAAACTAAACTAACCGGGTGATTTACTGCCTTCTAATAGATGCGAGTATGTATTCTCAAATTATACCGAGATCAGTGACCTTGATGACACCTAAATGGAGGATTTGAATGCAATTAATCTAGATATGGAATGAATGCAATTAATCTATTTTTTTAATATTTTCTATGCAATAAGAATGAGAAATCTGATATGAATCTATTCTAGAATGAAAAATTGATATGAAATACTAATCTAGAAATGAAATTCTAATATGATATGCTAAAATATGAATGATCTCACAAAGTTGTTTGATTTGCAAAAAGAAGCTCCAATTCTTCAGACACCAATTTGCCAGCATAAGTTTGCACAATTATGAGATGATTTATGAAGAGTTGAGGCCTTAATTTATAGAAATCTAGGGCTTTGGAGGTGCATGAGAAAAGCCATAAATCACTCAAATAACTCAGGTTGATTTTTGAGTTATTTTTAAATAAAGGATATTTAACTCACAAAAACATGCAAAACAAAGTCTAACTCCAACTTAACTAATTTTGAAAAATAAAACAATTGATTTATGGGTTAATCAATCATTTTTCAAACTTTTATTCAAAAACAATATTATTAAAAATTGACAACTTGCTTTAATTAATTAAATAAGAATTCAATCAATTATTCATAGGATTTTGGATTTATTGTCAAAATTAAATAATACAATTTATAAATAAATATAATTAACTTCAATTAAACAATTAAGTGGCAGAATTAAACTTAATTAATTAAATATTGAGAATATTCAATTAATCAAACTTTAAAATAAATTAGATTTATCGCCAAATAATCATTAAATCAAAGATAATTAGGATAATTTTAAGAATATTACTAGGAATATTCCCTAATGCAGAATTTGAGATAATCAATTAGGATTCGATGATGTTCAGATGTGCCTTAGGTTAGGACTTCGATGTCAATTTCATTTGATGTGTCTATATAGAAGATTAATCAACTTATAGCCCATTTTTGGGGTATTACATTTTGCCCCTCTTTGAATTACTGTGCGAAGCGCAGTGGTTCAAAGACAGTCTGTGTATGATGTTGAAACTGATGTTTGAAATTGATATTGATATGAGACAAAAGCTGATTGAAAGATTTGAAGATGTTAGGTCTTGAATGACTAAAGATAATGTTAAATATAACCGTAATGAACTGATGATTATGAAAAAGTGTCAAAACACTTGATTCCGAACCTTATGATTGCAAAGAAGTGAGTGACCGATTCCAGACCCAATTGTCCTTATATTGAATCACATTGGTATCACATCTGAACCCTTCAGTTTTCAAAGAACCAAGGAAATAACACAATTGAACTGATAGTTACAAAAAATGATACAATTTACAAGATTAAGAGAATACCAGATTGATATGGATCTCGATGAATCTGATATGCCCTAAGTGATGATTGATTTGCCCCAAGTGATGAGGTCTTTTTGATGAATCGGTAACTAGACGTGGTCGTCTTGATTACTGAGGAAAGATATGATATCAATAAAGATATGATTGCAGACTTTGAATGATGTGCAATACCATGCCCCCTTCGGGATTAAAATTGAAATCTGACAAGAAAAGTCAGCGTTGATAGTTCAGAAGCATGTTTAATTGATTTGAGAAGTGGTTGTATACGTTCAAAAATGCATTTTGCATTGTTGGAGGGTCCAAAAGACCAAGTTTGACTAGGTTTGACCATGAGTTGACCATGGTTGACCAAGTTGAAATTTTGATAGTTTGATGTAAGATAATTAGTTAAGTTGAATTTTGGATTTCTTTGATGTTTGAAGGTTGATTATGCAAGTAGTGAATAATATAAATGATCTCATATTTTGATTTTGATCCCAAAAAAGGATTCTACTTGTTGTTTCATTGGATGGAACCTTCGTGTAAGATTCAACTCTTGTTAGATTTGAAGAGACATTTGAAGAATCATTTAAGCATTGAAGTTCATTTAGCCATTGTGAGATCATGCAAACATGAAAAAATGCAAAGAGACATGCAGTATGAAATGCAACCTAAGACCTGGGACCTAGTCACTAATCATGTGTTGGTCATTCTCATCATTGAATTTTTAGGTAACCGGATAAATCAATACAATGCCCACTAGTTATGAAACCATAGACATATGAATATCAATTTGTATGCGCAGGAATCAATACAACACCCACTGATTAGGAAACCATGGATATATGAATATTGATTTTGTTTTCGGAATGTCGGATTAGATATAAGCATCAAGGCATAAGCACTAGGATGACCTGAATATCATGTCCATTTTGATATTGCAATTTGTATAAGCATCAAAACATAAACATCATGATGACCTGAATACACCTTGCGGTACAAACACATCAAGCAGTCAAGAGATTATTCTAAATCCAATGTGAATTACCCATAGTGACCCTTTATCATTCACATCCTTAGGTAAGATCGTAGTTCACAATAGAAGAAAGAATTCACTCAAAAAGATAATAGTTAGATCAAAACTTCCTTGAATTTTCCAGGTATCAATGGTTGAGATACGCATGGCCATCCAATTTGAGATAGAGGCTCTTACAGTTGAACACCATTTCAATCCAGAATTTTCAAAGTTGTTAGATTTTCACATACAAGTAGAAGACAAAGAAAAGATTATGCCCCTATTCATCACTCTCTAAATCCTGTAAAGGACATTATCGAAGAGCTTGAAGGGATACAATATGCAAAAATCTCAATGCAAATCAATAAGCATACAAGGAGATAAAAGCATGTAAAAAGCATAGATTATTTTCAGTTTGTGTTTGATGTTTGATTGCATTGTTGTAGATGCAAAATCCTTTCTGGAGACAAGATAGACTGACTGACTCAAATGAAGCTTCAAAGGACTCTGACTGGATATGATACATCTAAGATACATTGGAGGCCATAGGATATGACTGTGATTGCCCCCAAGTTTGAACATTGATAGGATACAGACGCTTGAACTGATTGGTGCACAAACTGACTTATTAAAAAACCAACTGGGAGATATGCACAAACTAAAGCAAGACTGAAAGTTGGGAAGACCAAGATTGCGTTGATAGATGGAGCATTTTGAAACAAGTGGCTCCCATTTGCCGGGTTTTCACCATCTTGGCAGAGATTCTATTTCTGCTACCAAGGCGTTTGTTTCCAGGTTTTCAACAAGGCACTTTTTCTTTTTCTCATTTTTTTGTATTTTTTATATTTTTTACTTTTTTTGTGAATCATCAAGGTGCCTAATGCTAGGTTTTCACCAAGATGTTCATTTTTTAGGACTTTTTCAGATTTTAAAGATTTTTTCAAGATATTTTACCATAGACTGAATGCCTTAGGCGTAGAATTTCTTCAGATGGAGAATGTTGATTGGTTCTCGGAGTTGTTCTCCTTCAGTCGTTGAGAGTTGATAGACACTAGAGCCAAAATTAGCAGTGATAACAAAGGGACCCAGCTAGTTGGGTTCAAACTTCTCCTTGCATTCTTGATGTGATTGATTTTTAGGATTCTCTCTCAAGACTAGATCACCAACCTAAAATTCTCTGTGTTTGACGTTTTTGTTGTAACCTCTAGACATTCTCTTCTAATATAGTTTGAGATGATCATACATTGCTTGTCTGCGCTCATCTAGTAGCTCAAGTTCTTGCAACCTAGACACTCTATAGTCATCATCAATTACTAGACCATGCATTCTGATTCTTAGTGATGAGATTTCAACCTCAATAGGTAGTACCGCTTCAGACCCATAAACTAAAGTGAAAGGTGTAGCCCCAGTAGGCATTTTGATACTTGTTCTATAAGCCCAAAGAGCTAGATTGATCATGAGATGCCAGTTTCTTCCTATTTTATTAACTGTACAATGCAAGATTTTTAGTAGATTCTTATTAGAAGCCTCTACTTGTCCATTCCCTTGAGGATAGTAGATAGAAGACCAATGTTGTGTGATCTTGAATTTGACACATAGATCATCTAGGTCTTTGTTCTTAAATTGTCCACCATTATCTGTGATTATGGAATGAGGTATCCCATATCTACATATGATATAGTTCAATATGAACATAGATATTTGCTTTCTAGTTACTTGTGTCAAAGGGACTGCTTCTACCCATTTTGTAAAATAATCTGTAGCTATGATTATATGGGTATGTCCATTGGAAGAATGAGGATGTATAGCTCCTATAAGATCAAATGCCCATTATTGAAAAGGCCATTGTGTAGTAAAGGGAATTAGATCTCTCTCTGGAGCATGAATTAGGTTGCCATGTACTTGACACTTTTGACAATTCTTAGCAAATTTGATAGCCTCTTTCTCCATTTCAGGCCAATAGTACCCAACCCTAATAAGTTTTCAAGCTAGTGTTAAACCGTTCAAGTGTGACCCACAAATACCTTCATGGACTTCCTCTAATGCACGTTGAGACTCTTCCTATTCTAAACATCTAAGTAGCGTATGATCTAAACCTCATTTGTATAGATCGTGAGCAATGATGACATATCGGGAGGCATTACAGATAAGGTATCTCTTTTCATGGTGGTTGAAGGTATTGGGAATGATTTGGTCTTGGAGATAGGAAAATAGGGTTTTGTATCGGGATGAATCATGACCAACAATAGTGCAGATCATGCGGGTTTCAGGGGAATCATATGTAGGATAAGATAGTGCTTCCACCAGGAACTCATAGCATAGCTCATGTTCAGGCTACTGTAATAAAGTAGATAGTGTTTCCATTGCATCGGCTACCTTGTTCTCCATTCTAGGAATTTTCTCAAATGTGATAGAGATGAATTATTTCTTAAGATCATCTACCATTCTCTTGTAAGGAATGAGCTTTTCATCTTTAGTTTGGTACACATCATTGACTTGATGAATAACAAGTTGAGAGTCTCCATGAATGTGTAGCTCTGTCACTCTCCACTCAATTGCTAGTTTCATGCCATTCAAAAGGGCTTCATATTCTGTAATATTGTTTGTGCAAGGGAACTTTAATCTGAATACTTTGGGGATTGAGTATCCTTGAGGAGTTATGAGAAATATGCTTGCTCTAGATCCATTCTGTGTATAGGAGCCATCAAAGAATAACTGCCATTCTCTAGAAGAAAGAGCCATGATAGAGGAATCTGGAAATTCCATTTGCATTGGTGTATTATCAATCATAGGTGCATCTGCTAATTGATCAGCAATAACCTGTCCTTTTATAGATTTTCTTTCCACATATTCAATGTCAAATTCACTTAAGAGCATGATCCATTTGGCTAATCTACCCGTGAGGGTAGCTTTTCTTAGTAGGTACTTTAGTGGATCAATTTTATCTACCAAATGTATGGTATGAGCTAACATGTAGTGTCTTAGTTTCTGTGATGCAAAGATCACAGCTAGATAAGCTTTCTCAATCATTGAATAGTTCTTCTCATATGCAACCAATGTTCTATTGATATAGTATATAGCTCTTTCCTTTTTGTTCTCATCATGTTGTGCTAGCAATGCCCCCAGTGATGTATTTGTAGCGGAGACATATAAGATCAATGGCTTCCCATGAATAGGAGGCATCAAAATAGGAAGATTTGATAAATATTGTTTGATATGGTCAAAGTTCTTCTCACATTCTTCATTCCATGCAAAGGTCACACCTTTATGTAATGTTTTTGTAAAAGGTTGTGATATATCTGCTAGCTGTGATATGAATCTTCTAATAGATTGAACTCTTCCTTGCAATGTCCTCATTTGACTAATATTCTTTGGAGGTTGCATTTCCATTATAGTCTTTACTTTAGCTGGATCAACTTCAATACCCTTCTTTGAGACTATGTATCCTAAGAGCTTTCCAGAAGTGACACCAAAAGCACACTTCTTAGGATTTAGTATGAGACTAAATTTTTCCATTCTGCCTAGTATCTTGCTCAAGTCATTTAGATGTTCAACTCTAATCATAGATTTTGCTAAAGTATCATCAACATAATCCTCCATATTCCTATGCATCATGTCATGAAAAATAGAAGTCATGGCTCTTTGATATGTAGCACCAACATTTTTAAGCCCAAATGGCATGACATTCCAATAGAAGGTGCCCCATGCACATGTGAAAGCAGTTTTCTCCTGATCTTCTGGAGCAATTTTTATTTGATTATATCCAAAAAAATCATCCATTAAAGAATACATCTCAAAGCCCGCAGTCATGTTCACTATCATATCAATGTTAGGTAATGGAAAATCATCCGTAGGGCATGCTCTATTTACATCTTGAAATTCTTGCTTGGAGACTTGTTCTGCTACAAAATTTTTTTTATATGCCTCAAGAGGTTCTTTAGATTCTAGTTTGGATTGTTTCAAAGATTGTCCATAAGACTTAGGTGAGATAGGGAGAGATGTCAAAGATAAGACTAGCTCCATAGTATATTCTCCCATACTATTTTCTTTGATATTAACCTCTTTTGCAAGATCTTCCATTTTAGATGTGGATGCTTTTTTAGTTGGTTCAATGGAAGATTCTCTGTTATTAGGCACAAGCTTATCTGCACTTTCCTTCAATGTATTGCAAGTGATGGATATGTCTGCTGGAATAGTGACCTCTACTCCTTCATAAGGAAATTTCAAGCATTGGTGAAATGTAGAAGGAATGGATTTCATCTCATGTATCCATGGTCTCCCTAGAAGGATGTTGTAAGCAAAAGGTAGATCAAGAACTTGACATATAGTATCTTTGATAACTGGACCTTCTCTGATAGGTAAGACAATGGTGCCTTTAGAAGATCTTTCTTGTTCATCATAGGCTTTGATAGTTATTTTCTTTCTAGGATCAATAGCCAATTTTGAAAATCCCAATTGTGTTATCAAGCTGTAAGAACAAATGTTTAGGCCAGTGCCCCCATCTATCAACACACGTTTGACTCTACAGTTCTAGATCAAGACTTCTATATGCAAAGGCTGATTATGTGGGTGACTCAAGGAGTTGTCATCTTCCTCTGATGTAAGATGTCTAACCATAGTCTGGAACTTGTCTAAATCAAGGTCATCAAGAACATTGGATCTGAGGAAAGCTTTGTCTAGAATAGCTCTATGAACTGGAGATATCCGAAGCAACTCAAACATGGAGATTTTTGCATTGGTGTGTTGGAGTTGTTGGACAATGCTATAAGATGTTGGCCTTGTATTTTTAGAATTGGAAGATTTAGAAACAACCTTCTATTTGGAAGCGAAAGAAAGATTGAAGGGCATCTTAGGGACATTTGATGAATTTGGGATTTTCCCGTTCAGATGTGTCTGAGCTTGTGATCTAGTAACTACCTTAACTGAAGAATGATCTCTATCTTTTCACACAATTGTGATGACATTAAAATGTTCAGAGAGACAAGGCTCAACCATATTGATAATAGCATTATTTCCCGGGTAAGCATAATTGACCTTTGCCCCCATATTAGGTTGAGAAGATGAAACTTCTTGACCATGTTTCGAAAATGGTTTTGTGAATGCTGTATAATCATTATTGCTCTTATGATTGTCAATAGTGATATCTCCTTTATCAATCAGATCTTGAATAGTATGTTTCAAGCATAAACAATTATTCATTTTGTGACCTTTACCTCGATGGAAATCACAGAATTCATTCTCTCTCCACCATTTTGGTTTAGGCTCAAAATCAGGTGGTTGGATCTCAAGCAAGGAGATGATGTTATTGGCTACCAGAGTTCTCATGGCTAATTCCAAAGATTCTCCAAGAGGAGTGAACGTTCGTTTATTATCAGCGGACCACTTTTTATACTCTGGCTTCTTTTGAGATGATTCAGGCACCTTTTGTTCTGAAGCTTTTATGGCTTGGGTACCAATAGTTAGATTGAAAGCTGGTGCCTTAGATGGGGCACGGATGGTATCAACAATGCCATCTGTGATGATGCCTTTATTCTTGTTCCAGTTTTTATTCTTGTCTTTAGAACTGGATCCTGATTTGTACTTGTCTTTTTGAAGTGTGATTTCTCCTTTTTTTACAAGCACTTTTTCAATTTTGATAGCATTGTCCACCATCTTATCAAAAGATGTATGATCTTGCATTTGTAGAGGATAATTGATTTTTGGAACAAGGTTATTGATGAAGATTTCCAGTTTTTCTATTTCTGGAATAGGTCTAGCATATAGAGAGAACTTCTTCCTCCATCTCTTAAGAAATGTTAGGAATGGTTCCCCTAGATATTTCTTGAGATTACAGATATCAATCATGGTGACTGGATGTTGAATATTGTAGGAGTATGCTGATAAAACAATTTGATCAACTCCTCAAAAGTTTTGATAGTAGAAGGCAATCTAGAGAACCAGTGGATGGTTGCTCCCCTTAGAGATCGAGGGAAGAGACACATCAGATAGGTTGGTTCATGCATGAACTCCACAGATTGTGTACAAAATTCTCTGACATGATCTTGGGGATCTAAGTGTCCATCATACTTATCATACTTAGGCATCTCCACTCTTTTTAGGAATGGTGGCATGTACAAGTCTTTGTCGAATGGAAAAGGACATAGGGCCTCCATGGAGAACTCCTTTGGTTCCTTTTCTTTCTCAAGATTATTAAGCTTGACTTGCATGGCATGCATCTATTTCATCATAGCTGTGAATGGAGTTTCTTCCTCATGTGTAATGATATCTTCAACATTAAAGTTGGGAGGAAGTTTAGCTCCTTGATGAGCCAATTGTAAAAAGTATGCCTCTCTATCTTCTTTCAAGAAATGCTTCATCATTCGTTTGAAGTTATCATCATTTTGATATTGAGCAATTTCTTTAGGTGCGGGTTCCTGATCTGCACCATGTTGAGATTGAGCTCTTTGAGAGCCAAAGTTTGTCCCTGCTTGAGACATGTTAGGAGTTTGTGGACTCCCTGGAATAGATTGATGAGGAGTTTGTTGATTGCCTTTGTGAGTTGATGGAGGAGGTACATAACCAATTTTTAATCGAAAGTTGCCAAGACCGTCATCTTCGTACAGACCCAAATTGTAGAGTTGTTCAAGAGTTGGACCCTTGGTAGTGATAATAGGTAAGGTCTGGGATGCTTCTCTATATTTCTTGTGAGAGGAAGCTCTAGTTTCCACTATTAACCTTGGGTGAAGAAAAAGAATAAGATGAAGACAACTGAAGAATGAATTGAATCAAGATGATTAGATGATGCAACCTTGTCAAGGTTTGATTGATTGAAGTATAGATATGACTTAGATGAGGGATATTGTGCCTTGGATGTATGGGTAGATGCCCAAAAGATAGCGGACAAGATATCACAACACTTAGTCCTTTTGATGATTGATTGAAGATTGATAGTTATGACAAGGTTTTGACACAAGATGATAAAGACTCAAATCGATTAAACAGAAGGCTGGATTAGATTCAAAAGACCACTTTGGGATAATGATTGGATTCTCAATAGCTTACTGCTCTATTCTTGACACAGTGATTTATTTCACAGATTCTGGAAATAGGCTGAAAAAGCTGGATATCTAGCAATTTTGACAACTTTCTGGCATTTTTTCAAAACTTCTCAAATGACTTTCTGCAAAATCATATGATAGTGGGCATGGCATGAAATGACAATTGCTAAACTTTTATGATAGTTGACAAAAGAAAATTGATTTTTGAAAATGACTAGTAGAAACACTCGTACGACAATCAACCTAGTATCGTACGACACTCAGGAGTAAATGAAATGACTCTTTCCAAAACTTGTACGACTCTAAGAATGATTGAGATGACAGTGGACTCTAGAAAAGAATTTTACTTCAGATTTTGCAAATATTGAGTTTTTAGATTCAGTTTCTTTGCAAATTTCAATGTCTAAATTTTGAGGATGGTAAATGATTTGTTTGTTTTCAATAACCAGATAGATAAGCAAGCACGCAAAATAGCAAGCAAGTGATTTCAAGTATGTCTGAAAATAATGAACAAGGGCAAAAGCAACCTTACACATGAACAATCAAGTGATTTTATTTGTTCTAATCCTCCGAAGCACTAATTGTGTATGTTCCAAAAAGTTTTGCAATAACGCACATATACCCTAGAAAAATGAAAATTTGGCCTCTCTAGGGTTTTTAGTAATGGTTTGACTCTGCAACTTTTATGATCCAAAGGGGTGAATTCCAATCCCGACGCACCAGGGTTTTGACACAGTCTAAGAATTTAATCAATCAAGAGCTGCTAGGGAGATCTGACAACCCAATAATGAACCACAACTGTGAAGATTTCTTCCACAAGGACATTTATATAGCGGCTGTCACTACCACGGTGAAAATGGCTACTACCCCTTGAGGTTTCATCAATGTGGTTGACCCAATTAAGGGAATGTCCACTATGGTTAACCCTCTTTAAAGGTGACTCACAAAATATACCACATGGAGACTAGTTCCAGATTCAAGGATTTGGGTTTCTAGTACTATCCAAAAAGGAAGTAGAGCATAATCCCTTAGCCTTTTCACTTTTAACCCAAACAAAGTAGACAGATTAATCTGACATGCTAAGACCAAGATTATCTCACAAAGATCTATGACGTCAACCCCTTATGATCTATCAACCTCTCCGGAGAGAGAATGCATCGATCAAAAGTTGAAGACACACGGATCTAGTGGAACATGAGACTCCCTCAGTATCCTCCCTACCTACAAGGGTTCCTTCGTTGAGAAGAGTTTCACTGGAAACTCACTCTCTCAAGATCCATGAATAGTGTTCATAGGGCCTATTTACTATGTGTAACAAAGATGCTGAAAGAAAATATATGTTCATTTTTATAACCCAAATGAAATATGTGATGTGGAAGCAATAAAAAGTCACTCAAGCCAGACACATGAGATGTTCATTTTAAGTCCAAAATTGAAGTCTTATCAGCTGAGAAGATTACCTAAATTCCTCGCAACGTGCTTAGTATATTTTTACCTATTTTCAGCAATTCTTGCGCTTTTCCCAATCAAAACCAGCAGAAATCAATAAAAAATAGAGAATTTCAATTGTTAAGATTAGCTATTAGTCCAAATCTGGAAATCAAATCTGACAAACTACCCTGAAAAATGAAATGACAATTAAAACCTGGTGCCACAACTCATACAACAGTGGGTGTGCTTCCAGACGACAGTCCAAAAACTCGTACGACACTGGGTGTCAGATCATATGACTTTCTACCTTTCAAATGACAGTGTGTACAGTCTGACAAGATCCTCGATAAAATAAATTGTCATATGACAGTGGGTATAGTCTGGTATGACTTTTGTTAGAAACTTGTACGAAAATTGTATGGACAGAATATAAAAATCATAGCTTTGGCTCAGAAAATGACAAGAAAAGATAGAAATTGATAGAATTGAATTGGAAACCCGTATCAGGGCCCCACAGTAGGTGCCAGAAATGTGTGTGTGAATTTTGTACCTGATCTGTAGACACAACACTTTAGTAAAACATTAGAGGTTAGTTGAAATTGAAATCGTGCAATAAATGAAACTAAACTAACCAGGTGATTTACTGTCTTCTAATAGATGCGAGTATGTATTCTCAGATTATACTGAGATCAGTGACCTTGATGACACCTAAACAAAGGATTTGAATGCAATTAATCTAGATATAGAATGAATGCAATTAATCTATTTTTTTAATATTTTCTATGCAATAAGAATGAGAAATCTGATATGAATCTATTCTAGAATGAAAAACTGATATGAAATACTAATCTAGAAATGAAATTCTAATATGATATGCTAAAATATGAATGATCTCACAAAGTTGTTTGATTTGCAAAAAGAAGCTCCAATTCTTCAGACACCAATTTGCCAGCATAAGTTTGCACAATTATGAGATTATTTATGAAGAGCTGAGGCCTTAATTTATAGAAATCTAGGGCTTTGGAGGTGCATGAGAAAAGCCATAAATCACTCAAATAACTCAGGTTGATTTTTGAGTTATTTTTAAATAAAGGATATTTAACTCACAAAAACATGCAAAAGCAAAGTCTAACTCCAAATAGAGTTTAGCTTTAATTGATAATTGATAGTTGTCTGCTTTTCTTGATTGTGCATGATTTATTTATGAATTGATTTAATAATAAAGTGATTTATTTCCAACTTAACTGATTTTGAAAAATAAAACAATTGATTTATGGGTTAATCAATCATTTTTCAAACTTTTATTCAAAAACAATATTATTAAAAATTGACAACTTGCTTTAATTAATTAAATAAGAATTCAATCAATTATTCATAGGATTTTGGATTTATTGTCAAAATTAAATAATAAAATTTATGAATAAATATAATTAACTTCAATTAAACAATTAAGTGGCAAAATTAAACTTAATTAATTAAATATTGAGAATATTCAATTAATCAAACTTTAGGATAAATTAGATTTATCGCCAAATAATCATTAAATCAAAGATAATTAGGATAATTTTAAGAATATTACTAGGAATATTCTCTGATGCAGAATTTGAGATAATCAATTAAGATTTGATGATGTTCAGATGTGCCTTAGGTTAGAAATTCAATGTTGATTTCGTTTGATGTGTCGATATAAAAGATTAATGAACTTATAGCCCATATTTGGGGTATTACGAATATGACATTGTGTTTACAGAATCTTCATCGAAAGGATATATATACTTTGCAGGAGGGGATATCAATATAGTAAGAACAAAAGTGTTTTTAGTAGCTGAGGAGGATATGTTATGTAGAGGGAAAAAAGTGGGGTCTTCTTCTTATCGAGCGATGTTGAGATATTTTACTAAAGCTATTTTTCTTGATGGAGATGTTTATGTGATAAATTTTGACAACATTAAAGTCTTTAATACAGAGACTCAAAGTATGAAGTGAGTTGAAGGTTAAACAAACATGGTATACAAGTTATATGAAAGTTTCTTTTGGGGATTTAGATTCATTAAATAAAGAGATAGAGTGATGAAATGCAATTAAGTAAAAATGTGTGTCGGTTGGTAGGAGATTTAACAAAATTTCTTATTAAGATTTATCGGGCTACTATTTAGAATTATCAAAATTTCTTTAATGATTGTATGTGGGGCTAATAGATGTGTTAAATTTTTTACTATATGTATAGGCATGTTATAGAAGGATAAGCGACTTTAGGAAAGTGGATTTATATGGATAGTCCATTAGATTATGAATAGTCTACTCATTTAGTAACTACTTTTCTTATTTAAAGGTAGACTTGTTTTCTTTTGGATGACAAGACTCCTCTAAATGAATTCGCATATTCACTTTGCCTATTTTGCATGTTTGTGCTGGAGATACAAATAAGCCAAGGAGTGGTTCATTCCTCATGTGTAGTGGGAAAACCAAATGGCAAAGATCCCCCTTCCACTATGCCATGTTGTTCTTATTTCTTAAGGGACTTAATGTTATTTTTGTTTGTTAGCTTCTGATATGTGCAAGATCATGTGAGGCCAAAGTAGGCCCTAAAGTGATAAAGAAATTTTAGAAAAATAGAGTTATGCAACTTGACATGAGAATTTCAATAGGTTATCAACCTCGTATCAACAATATGAATAATATAGTGTAAATTTATTATGATAAGATATGGTTAATTTTTGGAGAGCGAAAATGAGCGAACAAAAGCAGTCTGCAAAATTTAGAAATAAACCACGAAACAAAGCTTTCAAAAAGCTAGGGCTCTTGGAACTAGGTTTTCATGCTAATAGCAAGGCAGTAGAAGATGATACCAGTAATACTGGGTACTCGGGCTACTATTTTAACTGCTGGTTGTATGGCCACAAAGCAGTTGATTGTCGCCAAACAAATGTGAAATTTCCAAGCCCCAATTACGATCATCTCAAAGCATTCATAGTCGAGAAAAAATAGAGAAGTCTGGAAGAAGGCAGGAAATCTAAAGATGTTTTGAATCACAAAAAGGAAGATCTCTTGGTAAATAAGCTTACCTTGGGATCTAGGGTATCCACAGAAAGAAAAATCAAGGAATGCAGTAGCATTCGGATTCCAAAAATCTTCACGGTTAAGGATTTGGATGTTCAGCTTAATCGGTTCTCCAAAACTAAGTATGCATTGCAAAATTTGAGCATTCCTAGGATCGAGAGGTCCCTAAAATCTAGAATTGAACCAGTCAAACACTCTGATGACCTTCATTTTGCCTTGAGGAGAGGTGGATTTTCTATGGCTGATGCAGGAGCATCCTGGGTGTAAGAGCAATCTTGCATCACCAAAAAAAATAAAAATATATTTCTGTTTTTATATTCAATAAGGGCTATTTTGTGTAGAGCTACTATTTATGGAAAGTTACTATTTTTGGTAATTTTCGTATGTGCTCAGAATGATCTGATTTCTTTCTTGGAGGTTCATTTTGGTCATATAAGTCTACCAGTAAAGTTTCATTGCCAGATCAAGTGTATATTGGAAGATATTGAAGATTTTCGGTATTGGCAGCAGGGTACAGAAACTTTGAACTTAGTTTTGAAGGCTTTAGAGGCCTCGGATGAGGTCAAAAATTTGGGTGATGGGCGCTTGCGCCAATCAAGCCCTTAGAGCGCTTCATGGCATTTTTGAAATGGGGTTATAATAGTCAATTGGGTCAACTAGTGATGACTTATGGTCTCCGGAAGTCGGGTCACTTGAAATGGCGGAAAATAATTTTTCTTCAAAATTTATGTTCGGGTTTCAAAAGTTATTTTGAGCCAACTTTGATGTAATAAATTGAAAAATAAAATAATTCTAAGTTTGGTCGGCCCTTAGGGCTAAATTTCTGGAACCTTCTTGGGCGGTGGAATTTGCCTATATAAGGAAAGCTGTATTATTGTCTTAGGCAGTTCAGAATAGTTCTGGGTAGTAGATCTGGGTATTGATTCGAGGCTTTGTCCTACAGAATATTGTAAGGGAATGCCCATGTGGCTTTGCATATTGTAATTCTGAAAGTTTGTAATTCCACATTTGTGGAGATAATAAGAAGCCAATTTTTTGTTCTTGCATATTATTGTTGTTGTTTCTCTATTTCTGTTATGTGTTTGTGGTATTAAGGGGAGCACCCTTCATCAAGTGGTATCAGAGCAGGAGTTCTTGAGTGTATAAACAGATCGCCGACTATGAGGCAGTTTGCACTAGGACCATGGTTAGGGTTTCAACGCGCATTGCAAAAATGCCTCCACGAAGAGAACGTGGTAGAAGAGCTGGTGCTGTGACACCTGAGGTTAGAGAGCTGCAGAGACAAGTGCGAGCATTGCAAGAAGAGATTCATAGAGGAATGAATCTTAATGTCAGAGATGAAAGCGAGGATGAAGCTGAAGAAGAATATCAAGAAGGAGAAGTCAAAATTGTGAACCAGGAGGAAGAGAGACTTTTTCGGGCCATTTCTAAGATTGAGAAAAGACCTAAGATTGAGGTTCCTACATTTTCTAGAAATCTTAACCCAGAAGAATTGATCGACTGGATCAATGAATGTCAGGAATAATTTGAGTATGAAGATGTTGAGGATCCTGATAGGGTCAAATTCGTGAAGGCCAGACTGAAAGGTCATGCGAAGATATGGTGGCTAGAGATTCAGTTGGAGTGAAATAGAAGGGGAAAGGAGAAAATCATGAGATGGGATCGGATGGTGGATAAATTGAAGCGACAGTTCATTCCTGTTGATTATGAGCTTGACCTACTGAAGAAAATGCAGAGTTTGAAGCAAGCTGGAAGATCTGTTCAGGAGTATACAAAGGAGTTCTATCGACTTCTCATCAGAACAGGCCATGCAGAAGCTGAGAAAGAGAAAGTTGCCCAATACCTTAATGGGTTAAGGCCAAGCATTCAGGAGGAGTTGAATCTGGTTCGAATGAATAGTATTGAAGAGGCATACCAGTTTTCCCTAAAAGTAGAGGAAAAGTTGAAAAAAGAATTTTGAGAGCAGAGAAAATGGAAGAGGTCGCGGTGGACGATCTGGTGGACAGTCATATGGCGGCCGAAATGAAGATCCGAAAAAGAAGGATGAGGCCAGTAGCAGTCAGAATCAGCGAGGAAATAATTTCAATCGCTTCTAGGATCAGAATAATAGAGATTAGAGAGGAAGAGGAAGAGGACAAGGATCTGGAAGAGGTGGCTTCTGTGGAACATATTTTCACTCTGGAGAAGAAGGTCATAGGGCATTTGAATGTCCTCAGTGCCAAGGCAGAACAGACAGGAGAAATGAAGGCCAGGCCAGAGTTACACATGTTGATGAAGATGCTAGATCATCAAATTCTGAAGATGCTGAAAGAGGAGAAACGCTAATTAACAAAAGAGTCTTGCTGAGTGGCGAGAATGAACCTGAACAAAAGAGGAGCCTGTTTCACACTAGATGCAAGTGTGAGGGTAAATGTTGTGATGTGATTATCGATAGTGGAAGCACTAACAATTTGGTGTCAGAAAATATGGTGACAAAGTTGAAGCTCAAGAGACAAAAACACCCACATCCATATCGGATTGCCTGGGTGCAGGATGACCACAAGGTCATGGTCAGTGAACAGTGCCTAGTAAAGTTCAAGATCGGCGGGTACCAAGATGAGGTACTATGCGATATCATCTCTATGGATGCATGTCATATGTTGTTGGGTAGACCGTGGTAGTTTGACAGATGTGCTATACACAATGGTCGTACGAATACCTATTCCCTGACAAAGGATGGAGTGCGACATAAGCTAAAGCCATTGAAGGAGACCGAAGAAAAGGTATGTGGTAATGCCAGAATAACATTTGTTGATGGAAGAAAATTTCTAGATGGTATGAGGCATGAGCATGTGTGTTTTGCTTTAATTCTAAAAGTTGGTAAAGAAGAAGTAGAGGATGTACCTCTAGAGGTTGCAGATTTGTTGAATGAGTTTCAGAATATTATATCTGATAATGTACCTGATGGATTACCACCCGTAAGGAAGATTAGTCATCAGATGGATTTGATTCCAAGAGCCAGTTTGCCCAACAAAGCAGCACACAGAATGACACTAGTAGAAAGTGAAGAGTTGAACAGATAAGTACATGAGTTGTTACAGAAGGAATTGATTCGGGTGAGCCTGAGTCCATGTGTTGTACCAGCAGTATTAGCACCAAAGAAGAATGGAGAATGGAGGATGTGTACAGATTTCAGAGCAATAAACAAGATCACAATCAAGTATAGGTTTTCATTGCCACGAATGGATGATATTATGGATTGTTTGAGTGGAGCTGTGTATTTCTCAAAGATAGATCTGAAGAGTGGATATCACCAGATTCAGATCAAAGAGGGAGATGAATGAAAGACTACCTTCAAAACAAAGGAATGACTATATGAGTGGTTAGTCATTTTTTTTGGGCTAACCAATGCACCAAGCACTTTCATGCGGCTCATGAACGAGGTTCTGAAAGAATTTTTGGGTAAGTTTGTCATTGTTTACCTAGATGATATTTTGATTTTTAGCAAGACATTAGAGGAACATATGATGCATATTCGTATGGTGTTTGAGAAGTTGAGAGATGAGAAATTGTTGATTAATTTGAAGAAGTGCAGTTTTGTGAAGAAAGAGTTAGTGTATTTGAGATTTGTAGTTTCAGCAGAAAGTCTAAAAATAGACCCAAAGAAGGTACAAGCTATCCTTGAATGGCCTACTCCAAGGAGTGCTACTGAGGTAAGATCTTTTCATGGTTTGGCTAGCTTTTACAGAAAGTTTATCAAAAATTTTAGCAGTATTTGTGGACCCTTGACTGAAACAATGAGAGGGGATAGAAAAGAGTTTAAGTGGACTAATGGGGCAAAAAAGAGTTTTCAATTGTTGAAACAAAAAGTTACAGAACAACCTATTTTAGCACTTCCAGATTTTAATAAGGTGTTTCAAGTAGATTGTGATGCTAGTGGTACTGCAATAGGAGCTTTTATGAGCCAAGAAGGTAAACTTGTTACTTATTTCAGTGAGAAGTTAAATGATGCCAAGAGGAAATATTCTATTTATGATCAAGAATTTTATGCTATAGTTCAGGCATTAAAGAAGTGGAGACATTATCTACTTGCTAAGGAGTTTGTTTGGTATACTGATCATCAAGCTTTGCAATATTCGAATAGTCAAAGAAAATTGAATCAAAGACATTTGAAATGGGTTGAGTTTTTGCAAAGTTATACATTTGTTTTGAAACACAGGAGTGGAAAGTCTAATAGGGTTGCAGATGCTCCTAGCAAAAGGCAACTATTGCTGACAGAAATGTAGATTGAAGTGGTTGGGTTCAAGGAACTCAAGAATTTGTATCCAGAGGATCCTGATTTTGGTGAAGCTTGGAAAGCTTGTACAGAACCTGTTACTCTAGACAGGACGAAATGGTTGGATTTCATCATCCATGGTGATATGCTATTCAGAGGGAGTCAGTTGTGCATTCCACGAAGTTCTATGAGGGAGAATCTCATCAAGGAGAAGCATAGCGGAGGATTGGCTAGACATTTTGGTCATGATAAAACCCTTGCTTTGGTTGGTGAGAATTATTATTGGCCACAATTGCAACAAGATGTGAAGAAGTTTGTACAGAGTTGCAGAGTATGTCAGATGGTGGAAGGAGTGAAGCAGAATACAGGGTTGTATCAGCCATTACCTATACCGGAGAAGCCTTGGGAGGATATCAATATGGACTTTGTTCTTTATTTACCGAGAACTTTGTGGGGACATGATTCAATTTTTGTGGTGGTTGATAGATTTTTGAAGATGGCACATTTCATTCCCTGCAAGAAGACTAATGATGCTGTTCATGTAGCAGGATTGTTTTTTCGAGAAGTGGTGAGACTACATGGTTTGCCAAAGACCATAGTTTCAGATCGAGATACTAAGTTTGTTGGATATTTCTGGCAGACATTGTGGAAGAAGTTGAAGATAGATTTGAAGTTCAGTTCATCACATCATACACAGACTGATGGACAGACAGAGGTGGTGAATAGAAGTTTGAGAAATTTGCTGAGATGTTTGGTTGGAGATAAGCCAACAAGATGGGATTTGATTTTACCACAAATAGAATTTGCATACAATAATTCTGTCAACAGGAGCACTGGTAAATCACCATTCCAGATTGTATATGGAAGTAGTCCAAGAAATGCATCTGAATTGAGGAAGATAGATAAAGGAGAAATAAGTAGTGTTGAAGCTGAGGATTTTGCTAAACACTTGAAGAACATCCACGGGGAGGTGAGGAAGTATATTACCAAGATGAATGGACAGTATAAGGCTAAGGAAGATGAGAAAAGGAGGTATAAGGAATTTGAGGTTGGTGATGAAGTCATGGTTCATTTGCGGAAGGAGTGGTTTCTAGTTGGTACATATAACAAGCTGAAAATGAAGAAGTTTGGACCATGTAGGATACTGAAGAAACATGATTCAGGAAATGCATATGAGGTAGAATTGCCTACTGAGCCAAATATTTTACCAGTGTTTAACATTTCAAATCTAACAGAGTATCATGAAGGAGGTGTTGAAGATGAGATCATAGCAGCACAGTGGAGTATTCCAGCAACTAGTTCAGACACTAAGGAGATTGAAGATATACTGGATAGTCATATTGGCAGAAGCACAAGGAATAGGACATATGAAGAATATCTGGTCAAGTGGAAAGGATGACTTGTTGAAAATTTATCATGGTTGACAAAGGAGGAGGTTAGCCGTCTTAGTTTTCCTCTGCACACCTGAGTCGTGACAGGATCACTTCTCAAATTACCTTGGGTGGCTGATGCAGGAGCATCCTGGGTGTAAGAGCAATCTTGCATCACCCAAAAAAAAAAAAAAATTTCTATTTTTATATTCAATAAGGGCTATTTTGTGCAGAGCTGCTATTTATGGAAAGTTACTATTTTTGGTAATTTTTGTATGTGCTCAGAATGATCTGATTTCTTTCTTGGAGGCTCATTTTGGTCATATAAGTCTGCCAGTAAAGTTTTACTGCCAGATCAAGTGTATATTGGAAGATATTGAAGATTTTCGGTATTGGCAGTAGGGTACAAAAACTTTGAACTCAACTTTGAAGACTTTAGAGGCCCCAGATGATGTTGAAAATTTGGGTGATGGGCGCTTGCACCGATCAAGCCTGTAGAGCGCTTCATGGCATTTCTGAAATGGGGTTATAATAGTCAATCGGGTCAACTAGTGATGACTTATGGTCTCTGAAAGTCAGGTCACCTGAAATGGCAGAAAATAATTCTCCTTCAAAATTTATGTTCGGGTTTCAAAAGTTATTTTGAGCTGACTTTGATGTAATAAATTGAAAAATAAAATAATTCTAAGTTTGGTCGGCCCTTAGGGCTAAATTTCTGGAACCTTCTCGAGCGGTGGAATTTGCCTATATAAGGAAGGCTGTATTATTGTCTTAGGCAGTTCAGAATAGTTCTGGGTAGTAGATCTGGGTATTGATTCGAAGCTTTGTTCTATAGAATATTGTAAGGGAATGCCCATGCGGCTTTGCATATTGTAATTCTGAAAGTTTGTAATTCCACATTTGTGGACATAATAAGAAGCCAATTTTCTATTCTTGCATATTATTGTTGTTGTTTCTCTATTTCTGTTATGTGTTTGTGGTATTAAGGGGAGCACCCTTCATCAAGTGGTATCAGAGCAGGAGTTCTTGAGTGTATAAACAGATCACCGACTATGAGGCAGTTGCACCAGGACCATGGTTAGGGTTTCAACACGCATTGCAAAAATGCCTCCACGAAGAGAACGTGGTAGAAGAGCTGGTGCTGTGACACCTGAGGTTAGAGAGCTGCAGAGACAAGTGCGAGCATTGCAAGAAGAGATTCACAGAGGAATGAATCTTAATGTCAGAGATGAAAGCGAGGATGAAGCTGAAGAAGAATATCAAGAAGGAGAAGTCAAAATTGTGAACCAGGAGGAAGAAAGATGTTTTCGGGCCATTTCTAAGATTGGGAAAAGACCTAAGATTGAGGTTCCTACATTTTTTGAAAATCTTAATCCAGAAGAATTGATCGACTGGATCAATGAATGTCAAGAATATTTTGAGTATGAAGATGTTGAGGATCCTAATAGGGTGAAATTCGCGAAGGCCAGACTGAAAGGTCATGCGAAGATATGGTGGCAAGAGATTCAGTTGAAGCGAAATAGAAGGGGAAAGGAGAAAATCACGAGATGGGATCGGATGGTGGATAAATTGAACCGACAGTTCATTTCTGTTGATTATGAGCTTGACCTACTAAAAAAAATGTAGAGTTTGAAGCAAGCTGGAAGATCTGTTCAGGAGTATACAAAGGAGTTCTATCAAATTCTTATCATAACAGGCCATGCAGAAGATGATAAAGAGAAAGTTGCCCGATACCTTAATGGGTTAAGGCCAAGCATTCAGGAGGAGCTAAATCTGGTTCGAATCAATAGTATTGAAGAGGCATACCAGTTTGTCCTAAAAGTAGAGGAAAAGTTGAACAAGAATTTTGAGAGCAGACAAAATGAAAGAGGTCACGGTGGACGATCTGGTGGACGGTCATATGGTGGCCGAATGAAGATCCGAAAAAGAAGGATGAGGCTAGTAGCAGTCAGAATCAGTGATGAAATAATTCCAATCGCTTTCAGGATCAGAATAATAGAGATCAAAGAGGAAGAGGAAGAGGACAAGGATCTGGAAGAGGTGGCTTCCATGGAACATGTTTTCACTATGAAGAACAATGTCATAGGGCATTTGAATGTCCTCAGCGCCAAGGCAGAATAGACAGGAGAAATGAAGGCTAGGCCAGAGTTGCACATGTCGATGAAGATGCTAGATCATCAAATTCTGAAGATGCTGAAAGAGGAGAAACACTAATTAACAGAAAAGTCTTGCTGAATGGGGAGAATGAACCTCAACAAAGGAGGAGCCTGTTTCACACTAGATGCAAGTGTGAGGGTAAATGTTGTGATGTGATTATCGATAGTGAAAGCACTGACAATTTGGTGTCAGAAGAGATGGTGACAAAGTTGAAGCTCAAGAGACAAAAACACCCACATCCATATCAGATTGCCTAGGTGAAGGATGACCACAAGGTCATGGTCAGTGAACAGTGCCTGGTAAAGTTCAAGATCGGTGGGTACCAAGATGAGATACTATGCGATATCATCTCTATGGATGCATGTCATATGTTGTTGGATAGACCGTGGTAGTTTGACAGATGTGTTGTACACGATGGTCATGCGAATACCTATTCCCTGACAAAGGATGGAGTGCGACATTAGCTAAAACCATTGAAGGACACCAAAGAAAAGGTATGTGGTAATGCCAGAATAACATTTGTTGATGGAAGAAAATTCCTAGATGGTATGAGGCATGAGCATGTGTGTTTTACTTTAATTCTAAAAGTTGGTAAAGAAGTAGAGGATGTACCTGTAGAGGTTGCAGATTTGTTGAATGAGTTTCAAGATATTGTATCTGCTAATGTACTTGATGGATTACCACCCGTAAGGAAGATCAGTCATCAGATGGATTTGATTCTAGGAGCCAGTTTGCCAAACAAGGTAGCACACAGAATGACACCAGCAGAAAGTGAAGAGTTGAATAGACAAGTACACGAGTTGTTACAGAAGGGATTGATTTGGGAAAGCCTGAGTCCATGTGCTGTACCAGTAGTATTAGCACCAAAGAAGAATGGAGAATGGAGGATGTGTACAGATTCTAGAGCAATAAACAAGATCACAATCAAGTATAGGTTTTCATTGCCATGAATGGATGATATTATGGATTGTTTGAGTGGAGCTGTGTATTTTTCAAAGATAGATCTAAAGAGTGGATATCACCAAATTCGAATCAGAAAAGGAGATGAATGGATGACTGCCTTCAAAACAAAGGAAGGACTATATGAGTGGTTAGTCATGCCTTTTGGGCTAACCAATGCACCGAGCACTTTCATGCGGCTCATGAACGAGGTTCTGAAAGAATTTCTGGGTAAGTTTGTTATTGTTTACCTAGATGATATTTTAATTTTTAGCAAGACATTGGAGGAACATATGATGCATATTCATATGGTGTTTGAGAAGTTGAGAGATGATAAATTATTGATTAATTTGAAGAAGTGCAGTTTTGTGAAGAAAGATATAGTGTATTTGGGATTTGTAGTTTTAGCAGAAGGTCTAAAAATAGACCCAGAGATTGTACAGGCTATCCTTGAATGGCCTACTCCAAGGAGTGCTACTGAGGTAAGATCTTTTCATAGTTTGGCCAGCTTTTACAGAAAGTTTATCAGAAATTTTAGCAGTATTTGTGGACCCTTGACTGAAACAATGAGAGGGGATAGAAAAGAGTTTAAGTGGACTAATGGGGCAGAAAAGAGTTTTCAATTGTTGAAACAAAAAGTTACAGAACAACCTATTTTAGCACTTCCAGATTTTAATAAGGTGTTTCAAGTAAATTGTGATGCTAGTGGTACTGCAATAGGAGCTGTTATGAGCCAAGAAGGTAAACCTGTTACTTATTTCAGTGAGAAGTTAAATGATGCCAAGAGGAAATATTCTATTTATGATCAAGAATTTTATGCTATAGTTCATGCATTAAAGAAGTGGAGACATTATCTACTTGCTAAGGAGTTTGTTTGGTATACTGATCATCAAGCTTTGCAATATTCGAATAGTCAAGGAAAATTGAATCAAATACATTTGAAATGGGTTGAGTTTTTGCAGAGTTATACATTTGTTTTGAAACACAAGAGTGGAAAGTCTAATAGGGTTGCAGATGCTCTTAGCAAAAGACAACTATTGCTGACAGAAATGCAGATTGAAGTGGTTGGATTCAAGGAACTCAAGAATTTGTATCCAGAGGATCCTGATTTTGGTGAAGCTTGAAAAGCTTGTACAGAACCTGTTACTCTAGACAGGACGAAATGGTTGGATTTCATCATCCATGATGATATGCTATTCAGAGGGAGTCAGTTGTGCATTCCACGAAGTTCTATGAGGGAGAATCTCATCAAGGAGAAGCATAGCGGAGGATTGGCTGGACATTTTGGTCATGATAAAACCCTTGCTTTGGTTGGTGAGAATTATTATTGGCCACAATTGCAGCAAGATGTGAAGAAGTTTGTACAGAGTTGCAGAGTATGTCAGATGGTGAAAGGAGTGAAGCAAAATACAGGGTTGTATCAGCCATTACCTATACCGGAGAAGCCTTGGGAGGATATCAGTATGGACTTTGTTCTTGGTTTACCGAGAACTCCGTGGGGACATGATTCAATTTTTGTGGTGGTTGATAGATTTTTGAAGATGGCACATTTCATTCCCTGCAAGAAGACTAATGATGCTGTTTATGTAGCAGGATTGTTTTTCTGAAAAGTGGTGAGACTACATGGTTTGCCAAAGACCATAGTTTCAGATCGAGATACTAAGTTTGTTAGATATTTCTGGCAGACATTGTGGAAGAATTTGAAGATAGATTTGAAGTTCAGTTCATCACATCATCCACAGACTGATGGATAGACAGAGGTGGTGAATAGAAGTTTAGGAAATTTGCTCAGATGTTTGGTTGGAGATAAGGCAACAGGATGGGATTTGATTTTACCACAAGTAGAATTTTCATACAATAATTCTATCAATAGAAGCACTAGTAAATTACCATTCTAGATTGTATATGGAAGTAGTCCAAGAAATGCATCTGAATTGAGGAAGATAAATAAAGGAGAAATAAGTAGTGCTAAAGCTGAAGATTTTGTAGAACACTTGAAGAACATCCACGGGGAGGTGAGGAAGTATATTACCAAGATGAACACACAGTATAAGGCTAAGGCAGATGAGAAAAGGAGGTATAAAGAATTTGAGGTTAGTGATGAAGTCATGGTTCATTTTGCGGAAGGAGCGGTTTCTAGTTGGTACATATAACAAGCTGAAAATGAAGAAGTTTGGACCATGTAGGATACTTAAGAAACATGATTCAAGAAATGCATATGATGTAGAATTGCCTACTGAGCTAAATATTTCATGAGTGTTTAACATTTCAGATCTGACAGAGTATCATGAAGGAGGTGTTGAAGATGAGATCACAGTAGCACAGTGGAGTATTCCAGCAAGTAGTTCAGACACTAAGGAGATCGAAGATATACTGAACAGTCATGTTGGAAGAAGCACAAGGAACAAGACATATGAAGAATATCTGGTCAAGTGGAAAGGATGACCTGTTGAAGATTCATCATGGTTGACAAAGGAGGAGGTTAGCAATCTTGGTTTTCCTCTGCACACCTGAGTCGTGACAGGGTCACTTCTCAAATTACCCTGGGTGGCTGATGCAGGAGCATCCTGGGTGTAAGAGAAATCTTGCATCACCCAAAAAATATATATATATATATATTTCTATTTTTATATTCAATAAGGGCTATTTTGTGCAGAGCTGCTATTTATGGAAAGTTACTATTTTTTGTAATTTTCGTATGTGCTCAGAATGATCTGATTTCTTTCTTGGAGGTTCATTTTGGTCATATAAGTCTGCCAGTAAAGTTTCACTACCAGATCAAGTGTATATTGGAAGATATTGAAGATTTTCGTTATTGGCAGCAGGGTACAAAAACTTTGAACTTAGTTTTGAAGGCTTTAGAGGCCCCGGATGAGGTCAAAAATTTGCATGACGAGCATTTATGTTGGTCAAGCCTGTAGAGCACTTCATGGCGTTTTCGAAATGGGGTTATAATAGTCAATCGGGTCAACTGGTGATGACTTATGGTGTCCGGAAGTCGGGTCACCTGAAATGGTGAAAAATAATTTTCCTTCAAAATTTTTGTTCGGGTTTCAAAAGTTATTTTGAGCTGACTTTGATGTAATAAATTGAAAAATAAAATAATTCTAAGTTTGGTCGGCCCTTAGGGCTAAATTTTTGGAACCTTCTCGGGCAGTGGAATTTTCCTATATAAGGAAGGCTGTATTATTGTCTTAGGCAGTTCAGAATAGTTCTGGGTAGTAGATCTAGGTATTGATTCGAGGCTTTGTCATACAGGATATTGTAAGGGAATGCCCATGCGACTTTGCATATTATAATTCTTAATGTTTGTAATTCCACATTTGTGGAGATAATAAGAATCCAATTTTCTGTTCTTGCATATTATTGTTGTTGTTTCTCTATTTTTGTTATGTGTTTTTCGTATTAAGGAGAGCACCCTTCATCAAGTGGTATCAGAGCAGGAGTTCTTGAGTGTATAAACAGATCGCCGACTGTGAGGCAGTTTGCACCAGGACCGTGGTTAGGGTTTCAGCGCGCATCGTAAAAATGCCTCCACGAAGAGAACGTGGCGGAAGAGCTGATGCTGTGACACCTGAGGTTAGAGAGCTACAGAGACAAGTGTGAGCATTGCAAGAAGAGATTCATAGAGGAATGAATCTTAATGTCAGAGATGAAAGCGAGGATGAAGCTGAAGAAGAATATCAAGAAGGAGAAGTCAAAATTGTGAACCAGGAGGAAGAAAGACTTTTTCAGGCCATTTCTAAGATTGGGAAAAGACCTAAGATTGAGGTTCCTACATTTTCTGGAAATCTTAATCCAGAAGAATTGATCGACTGGATCAATGAATGTGAGGAATATTTTGAGTATGAAGATGTTGAGGATCCTGATAGGGTCAAATTCGCGAAGGCCAGACTGAAAGGTCATGCGAAGATATGGTGGCAAGAGATTCAGTTGGAGCGAAATAGAAGGAGAAAGGAGAAAATCATGAGATGGGATCAAATGGTGGATAAATTGAAGCGACAGTTCATTCCTGTTGATTATGAGCTTGACCTACTAAAGAAAATGCAGAGTTTGAAGCAAGCTGGAAGATCTGTTCAGGAGTATACAGATGAGTTCTATCGACTTCTCATCAGAACAGGCCATGCAAAAGCTGATAAAGAGAAAGTTGCCCGATACCTTAATGGGTTAAGGCCAAGCATTTAGGAGGAGCTAAATATGGTTTGAATGAATAGTATTGAAGAGGCATACCACTTTGCCCTAAAAGTAGAGGAAAAGTTGAACAAGAATTTTGAGAGCAAACAAAATGGAAGAGGTCACGGTGGACGATCTGGTGGACGATCATATGGTGGCCGAAATGAAGATCTGAAAAAGAAAGATGAGACCAGTAGCAGTCAGAATCAGCGAGGAAATAATTTCAATCACTTCCAAGATCAGAATAATAGAGAACAAAGAGGAAGAGGAAGAGGACAAGGATCTGGAAGAGGTGGCTTCTGTGGAACATGTTTTCACTGTGGAGAAGAAGGTCATAGGGCATTTGAATGTCCTCAGCGCCAAGGCAGAACAGACAGGAGAAATGAAGGCCAGGCCAAAGTTGCACATGTCGATGAAGATGCTAGATCATCAAATTCTGAAGATGCTGAAAGAGGAGAAATGCCAATTAACAAAAGAGTCTTGCTGAGTGGCGAGAATGAACCTGAACAAAGGAGGAGCCTATTTTGTACTAGATGCAAGTGTGAGGGTAAATGTTGTGATGTGATTATTGATAGTGGAAGCATTGACAATTTGGTGTCAGAAGAGATGGTGACAAAGTTGAAGCTCAAGAGACAAAAACACCCACATCCATATCGGATTGCCTGGGTGCAGGATGACCACAAGGTCATGGTCAGTGAATAGTGCCTAGTAAAGTTCAAGATCGGCGGGTACCAAGATGAGGTACTATGCGATATCATCTCTATGGATGCATGTCATATGTTGTTGGGTAGACCATGGCAGTTTGATAGATGTGTTGTACACGATGGTCATGTGAATACCTATTCCCTGACAAGGATGGAGTGCGACATAAGCTAAAGCCATTGAAGGAGACCGAAGAAAAGGTATGTGGTAATGCCAGAATAACATTTGTTGATGGAAGAAAATTCCTAGATGGTATGAGGCATGAGCATGTATGTTTTTCTTTAATTTCAAAAGTTGGTAAAGAAGAAGTAGAGGATGTACCTGTAGAGGTTGCAGATTTGTTGAATGAGTTTTAGGATATTATATCTGATAATGTACCTGATGGATTACCACCTGTAAGAAAGATCAATCATCAGATGGATTTGATTCTAGGAGCCAGTTTGCCAAACAAGGCAGCACACAGAATGACACTAGCAGATAGTGAAGAGTTGAACAGACAAGTACACGAGTTGTTATAGAAGGGATTGATTCGAGAGAGCCTGAGTCCATGTGCTGTACTAGCAGTATTAGCACCAAAGAAGAATGGAGAATGGAGGATGTGTACAGATTCCAGAGCAATAAACAAGATCACAATCAAGTATAAGTTTCCATTGCCGCGAATGGATGATATTATAGATTGTTTGAGTGGAGCTGTGTATTTCTCAAAGATAGATCTGAATAGTGGATATCACCAGATTCAGATCAGAGAAGGAGATGAATGGAAGACTGCCTTCAAAACAAACGAATGACTATATGAGTGGTTAGTCATACCTTTTGGGCTAACCAATGCACCGAGCACATTCATGCGGCTCATGAACGAGGTTCTGAAAGAATTTCTGGGTAAGTTTGTCATTGTTTACCTAGATGATATTTTGATTTTTAGCAAGACGTTGGAGGAACATATGATGCATATTTGTATGTTGTTTGAGAAGTTGAGAGATGATAAATTGTTGATTAATTTGAAGAAGTGCAGTTTTGTGAAGAAAGAGTTAGTGTATTTGGGATTTGTAGTTTCAGCAGAAGGTCTAAAAATGGACCTAGAGAAGGTACAGGCTATCCTTGAATGGCCTACTCCAAGGAGTGCTACTGAGGTAAGATCTTTTCATGGTTTGGCTAGCTTTTACAGAAAGTTTATTAGAAATTTTAGCAGTATTTGTGGACCCTTGACTGAAATAATGAGAGGGGATAGAAAAAAGTTTAAGTGGACTAATGGGGCAGAAAAGAGTTTTTAATTGTTGAAACAAAAAGTTATAGAACAACCTATTTTAGCACTTCCAGATTTTAATAAGGTGTTTCAAGTAGATTGTGATGCTAGTGGTACTGCAATAGGAGCTGTTATGAGCTAAGAAGGTAAACCTGTTGCTTATTTCAGTGAGAAGTTAAATGATCCCAAGAGGAAATATTCTCTTTATGATAAAGAATTTTATGCTATAGTTCAGGCATTAAAGAAGTGGAGACATTATCAACTTGCTAAGGAGTTTGTTTGGTATACTGATCAATAAGCTTTGCAATATTCGAATAGTCAAGGAAAATTGAATCAAAGGCATTTGAAATGGGTTGAGTTTTTGCAGAGTTATACATTTGTTTTGAAACATAGGAGTGGAAAGTCTAATAGGGTTGCAGATGCTCTTAGTAGAAGGCAACTATTGCTAACAGAAATGCAGATTGAAGTGGTTGGGTTCAAGGAACTCAAGAATTTGTATCCAGAGGATCCTAATTTTGGTGAAGCTTGGAAAGCTTGTACAGAACCTATTACTCTAGACAGGACAAAATGGTTGGATTTCATCATCCATGATGATATTCTATTCAGAGGGAGTCAGTTGTGCATTCCACAACGTTCTATGAGGGAGAATCTCATCAAGGAGAAGCATAGCGGAGGATTGGCTGGACATTTTGGTCATGATAAAACCCTTGCTTTGGTTGGTGAGAATTATTATTGGCCACAATTGCAGCAAGATGTGAAGAAGTTTGTACAGAGTTGCAGAGTATGTCAGATGGCGAAAGGAGTGAAGCAGAATATAAGATTGTATCAGCCATTACCTATACCGGAGAAGCCTTGGGAGGATATCAGTATGGACTTTGTTCTTGGTTTACCGAGAACTCCATGGGGACATGATTCAATTTTTGTGGTGGTTGATAGATTTTTGAAGATGACACATTTCATTCCCTACAAGAAGACTAATGATGCTGTTCATGTAGTAGGATTGTTTTTCCGAGAAGTGGTGAGACTACATGGTTTGCCAAAGAGCATAGTTTCAGATCGAGATACTAAGTTTATTGGATATTTCTAGCAGACATTGTGGAAGAAGTTGAAGACAAATTTAAAGTTCAGTTCATCACATCATCCATAGACTGATGGACAGACAAAGGTGGTGAATAGAAGTTTAAGAAATTTGCTGAGATGTTTGGTTGGAGATAAGCCAACAGGATGGGATTTGATTTTACCACAGGCGGAATTTGCATACAATAATTATGTCAATAGGAGCACTGGTAAATCACCATTCCAGATTGTATATGGAAGTAGTCCAAGAAATGCATCTTAATTGAGGAAGATAGATAAAGGAGAAATAAGTAGTGCTGAAGCTGAAGATTTTGTAGAACACTTGAAGAACATCCACGGGGAGGTGAGGAAGTATATTACCAAGATGAATGCACAGTATAAGGCTAAGGCAGATGAGAAAAGGAGGTATAAGGAATTTCAGGTTGGTGATTAATTCATGGTTCATTTGCGGAAGGAGCGGTTTCTAGTTGGTACATATAACAAGTTGAAAATGAAGAAGTTTGGACCATGTAGGATACTGAAGAAACATGATTCAGGAAATGCATATGAGGTAGAATTTCCTACTAAGCTAAATATTTAACGAGTGTTTAACATTTCAGATCTGACAGAGTATCATGAAGGAGGTGTTGAAGATGAGATCACAGCAGCACAGTGGAGTATTCCAGCAACTAGTTCAAACACTAAGGATTCAAAGATATACTGGACAGTCGTGTTGGCAGAAGCACAAGGAATAGGACATATGAAGAATATCTGGTCAAGTGGAAAGGATGACCTGTTGAAGATTCATCATGGTTGACAAAGGAGGAGGTTAGCCGTCTTAGTTTTCCTCTGCACACCTGAGTCATGACAGGGTCACTTCTCAAATTATCCTGGGTGTCTGATGCAGGAGCATCCTGGGTGTAAGAGCAATCTTGCATCACCCAAAAAAAAATATATATATATTTCTATTTTTATATTCAATAAGGGCTATTTTGTGCAGAGCTACTATTTATGAAAAGTTACTATTTTTGGTAATTTTCGTATGTGCTCAGAATGATCTGATTTCTTTCTTGGAGGTTCATTTTGGTCATATAAGTCTGCCAGTAAAGTTTCACTGCCAGATCAAGTGTATATTGGAAGATATTGAAGATTTTCGGTATTGGCAGCAGGGTACAGAAACTTTGAACTTAGTTTTGAAAGCTTTAGAGGCCCCGAATGAGGTTGAAAATTTGGGGGACAGTATTTGTGCCAGTCAAGCCTGTAGAGCGCTTCATGGCATTTCCGAAATGGGGTTATAATAGTCAATCAGGTCAACTGGTGATGACTTATGGTCTTCGGAAGTCGAGTCACCTGAAATGGTGGAAAATAATTTTCCTTCAAAATTTTTGTTCAGGTTTCAAAAGTTATTTTGAGCTGACTTTGATGTAATAAATTAAAAAATAAAATAATTCTAAGTTTGGTCGGCCCTTAGGGCTAAATTTTTTGGAACCTTCTCAGGCGGTGGAATTTGCCTATATAAGGAAGGTTGTATTATTGTCTTAGGCAGTTCAGAATAGTTCTGGGTAGTAGATTTGGGTATTGATTCGAGGCTTTGTTGTATAAGATATTGTAAGGGAATGCCCATGCGGCTTTGCATATTGTAATTCTGAAAGTTTGTAATTTCACATTTGTGGAGATAATAAGAAGCCAATTTTCTGTTCTTGCATATTATTGTTGTTGTTTCTCTATTTCTATTATGTGTTTGTGGTATTAAGGGGAGCACCCTTCATTAGTGGCCTAGGTGGATCCCAAGAATGCAAGGCCGAAAGAGCATGAATGGCAAGAGGTTAAAAGAAAAAAGAAGGTAAGATCTCATACCTTGGAGAGAGTTGTGATTCCTCTAAGAAATTCATTGATTCACTAAGGATAAAGAAGGTTGCCCCAAAAAATAGCTCATATTCTCCCCCACATAAACACAATAGGGTTTTGGGAGGGAAGGGAAATCTTAGGGATGAGTGCCACAAACACACAACTCTTACTGGTTTAGTATCGGATCATATCCCCCCTTCCTTTGTCAAAACCCTAAATACCCGATCAGGGTCTGCCATGGTCGGGGAGAATATTGAGCATCCTAAATTGAAGTCTCTTCCACACAGTGGCAATTACTACTCTCCTCCCCATCGGTGAGTGGCTGGTAAGCATCTAAAGCATAATCCCAATCATATTACTATTGAGGCAAAGGATCTACAAATAAAGGTATCTTCCCCTATTTACACACCGCCACATAGGTAGAATAGTAACCATTTTCTTGTTCACAATAAAGCTAAAAGTTTTTCTAACTATGACTCTAACAAAATAACCCTAGAGGATAAATCTATAACAAAAAATCAAAAATATTATGAAGATGCAGGTATTATTGTCCGATGGAAAGGAATAGGAGCGAGCATTCTAGACGTCACAGAAGCCCTGATAGAAATGCTCCCCAGCGAGGTAAGTATCACTGTCCTTATCGATTTTTTCTTTCTCATAGATTGCAAGAAATCAGAAACTAAAAAGAAAATATTAGATAACTTTAATCTAAAATTTAGTCATGAATCCTTTTTTGTTACTAATTGGAGGCCTCTGTTCAACCCACTGTATCTAGAAAATTTTGAGGTAGAAAAAGTGGTTTCACTTAGAAATTTACCAATAGAACTCTCAAGCTTAGACTTTGTTAGTATTATAGGCAATAAAATAGGTAAATTTATTAGAATTAGTGAAACTATACCTAACTAAACAAAAAAAACTATCATTGTCAAGATGAACATACATCAGAATTTCATTCCTCATATGTGTCTAAGTTTCAATTCTAATACAATAATCATTAATCCAATTACTATTGAAAATTTATTAGAATCTAATCTCAAAAATAATCATACGGATGTTATTATGGAACCTAAGAGAATAACTAATCTCTTAAATAAAATCTTGGATGTAAACATTAATTTTCACTCAGATAAAGGGGTTTTCACAATTACTGAATTAGGGGACAATAGTACAAAAGTACTATCCCACCCACAAACTTCTGAACCCCCTTGTAAGCCTACTAAGGATACAAAGTTTATTAGCAACCAAGTACAGGTTGCTGAGACATCTCCATTAATTATTATGGAGAATGTTTTCCCCCATAGCATACCATCTACAATCAGCAATTGTGAATCTTTGAAAACAGATCAGTTAATAGATATCCTGGATTCTAAAAGCAAGGAAAACCAACCAGAAATTATAGAAAGGCTACAACCCCTTGGCTCTGTAGCTCAGCCCGATCCTATGAGCTATTCAGTTAAGGACCCTTTATGCACACAGGATAACTTGCTAAACTCCTAGAATACTAATCCTCCAGATATCTCACCACAAGTAAAACCCTCTGAAGATGAAAAATGCACCAGAGAAATTAAAATTATAACAGATTATATAGGGAAGACTCTAACAGATGAACTTATGGACCTATTTATAAATGAAATTTGTGATGAAGAAGAGTTAAAATATCAAAAGGAGGTCTTAATAAGAGAGATTCTATCTCTCAAAAATTTTGGAGAAGATAAGGATGCTCCAATGGAGATCCATCAAAAAGATAAGGAACCAATACTTACAGAAATGGAAACTCCTAAAAAAGCCCTTCGCAAAGACTTGGAGAAGGTGATAGAATCTTATGGTCAAGAGACCATAGATGCTGAAGATGCCCTCATCGAGTTAGAAGGAGGGTATATAGATGAAGTTCAAATAGATTTCCCAGGCTCCTCTCCATTTTTTAGAGATAATGCAGAAAATATCACAGAAAACATTGATGGTTTATTTGGTATCACAAATGAAGATAGACAACTTGGAATAGCTACCAATATGGAAGGCTTATCCTCCCCCAAAATCAACAAGATTAAGAAGAAAAGAGGGAGGAAATCTTTCATAGAGCTTAGGAACTTAGCAGGCGGTGCTGAAAATCAAAGGAAGATCTCTGACATTCTGAACAACAGGAAGGGGAAGTGCCTTCCCATGGAGCAATGAGAGTAACTTCTTGGAATGTTAGGGGCTTAAACGCTCCTAAAAAACAAAGACTCGTTAAGAGATATCTAAAAAACTTTGATTCAGAAATTATAATCTTACAAGAAACTAAATTAAATATTGATGAAAGCATGAAATTAAATAATAAACTCGGCATATGGAAATTAGAATTTATACCAGTAGCTAGTGCATCAGGAGGTCTAGCAGCCTTGTGGGACCCTCGGAAAGTTTCTTCCTTAGTCTTATCCAGTAGTAATAATTGGATGGTCCTGAGGATCTGCAGCCTCAAGTCAAACCTAAAATTTAATTTGATCAACATTTATGGACCTATTCAAAATATAGAAAAAAGAAGGGTTTGGCAGGAAGTCCAATCCATACTACAATCAAACAAAGGAGAGACACACATCTTAGGTGGAGATTTTAATGCTATACTAAACATCAATGAAAAATTTGGTGGTTCAAAGTACATCTCACAATCCCAAAAAGATTTCACTCAATGGGTCATAGACAATAATTTAATTAATATTGAAACCATTAATGGATCTTTTACCTGGAACAATAGAAGATCGGGCTTTAGCCATATCATGGAAAAACTAGATAGATTTATGTTTTGTGGAGAAGAGGATAATTTTGACCAACTTTTGACCACAGAGATTCTCCCAGATGCAAGATCGGATCACTTCCCAATTAGATTAACAATTACTGAAGATTGTAAACCCAGTAGAAACCTGTTTAAATTTGAATTTATGTGGTTCCAGGATCAGGAACTCATCAACCTTCTAGAACAATGGTGGAACCAAATGATAGTTGAGGGATCCAAGATGTACAGTTTAGTTACTAAACTCAAAATTATTAAAAATAAAGTCTTGGAATGGAACAAGAACAAATTTAACAACATCTTCGAAGAAAAACTTCAAACCGAACAGGAAATAGAGAATCTTAATAACTTAGTCATAGCCCAAGGTATGAATGAAGCAAGGTATCTAAAAGAAAAGGAACTCATGTCTAAATATAATGTAGTTTTTACTTAAAGAATAAATATATTGGAAACAGAAATCTAGGGAAACTTGGCTGAAAGAAGGAGATAACAACACTAAATTCTTCCATAAATCAACCAACCTAAAAAGAAATATTAATAGGATATCCAAGATTAAAGATGAGAGGGATCCATTCTTGGAAGACCCTAAGACATCGCAGACCAGATCACAAAATTTTACAACTCTCTTCTTAATAACTTAGAAGCGGTTAACCTTCAAGCCCAATATGAAATGCTTAAGGCTATACCTAAGCTAATATTAGATGAGGATAACATTATGATGAACAAAAAATTCACCTTGGAAGAAGTCAAGTCTGCCCTATTCTAAATGCAGCCAGACAAAGCCCTAGGTCCAGATGGCTTTAGGTGGGTTTTTTCTAGAAATGCTGGCATTTTATGGGAACCGACATCTGGCAAGTTGTGGAAGCAACCAGGAAATCTGGTGCTATCCTATCAAAAATTAACAATACCTTTTTCTCTCTTATTCCCAAGAAAAATGATTGTATTGACCCAGGGGATTTTCGTCCTATATCACTCTGCAACACTATTTACAAGATACTATCAAAATGTCTAGCGAATAGACTTAAAACTCTCCTCTCGATTTTAATCTCAGAAGAACAGATGGGCTTTGTAGCCAATAGGTCAATCTTAGATGGCATTGTCATTACCCAAGAACTAGTTCATACCACACAAGCGATCAAGGAACCAAGTATGTTTATCAAAATTGATATCCAAAAGGCATATGACAAGGTGGATTGGAGATTCCTATGTAAATGCTTGGAAGATTTTGGCTTCTCCAAGCAATGGATCAATCTCATTTTCAAATGTATATCTACCCCCAAGATCTCTATCCTCGTTAATGGTACTCCAGAAGGTTTTTTTTGGTATATCTCGAGGCATCAGGCAAGGCGACCTGCTGTCACCTTTCCTTTATGTTATCATGGCAGAAGCCTTGGGTAGAACTATTACAAAGAAATAGTCAGAAGGTAATATTATAGGTTTAAAAGCCACAGACAATATTCCATACATTACACATCAACAATTTGCGGATGATACAATTCTCCTAGGATCTGCCAACTGCCAAGAGGCTAAGGCCTTCAAAGATGTCCTTAACCTATACATGAAGGCCTCAGGCCAACAAGTCAACCCTCAAAAATTGGAGATATTCTTTATTAATACTTCCCCTAATCTGGAAAAGAAAATTTGTGATACCCTCGGTTATAAATCGGGTCACTTTTCATGTAAATATCTAGGTATAGACTTAGATAAAGGTCAACAATCTTCCAAACTTTGGCAACAAGTACTAGCGAAGGTTCAAGATAAGAAAAGCTCTTGGAAAGGAAAGTGGCTTACTAAGCTAGGTAGAACCATAATGATTAAATCAGTTTTGTCATCTATTCCAACGTATCAGATGTCTATTCTCCCCCTCCCTACCAATATTAAGCATGACTTAGATAAGATGTTGAGAGAATTTTATTGGCAAGGTTCATCCGAGGAAAATAAACTAGCCCTAATCAAATGGGATAACTTGTGTAAACCAATTTCTATGGGTGGTTTGGGAATTAAGAACCTAATGTGGAAAAAATTGAGCCCTAGGTGCAAAGCTTGTCTGGAGACTCTTTAAGGAACCTAATACTAAATGGGCTTCAATTTTACTCCACAAATATATCCTAGAGGTTGATCCCATCAATATCTTTAGGGCTCAATCTCATGTTAAAGGTTCGCACATTTGGAACTTCATTAAGGACTCTATAGGTATTATTAGCAAGTATCTCACTTGGGATGTGGGTCTTGGGGATCATGCTTTGTTTTGGGAGATTCCTGGGCAGGCTTCCCCTCGCTTAACAAGGAGGGCTTCTCACCCAATTTCATAGAAACATGCAAAAACAACATTAGGATATACCTAAAGGACTATATTCGATTAATCAAGGATTATGATTTTAAATTTAACCTCAAGTGGATTACCTTCAAATCAAGAAAGTCAAAAGTTATTCAGTATTTTAAAGGACAAAAATATCACTGTCAAAAATAGATCAGACACCCTCTTATGGGTTGGTTCTAATAATGGGGAATACTCAGTAAAAGATGGTTACAAAACTATAATTCACGAGAAAAACATGGATAATTTAGACATTCCCCTTAATCTATGTTGGAACAAAGCCTGCCTTCCTAAGGCTAGAATGTTTCTCTAGGGTGCTTTGCAGGACATAATCTTAACTTCTGATAGGATTCATAAGATAGGTTTTGAGGGTTCGTCAAGATGCCCCTTATGCAAGAGCCAGGTAGAGGATGTGGATCATCTTTTGCTGAATTGCACCTTCACCTAGAATTGCTGGAATTGGTTACATCAGTCCCTTGATTGGAAGTCTACTCTTCCTTCAGACCTGTTAGGCCTTCTTAAAGCTTGGCCAGCTCTCTATAAAGGACAATCTATATAAGGACATTTGGACTATATCCCCCTCTATCTTAGTTTGGGAAGTTTGGAAGGAACGCAATAGGAGGATTTTTACAAACCAGAAACTAGATTTGAAAAGCATCACTAATAAAATCGAAGCTTCAATTACAAAAATCATCAATAGTAAACTTTCTGATATTAGTTGCTATGAAGACTCCTTCAGATCCTGGGATAACAAGATCAGACTAAAATGGCCCTCTTTGAACATACCGACTCTTTTTGGTAGAGGAGGTACTAAGTCGAAATCAGATAGATCTAATTGCACTTGGATCCCTCCCGATGAAGGTTGGGTCAAGTTAAACTTTGATGGGGCATCCAGGGGCAACCCCGGGGTTGTAGGCATTGGTGGGATCATTAGGAACTGGAAGGGAGAAACAATTACTAAATATGCTCACCCCATCAAACCTACTACGAATAACATGGCAGAATGCCTAGCTACTCTGGAAGGCCTCAAAATTTGCAAAAAACATAATTTTTTTAAAGTTAATTATTGAAGGTGACTCTCAAATTATCATTAATGCATTCATACTAAAAACAAACCCAATTGGATTATCAATTCTAAGATTGAAGAAATTAATCTTATCTTAGAGTCCTTCCTTGAGGTTCTTGTAAAACACACATACCGAGAGGGTAATGCTGAAGCCGACTCATTAGCCAATTTAGGTGCCAACGGTAAATATATTATGGATTAATGT